>OV049873.1:4695320-5295320 GCA_920104075.1 Melanargia galathea | reverse complement strand
CTTTAATTTTCCCGGCTTCTAAAATAAGATTGCTAAAAAATATTTTGGTTAGATAAGCTAGGTACCTAACTAAATGACAATTTTCAACTTTACACAAAAACATTTTTCATTCTCCGTTCCCAACTGTCCTACATGAAAGCTACAGAAATAGTTTAGCGAAATAAACTTTTGTTTAATCCAGTTTCATTTTCCCGGCTCCCAACATAAAGCACCTAACCAGCAGACTGCATGCTCCATTTCATGCCCTTAAATGTCCCCCCAGCGCTGTGCCGGCGAGATTTATGAGCTCGGATAGCCGTTCTGCATTTTAAATTGTTTCACACAAATGGTACCTATCCACTTGAATCTTGAAACCTTTTCTTCTAGCTCTCCTTTTGTTTTCATTATAGCATTTTATAATGCAAGAAAACTGAAACTGTAGAGTCGTGTTTTGACTTATACTTTATCTTAGTGTTTTGAGGCTGTTGTTTTTTTTTTGTTTCCATTATGGCTTCGCATGGTTGCATATAGCCAGTACTCAAGTAATAATGTTTATCAAATAATTTGGTCAATTTGGTCAAATATAGTCTATCGTCCGTCATTGTCCGTCAGTCGGTCCTAAGTCACGTCATGTCATGGTTTAGTAAGGCGAAGGCAACCTTACCAATACTTTTGATACAGTCCTGCGAGTAACTCGAATTAATCACTTAAAACACTCGCTAATCTCCACTTCACTTGTGCACCTTTACAGAACTAAGTATATTGAATAATAATGCCTTCTACTTCTATACTAATAAATAAAATTGAAGTGTCTGTGTGTAATATCGAAATAACTACCTCATATTAAGCTCATATGGTTATTTAAACGCTACCACAACCGAATCACATGTTTTTAAAATTTTTGTCTGTCTGTCTGTTTGAACGGGCTAATCTTCGGAACGGCTGAACCGATTTTGACGGGACCTTCACATGCAAGTAGAGAATTAACCAGGGAGTAACATAGGCTACTTTTTTAACCGACTTTCAAAAAAGGAGGAGTTGTGTTTTTCTACCTATGTACACCGATATCTCCAAGATTTCTGAACCGATTTGCGTAATTTTTTTTAATCGATAGAGAAACATTGCGACCCTATTCTATAAAAAATTTGGATTCCAACTCCTCAATCCTGATGCTGTAGGGGACCTAATCCCCAAAACTAATGGGTTTTAGAAACTTTCGGTTATTTAAATTGATATTGGGGGTACCAATTAAAGACTATCGTTGAATGAACTCAAGTAGGTACATATCCAACTCCTCAACCCTGATGCTGTAAGGAATTGTTTTCCGAAATCGTGGGGATCCCACGGGATTTTTCCGTTTTGGGGACGGGTTTCTACAGATAAGGTACTTTTTGTTCTGGAAAATCAAAAGTTCCCACCAATGAATTATTATGTAGGTACTAGAACAGACAACGCTAACCAAATCTGTGTACCGCGAGCAGCAGAGCGGGGCTCAGCGGGGCGCGCGGGAGGAGGGCTTCCTTCCGCGCGTCCCGCTCCTTGAGACATAGATGGGACTACTACAATACAGAGGCGACACATTGAGTATATTCTACCTATTGAGAAATCGCATCTGAGAGTTTGATTTACAATGTTTATTTTATAGCACTATGTGCCCCAAACTCGCACTTAAGCAACGTTTATCCGAGACTTGGGTATTCAATAGAATAGTTTTATTATTTTTTCGAGGTTTAATAGGTAATAACCTATTAAACCTCGAAAAAATAATAAAACTGCCATCATGCTTGACTGCGAATTTTTAGGTCATGGGTTTAATACCTAAGTCAGGTCAAGCCTGGCATTGGAAGTTAGTGGTACTTTACCCCCGTACCTCGGAGAGCACGTTTAAAGCTGTCGGTCCCTGTACTTATCACTAATTTGTGATAATAGTTGTTAAAAACATAGCTAATTCATTCCCAACTAATTCACCTTTCAAACAAAATAACCTGCATTCAAATCGGTTCACCCATTTGAGCGCTAAGGTGGAACAGACAGACACACACACACACACATACACACACACACACACACAAGGGCGTCGCCAGGTAGGGGCAGGGGGGGGGGCAGCTGCCCCCCCCCCCTAGAGATTTGAAAAAATATAGACATTGCTTGCAGTGTCACTGGAAAATTGTGGTTTTTTTAATATGTTGTTAGGATCACTACCACTAGTTGGTATAAATCCAAGTTTGCAGCTTCGAAAGACCTGTGCTAACTTTGCAGCACTCAAAAAACCGCAAAATTTTCGCACATTTTTGGTTTTTTCAATTTTTTTTTCCTCCGTTAAGGTTTAAACCTCACCCGTTGCACTATTTTCGTACCAACTTATTAAAAAAGTATCTATAAAAAAATCTACAATCAGTTTCAAAAGCTGTCGACTGTACCAACAATACTTTTTACTTTTCCTATACTATACATCAACTTGCCCCCCCCTTGGCCATCGGCTGGCGACGCCCTTGCACACACACAAACACGTCATACTTATAACACCCCATCGTTTTTGCATCGGAGGTTAAAAATAAAGTGTCTCATCTGCGTAGTTTCTTAGTCTATGAATTTCAGCGAAACATGGCAGCAAGCGCGATGACGTACCGTAAAACGGGGTGAATAGGGACAAATTCCAACTTCATGAAGAATTTTAAGGCATTAACAAACCATTCAGTGAACTTACGAGTGAAAAGTAACTCCTTGGCCTTTACTTGTATTTCTTGAGTGGTTGGCACAGTATCGCAGTACACACCCAGGCATATTTAATTGATTTTAAATAGATCTCAAACACGTCACGCTCCGACAGACGCTTCGCGCAGACTAAGTGAGCTAAGGTACGTTTACCATAACTCTTGTTACAAAAAACCAAGTCTCGGCGTCGACTCTATAGTATAATAATTCCTCAAAGGTTCCCACGGGATTTTTGAAAACCTAAATCCACACGGGCGAAGCCGTGGGCATCATCTAGTATTGAATAAAAATGCCTTCTACTTTGTGCAATAAAACTCTAAAATGCAGCAAGTTAATGAAAATAAAACGAGATTTTCTTTGGGTTAGCTAAAAATTAAAATTATCTGCATATATTATTTAAACATATTATTAGGATTAGTGCTCGTTTCTATTAGCATTTTCATGTAATATTGCTTAAATAATTATGTAAATATTCGCTTTGCAATTCTCGAATTGATGTGGTAGAGTTATACTTACACGTTTTTAGGAAAAATTCCGAATAAATTATTATTATTATACCTACTTATCTACTTACGGTTAATTATCTATTTTATAAATCTAATTTGATTTTATAATGCTGCGGTCTTACATTCCGCCAAGTCTAATACATGCTCATTGCGTATCCGTGATCAGATCAGTCTTCCGCGTTCCGTTTTGGGGCAAAACAAGTCTGCATCTCGCAAGGTTGAACGTACGATGAAATGAACAAAAGGGATTTTATTGCAAGGCACTTGTACTATATATTATACTTACTAGATGATGCCCTAGGCTTCGCCCGTGTGGATTTAGGTTTTTAAAAATCCCGTGGGAACTTTTGATTTTCCAGAACACAAAGTAGCCTACCTGTAGTACCCCGTCCCCAAAACTGAAAAATCCCGTGGGATCCCCACGATTTCGGAATGCAATTCCTTACAGCATCAGGGTTGAGGAGTTGGATATGTACCTACTGGAGTTTATTCAAAGATAAAGTCTTTAATTGGTACCCCCATCAATTTAAATAACCGACAGTTCCTAAATCCCATTAGTTTTGGGGGTCAGGTCCCATACAGCATCAGGATTGAGGAGTCGGAATCCAAATTTTTTATCGGACAGTGTCGCAATGTTTCTCTATGGATTAAAAAAATTTTTACGCAAATCGATTCAGAAATCCCAGAGATATCGGTGTACATAGGTAGAAAAACACAACTCCTCCTTTTTTGAAAGTCGGTTAAAAAAGTAGCCTATGTCCTTTCTCAGGCTCTAGAGTATTTGTGCACCAAATTTCATTTAAATCGGTTCAGTAGTTTTAGCATGAAAGCGTAACAGACAGACAGATTTACTTTCGCATTTATAATATTAGTAAGGATTATTACAATAAACTTATTTCAATTAATTGTGCTTATTTGGTTGTACTTACACAATCTCTAAACTAAATTGACAGGTATAAACCTATTCTCAAATATCTTTCACAAATCACAATGCTCCTTGCGGAAATGAATAACATTAATTTTAACCCCCGACGCAAAAACGACGGGGTGTTACGACGTGTCTGTGTGTGTGTGTCTGTCTGTTCCCCTGTAGCGCTCAAACGGGTGGACCGATTTGAATGCGGTTTTTTTGTTTGAAAGGTGAATTAGTCGAGTGTTGTTAGCTATGTTTGATGAAAATCGATCCAAGATGGCCGCCGCTACAAAATGGCTATTACATATTTTATCACAACTCCCTCAATATGGGTATCAAATGAAAGGGCTTGACTAGTAGAATTGCACTATTGCAAATCCAAGATGGCTGCCACCACAAAATGGCGAATGTTTCTTAAATTTTTAATTTTGTAATTTATACTTGTTATTAAAGATTTTTTAATTTATACTTGTTATTAAACCTGTCAATTTATTTTAGAGATTGTTTACAACAGAATTAGTCAAATTATCTAACTTTCCAACTATTTAAATTAAAACTGTTAAATTACTGGCTGTCCGACAGTGCATAGTTGAAAATATTGTTATTTAGAGTATTAAATAAATCGTCTTTTTACTAAGAATGTATAAGCAACTGCTGCGCTGATTTTAAACTCTTAAATATACAGTAAATAAACTGCCTGACAGAAATCTGCCTAACAGAAAATCTACTTATATATTTATGCATGTTTTGTCCATCCAGGACAGAATGGAACATATACTATAAATTCCCAATCCAAAAAGGAAACTAGTACCTACCGCCGAAGCCTTGAGATGAACAAAAACCCATACAATAGGGCATCCATCTGCCATTTTTATGCAAATCATTAACGTGGCAAATACCGCAATTGTACGTGAAGTCGTGACTACTTAATTCAATAGGTAGGTCTTCTACATCTTTTTTATTCCAATAATAATATTGTGGTCCTTATAGATCCTTGTTTGAGTTGAGACAATCGTAGTGCTTACGATTATAACGTCATAGTTTCCGCGTTAAATATTTATGTGATCCTGACCTTCCTAAGTCACCTGAATGTCATTCAGGGAACCGCAAAAAGCAAGAAGCCTTACTTATTGCCAATAGGTACCTATTTAGGTACAGGTCGTTCTTAGTCTAATTTAAACAGAAAACTTGCAAGGGCACTGTGGCTGATTCTGTTGAACACAAGCTCTTAACTGAATTGACAGGTCTAAATTTAGTGCTTATATCCTTTTCCGCAGAGAGCATTGTGAAAGAAATATAAATAGATTTAGAGGTGTCATTGTATTGTATTTGATTTATAGGTGTAATTTAGAGATTGTGGCTAATTCTGTTGTACACAATCTCTAAACCTAAACTAAAATGACAGGGCTAAATATATTCTTATCTCTTTCACAACGATACCTGCGGAAAAGGACATCACTATTTTTAAACCTATTAATTTAGTTTAGAGTTAGCATCAAGAAGCTAACATTAAACACTATAAGCTTCTTGGTTGACATGATTGTATCAGCGAAACAACGGCGAATATTCAAAGCGAAGAAGTTTGCTCAAACTATCCTCACACCAACCTACGTAATGTTTAGTTTATAATGTTCCTATTCCTTTTTTCCAGGGCTGGCCGCTATGGGAACGCTTCGAGTCCACGGAACACGAAAGGCGATTGCTGCTGGTCGCGAGACTGCCGCACATCAGAACCCTGAACGGCGGCGGGACCGTACCGCCTGAGGAGAGGGATGCTGCCGAGCGGGCCTTCATCAGATACTACATGGAAAAGCCGGAGTCCGACCGACCTGACAGGTAAACAACATGTTTATTACCTACTTAGCAAGCGGTGGTAGCCTAGTGGTTAAGACTTCGGCTTCCCTTTCGGAGGGAACGAGTTCGATCCCCGGGTCGCATCTCGAAGTTTTCGAATGTGCGTTTTATTAAGCAATTAAGCAAGTAATGGGTTGATAATGATGATGATGATCTAATTACGTACCGATACCCAACAGGTTGGAGGAAAATTTACGAGACTCAGGCAAACACTTCAGAGATAGGTATCGATAATTTTAAAATCAAGTTTTATAATTATGTTTAAGTAGATGTGATGACCTTTTGAGTTTTGAACTACCTTAGTAACTTCGACAACATCTTAGGAAAATTTTGCATAGTTAAGAAAGACGACCACTTTCTCTAATGCGACAAGGCCATTGTCCAGCAATGGGACATTATTTAGCTAATGTTTAATTTGTTTTTTAACAAAGGCTCATAAATGTGGAGACGCAAACTTGTCGATCAATACAATATATCTAATTATGTGACCTATCAGTCTAACAACTTGTTTATCGCCTTAAGCCTCGGAAATAGACGGCGCATTAGATAGAACAAGACGTACCTACGTTGCAGGAAGTCAAGACTTTTATGTTGAATATTAAGACAAAGACTTTAACAAATTAGTGCGGAATATTCGGCTTAAACCGTAACGGAAGTCTAAGTAAATGTTCCTTACATTATATTATACCTTCACATAGGTAGGTATATCTACATTGTTTGACCCAATTTCATAGTGTAGACGCCGTGGTCGATCCATACCACGGAAAAGCAAAGTACCTAGCAGCTCGAAAGTGTCACACACGCGCGGATAGGTCACAAAATATACCCACCTAAACACTAGACTTACCCAGCTGTATTCGACTCGAATATACATACATATGTATGTTCATGATTATTTCAAAAACCAATAAACTTATTTTGATGATTTTTCACTATCGTAATCTACATACCTACTTTCAGGAAGGTTTTAGTGCATAACACCTTATGTACGAATTTACACGCATAAATGTACCTACCCATAAATGTCCAAGGTTGCTGAACTGAAGTCGGTTTAATTTTTTCCAAAATATAGCTTGTTGATGCTCAAAGTTGCGCGTTGGTACTGAATCTAGTTTTAATATTTTCATGTACCTAAAGTAGGTAGGTATATTCTTAGATAAATAATGTTCTCATGAACGAATTTCGTTACGGCGCGGCGGTCAATCTCAGCGCAGGCGGAGACTAGCCAATTATGCAGGAGATATTACAGTGCACAACGGATGTTGGACAGATGGGACGCCAATGCGACAAGACTGGAGAGAGATCAGGCGCCTGGCGCAGGATCATGGCTTCCCACTTCCGAAGCACGGGAATGTATCTAATACCGCGAACTTCCCAACTTCGAGCTGTTGACATAAAAACCCAATAAGTTTCTTAATTTTAATTTCCTGGCACGACCCGGAACTAGAGACCGACAAGAGCGTCGCCAGCTGATGGGCAATGGGGGGAGGGGGCAAGTTGATATATGGAGGATGGGAAAAGTATGAATTTTATATGAAGGTTGAGACGAGAGATTGTGAAGCTATAAAGCAAGTGTAGGTCTTGACAGAACTATGACGTGATTAATAATTTTATAAGTCAAGTTGCACTCTGCCCCCACTTGGCGGCCCCAGGATATCATTCTCCACAGCCGAATTAGCTAGCCTAGCCTAGACTCGACCAATAAGGCCTAAGTAAATAAGGTGCGATGCAAGGTGTCAATATAATTTTAGGTAAATGGCTATAAGAACGCCTTTCTTTTACACGCTGTTCAATTCCACAATTATTAGATAAAAATCCCCATGGTCATTACAGACAGACAAGACAAATTCAAGTCACCAAGAGTCCATAATAATATGTTTATTTTTTAAAGGATACGTCTTCTTAATTTGAAAAGTAGAACGAAGGTCCAATTTCTAAGGAATAAAATCGTGGGTGCGGTTGGTATAATGTTGCGAATACGTAGTCGAATTAACCTCATTTTCTGACCAGCGAAATGCTAATGAGACAATCCGCATTGTGTGAAGACATTGAATTCGTAATAGTTAACAGTTAACACACTTTTAATTCGCTCAGCGTATATACATGCAAGTACGTTGTATAATAATTAATTACGTTACTTTACGGTTTTCAGTTTCATAATTCGATGACTACCTAGCTTATTTCTAAGAGTAACCTACCTAGATGAGGTACTTACCGTGTCGTGAGCACATGTTTAGTTACGAATCTTAATCAAAAATTTATGCCTATGCGTAGCGACGCCATTCCAAAAAAATCGATAAGCGTTTCACCTTACCTACGCACCACTGTAAAACTATGGTCATTAATAATTACAGCCAGGCCAGGGTTCCATCTCAACACATCACTATCCATTACCATCTGCCTCGGATTGAAACCGCTGGATACTCGTATCATTTTATAACGATTACCTACCTGAATTTCAAAGTGGAACAAGTCTGAAATTCAGTGAGTTTGATAGATTTAAAGCATGAGAAATGGTCCATAAAATATGATTACTTAATAATTTCTCAATTAGGTTCTCAATAGGTAGGAGGTTCTCAATTCGTCAGAATCTTTTTTTAATATGTTCCCCGGTTACTCAAAGATGCCTGGACCGATTTAGAAAATTCTTTTTTTGTTTGAAAGGATACTTCCCAGGTCAGGATCTGATGATGGGACCCTGGAGAAATCGAGGGAACTTTCAAATGTGGTATATTGTGGCTAATTCTGTTGTACACAATCTCTTAATCTAAACTAAAATGACAGGGCTAAATATATTCTTATATCTTTCACAACGATACCTGCGGAAAAGGCACACAATAGTACTATTTATAAACCTGTCATTTTAGTTTAGTTTTTTTTTGTCGGTTTAATTTTTCCTAAAATATAGTTGTCATGTTCCAGGTACTGGGAGCTAGTAGGCGTTCACGGGAAGCTCGACCCTCTAGTGGCGGTGGACCTACGACCGGAGAAGCGAGTACAGATCACGTTCACGTGTGGAGACACCAGCGAGGTCAGAACTGTCGACGTTTACAGGTAATTCACTCATACTATATGTTCAATTTTGATACAAAAAAAAATTAAAATTGAGTCCAAATTCCAAAAGCTATAAACTCTACATATTCTGTGATTCGGGGATATTTATGGAACTGTTATATAGGTACAGAATGAAAAGCACTATTAACTAAAGTTGACACTATTTTGGGGCGTTTGAAGAATCAGATATCTATCTAATGTAATGCATTGACGTATGTAATGTTGCCTAAGTTGTAGTAACTGGTAACTCTTGTTTGTAACAGGACCGTCTCCGATCTTAAATTGCGACTGGAGCGGTTGGCGGGATTCCCCCCGTCCAAGATGCGTTTGTTCTACGTGGATCAGGAACTCCGAGACTCACAGGTAAACTTTTCTTATTGCTAACCTACCCTCACCCTTACTCTTTTCCTTACTTAGCCCTAACATCAACCACCTATACCCGTATTACTGATTCCCCGGAATTCTGACAGCTGTCATTGTCATTTACAGATGAGTTATTTGTATGGAGAACAGGGTTAACATCTACGAAGTACGATTTTACCCCAAACTACTTTAATTCCCTGTCATCATAAAAAGCCATATGCCGCGTAATAATATTACTCGTTTCGCCTTAAAATAGAAAACAACTTTGGAAACTAGAAAGTGCACACTGACAGCAACAGAAAACAAAAGAAGCACATTGAAAAAATTTATTCGAAAATGGATGTCGAATGACATTATCACCATGAAGTGTCTGTTAGGCATTTGTTATATCTACATGCGGCAGTTGATTTGTATTTGCATTTTTTTATCTTTTTTGTAGGAATTGTTTTATCTCTGGTAACATTACGAAACGTCAGAATTCCAGGGAATTAGTAATACGGGTATAGACATGATAATTTTGTATCTATAATTTTTGCTGCCTAAGAAGCTATCTTAGTCATAACTCATACCTACCTTTTTAAACGAGAAAGCTTTTTTGTGTAAACCTGATGAAATGTATTTTTTTCTTTAAATTTTTATTGTAATTCTAATAATTATCACGCTTTCAGGGTCCAGAGGAAATGAAATTTCCTACGAAACAGCTGTACTCGTATAACATCCGGTCTGGCGACGAAATCATTATAGAGTCAAAACTTAAGCACTCTATTTCCGCTAACTCAGGGGCATGAAAATATAACTTGAAAATTTCTATCGACTACCGTCATTTGTATGAAATTGAAAGTTTGAATGAAGTAGAGTTCTTAAATCACAGATAACTTTTAAGATGAATTATTAATTTTTGTAACGTTTTAGCATGATGAGCAATTTAGCGTAATTTGAGAAATCTAGGATGATATTAATTTTGTGTCAACGAAATAATTCAATGCAATTTTTTGTAGTTAAATCAAAACACATTCTAGAAATAATTAAATAATACCAAGTAAGTACGTAATTAATTATAGTTTAAAACATTCATTTAAGTACCACAGTAGCAACTGGTTTTATAGAATTTACTTTTTGCTAGCATAACTATTTTGATAGGACGAAAATCAATACAAAAACTAGAAATCAATGCAAAGTTTAGGAATGCGGTTAGTTATTCTGAATGGATTGGAGTAGAATGACGGTAGTTTACTCGTAACTAAATGATTAACAACTTCAGATTGTTTAAGTAACTAAAAACTAATTCTCGTATTCGTAGATTTTTTTATTTAAAGGGAGTGTTTAAGGTTTAAATCCCTCTTTTATGTGTTTGCGTTATAGGAGAACTTGTCACAAAATATTTAGTTTTAAGTTACGTATACTATATATACCTATTCTTATAAGCTGAAAGCTTTTTGATATTTCTGCACATTTTTTTCTGTGCAAATAAAAAAATATTTAAGGGGCTGTGCAAGTATTACGTAAGCAGAATTTTAGTTATTTTTAGCCGCCCGCTCCTCCGACCATTGTGACGGCTCTTGAGCATCCTCTTATAGTGTAAAAATAAATCTTATTTCAATGTAGTACAACTGTATTTTAAATAATTTTATATTCGCTATGGAGCGTAGATTTGAACACATGGCAACCCTGCTTGGGTTGCCACGTGTTCAAATCAGAATCTACTTTTTGCAAAAAATATTTGAAAAGTAGGTAAATAATAAACTGACAATCTCCAATAAGATATTATATTGTCTCCCAAAATTAAACAAAGAGCTCCCTACCCTCATTTGTGCTTTCCTAATATTTGAACGGCCCCTAACACAAAAATGGTTTTTTGTTTTTTTTTTTTTTTTAATGCAATAAGCATCTGTGATAGTAAATTTTAGATAAACTACCTACTAAAGCCGAAATCGGATTGACAGCGAAAGGTACACCTATGTGATTATTTTCATGTATTTTTAAATATATTGCGTGAAATTTACAGTGAAAATGTCATTGACCATTAAATGTATGATAGGTATTAATCATGCTTATTATTATTAACAAACTTAAAAGTGATACTAACTGCCATTTTGCAAATTTTATAATTAATAAATTATAATTAAGAAATCCACAAATATTATGTGAAAAAGTGAACTTAATTTTTTGACAGAGGGACACAGTATCTTTATTTTATTTAGATTTTAATTATTTCTGATTAATACACTCGATAGAATATCTCGACTGTAAAAAAAAAGTTCTACTTCTCTGCCAAAAGCACAATCTTTCAGACAGTAGGTACCTATGTATTGACGAAATATACTTAATTAATTAATTTGTCTTTATCTTGATAGAAGAAAAATGAAATATATCCATGAAATTATCTTTTTGTTATTTTCTTTCCCTCTCCTTAATAATAAAATGTCAAGTGGCTCTTGGTCGGTCAGACGGTCAAGACCTCTATGTCTCGACCGATAGAAGTGCAATTGCTGTACATAAGTATCTTGCAAGGATTGCCACAGAACACGACTTTGTGTCGCTTTTATCCTGCAACTACAAGTCACGGCAAATAAGTCGACCGGTGACCTTCAATGCGTAGGTAGAAGTCGAAAATGAGGTCTCGGGGTGTGAGGGGGTGCGGGGAGGGCGTGGGGATCGTTCGTAAGCACTGATTAGCTCTCGCGGATCCCTCGTAAACTCTGATTGTCTCTCTAATTGTATTGTTCCGCTCACTCGTACGACGCTGCGCGCACTTGAAGGGCACCGGTCGACTTACGTGCCGGGGGTTATACCAGCGACTTGAGATAAGAGGAAAAGGTGACTGACTGACTGATTTATCACACAGCTTTTAGCCACTGGACCAGGCTGTTTGGCATTAGCTATTATGACACAGGCATCGGCTATAATAAAGGATTTTTGAAAATTTAACAACTAAGGAGGTTTTTAAGGATGATAGGTGTTGAAAGTTTGTATGAATTATGCAGTAGTAAGTAAATAAAATTATCTCAGATTTGTTAATTACAAGTTTAAGTAATACTTAATCTTTTATGTATAACCTTTTTCCATAAACAGTCAACATAACATTTTGTACTTCTTCAACAACACAATTTTCTACCTCAATCCAATTATTGTTATTTTTCATTTCCCTTATCCGGCGTTTTATAAAGTTAACCAAAATATATACTTTATCAATATTTTTACTGATAACCATTCCTCTGAAATATGCTACAATTAAATCGACATCACAAGGTTTTGGTGTCTGACCACTGTCAAACCATGCTCTCAGGAGTTCCCTTACTTTTTCCCATGACAGACACAGTAAACCTTGTGGTTTAGCTTCTATCCTAATAAGATTTTCTTTTGGTAAATCTTCAAAGGCCTCTTTTTTAACACAATTTTCGTTTGAGACACTTCCTCCTAGAAGAAATTTACTCATGACATTGTGGGCTATGGGTACATGAGGCTTATGAGGCTTCGCAGACTTACTTGGTCTGCCTCTTCTCTTCCCTGATATAGAACACTTTACAGTTCCTAGAACAGGAGATTTCTTTTCGGGGGAAATGGCTTTATTATGTTTCTTTGGTGTTGATGGCTTTTTTATTCCCATTATTTCTCCTGTTCCTAATATATTTTGATTACAACCGTCAAACAAATCTACAGCGCTTTGTTGTTGCTCTGACTGCTGTGATTTAACTAAAGTTTTGTTTTTGAAGAATTTACTAATTGGTCCATGATTGACTTGTTTACTGCTCACTGAATCTAACTTTGTTATTTGAATTCCAACACCTCTCATTTCCTTTGGGTCTATATTTTGTTTTTTGTAAATATAAATTACTTCTCTAGTTATTATATTTACATCGTCGGTTGCATTTTGCAGTGTTGTAGATTTGTTAACAGTATCACAAAAGCCATGGCCCATAAATTTTGCAGTTTCTACTGGAGCATCTTTGGCTCTAACCATAAGTTTCAGAGTTATACACTTCCCTATTACTTTGAATTGCTGCATTCTAGAATGTACTTCAGCTGAGAGTTGTTTTAGAAACTCTTCACACTGCTCATAATTCTCAAAGCGAATACCATAATTAACTTCAGCTGACACCGATTTTCTTACTGTATGAAATGTAAGGGGATGTGGATCACGCCCACAACATTGGTCATATAATTGCTCTCCAATTTTAACACCTAAATGATTTTGAAGAGAAGTAAGTGACAGACTCTGAAGAGATCCACACGTTACATGCCCAAGAGCTTCCAGTTTCTGAGATATCTGCCTGCCCACACCGGGTAAGTCTCTAAGAGAAATGTTAAACATAAACTCATCGACAAGGTCGGATGTCAGAAAAAACTGACCGTCTGGCTTAGCTTGTTTTGTTGCCAGTCTTGCCTGCAAACGATTGCCACCGAAACCAGTCGAGCATGGACATCCAGTTTTACCTTTAATTTCTTCTCTTATGGCAAATGCAAAATCGTGAACACTAACATTCAATGTTTTCAACAGATCAGTACAATCGACATACATCTCATCACAGGAAACAGCTTCTATATCTAAGGTATATTGAGATAAAGTGTTGTATAATGTATATGCCACTTCTTTGTAGCCTTCAAAATCATATGGAATTGTTTGCAAGTTTGGACAAAGCTTTAAAGCTGCCCCCATGAACATCCCATTTTTAACTCCTTTAGCTCTGGCCTCGTATGAGCATGAGGCTATTTCACTCATAGACCCAAATTTGTCATTCTCATCTTCAATATTATCAACCCTCGTCTCAATATCAATTTTATCATCTCTTCCTGTAGCTTCACACAGTTTCTTCAGCTGTTTTTGTTTATATAAATTAAATTCAGATGCTCTATCTACTCCTGGTCTCTTTGACCGAGGTTGTCCACCTTTTGAATGTGTAACTGCTATAGGTTTTCCTTTGAGTTCAGGCTTGGTACGCAGCCCCACAGACACAAAGAAGCAATCCATATCAATATGCATAATTGTTTTAGAATGCTGAAATCCAATATTTGACACATTACTGTCAGTGCTGTTCAATCCTATTCTTGATTTCAAATCGTTACAGGCAGGAAATAGAAAATCACTTTTTTCTCTAAGATCGTTTATATATTGTTTGAAAGTAGCACCAAGTTGTGAAATATGATGCAACCTGGAGTTATTGTAGAATTCTGAGATAAAATTAGGATCGGCTGCTGTTTTAGTAACAGGCTCACTTTTCTTAAAATCTATCACATTTAATTGGTTGAAGGTAGTTAATGCCTTATGTGGTAACATCAAATCTTTGTAACATGCCTCAGGACTGTTTTCCTTCAACTTAATGTCATGTTGCTTCTGTGTGTGGTCAGAACTGGAATCAGTTAGATGATCATTGTCATGTGTTTTATGTTCTAAAACTGAGTCTGTCCTTTTCTTCTGAATGAAGTTTAACCTTGGTTGTGTTTTAGAGTTCCTAAACAATAAGAAGTCCTTAAAATCTAACAGTCGGTTAGCTGATATGCTCTCTGTAATCCATTCAGGTTTCACTACTCTGGACAGAGACATATTTTTAACCTTTGTGTCGGGTAAGTTAGAAGCTATAACAAAGTCATTGCTCCTCTGGTAAGTGTGGTAAACACCACCATGTTTTGCCATAAGCTCCTTTAACCCTTCACGCGCGATCTGGGTCTCCGGATGAAAAAAACTCAAGTGCTGGTCATGGTACGGCGCCCTTGAAATGCGACACGCGCCACTTGACACTCGACTCGATCTTATCGTATTTTACGACTTACACTTAAACAAAGCTCTACAATGCTTATATTTTCAGAAAGCTAATGAAATAAACTAACTGACTAACACAAAATAAACACGTTTTGTTTATATTTCAAGCGGAAATATGAGCTTGTTCTTAGAAGAATTGAAAAATTAACTACTTTTGTAGAAAAGATGGAATATATTAGCTACCGAATGTCATTTTCACTGAAAAACATTTTTTTATTAGATTATGCATATAATTCCCTAAACAAATTGGTAATCTTTATAAATATTGTAAATATAAAACTACAACTATTTGAAATCGCAAAAAATTCGCGACGGAAACAATTCGCGCGGGCTGACTAACGGTTTTTTCGAAACGGTCCTGTGTCATAATTATAAGATATATCTTAGCAAATTTTCATTTGAAATATCAGTAATTTACATATATTGAATATCACGACAAAACTGTATCGTATTATCGCAATAAAAAAATCACAAAAAAAAAAACATGGAAAATGGAAAGTCGGATAAATTATAGGTTTTTCTTTTTTTTGTATTCGAATTATTCAAAAACTAAAGCATGGATTCTTGTACGGTTTCTTTTAAATATAAGAAAGATGTATAAAGAATTGATAACGTACCCATTGTTTAACTACTTCGAAGGATTACACAAACAAAAGACACTCGAAAGTCAACATGTGGTCGAGACCGCCGACAGCGCACGAAACCCGAAACTCGAATGGTGTTTACAGAATGAGTATTGTTTTATTATGTTGGCAATTTTGTTGAGTGAAATGGCTATTTCGTTCTCATTCTTTTGGTATACGATACAAACCATTCTGATATTAATAATTTTAACTATAAGGTCTAAACTAGGATAACATAGTCTTGTCGAGCCGGGGCGACAGCCGCACGAGACGGAGACATGGTTTTGTCGAGCCGGCGCGACAGCAGCTTTTCAAGGGTTAATTCATCTGCCGATGGCACAGTGAAACCATTAACGTAAATACTTATTCCATTAAAAATATTTGTTAATTTATTTTCGGCTTTTCCAATCCCAGAAGAGAACTGTTTTTCCAGTTTAGCAATTTTAGCTTGCATATATCCTCCCCAAGCTTCGAAGCCATTGTCAGGAAATTTTTCATCTCTATTATGCATTATTTTATTGATTCACAACAAATTCTCACTGGTCTCACTTGATTTTGCAATATTTTTACAAGTCACAGATTAGGTATTAGTTACTACGTAACAGATGCGACCACAGATCACTAATAAACTAGTCTCTAAGACAGATGGGACAGTGGCAAAAATTTACAGTTAGTTCCGTTGCCTTCGCAAAGCGCTAGTGTCGCAAGAAGTGATGGGACACAATCCCACCTTAAAATATCGATATCGATAGTATAGTGATGTCCCATGACAAACGTTGAAATGGGGTACCACTACATTTTTTATTCTTTTTGAAATTTTTGGGTTTAAAATAAAACAACTTACTATATTCAATTTTATATTTCTTTTTTCTTAATCTATACGCTTTATATTTATCAAAAGTAATTTTTGAGAAAAGCATATATTTTGTTTCTTAAGTTTTTCTTGCACACCTCTCAAATTATATTTATTTATTATAATATAATATTACACCAATTATTATACAGATCGAGGCATAAAATTAAATTAACATAAAATACAGAATATATAAAAACTATTCTAAGAGATTGTTTCCCACTTATTTATATCCACAAATTAACATTGCCAACATTTTCCTCTTCTCATCCTGCTATGGAAAATAAAATCTATTTTATGGATGTCAGTACAAAGTGATAAAGTAATAACTTTGTGTCTCTGTGCAGACCATCACATAAATTTGTCTTGCATAGACTTGTGACAGTGGCGATGGAAAGGTAAAAATATTATGTAAATCTTGATTATTCACAACTGGGCAATATATTAAGGCATCATGTACAAAAATTTTGTTTACAATCAGAAACCACCAGTCAGATATTGTTTAAACCTACCATCAATTATTTATCAAACTATAATAGCATAACTGTGATCACTCTTTTAATCTTTGGCTGAAAGTAAGATAATATCAATAAATTCTTTTGCAGAAATATAAAAGATCACTAATATGAATAGTCATAATTAAAGATGTGTTCGCAAGAAGAACGACAAAAGTTACTAAACATGGAACAAATAATTTTTTACCACCAACACTACAACCTTTTAACATCCCACAGTTGGGCACAGGCCTCCTCTCTCATAGGAGAGAGGGATTTAGAGCTTAGACCCACCACGCTGCTCCAATGCAGGTTGGTGGACTTTAGTGACTATTATGATGATAGTAATATTAATAATAAACAGGACAGCCTGCTTAACATCCTCTCCGAGGCACGGGGGTGAAATACCGCTAACAAACAACTCCGGGCTGGCCCTGAGAACTTCCTGAAATAAAACCCAATAAAACAATCAGTAAAACCTGTCTGTTTAATTATTCATCTTCACATCTGAATATCACATAGTTCACATCTGAAAAGAAACAAATAAATTTAAAAATAATTAATTGGTACTAATTATTACAAATAATATATACCATATATGAATAGTAGTATTTTTACTACCCTATAGGTAATAAATAGTAAACACAAAAGGTGGGCTACCAATAAATTTTTTTCCTCACTAGTGGTGGTATCTGCAATAAAATGACAGTAACACATCAGTATGTTCAGCAGCAAACTATAGACTTAAGCCAACTTATGCACACCTGTTGGTATCACTATAAATATCAAAAGGTGTGCTTGTGTCTGTTTATGGATAATTTATGGAGAATGAATTTTATAACGTATAGTATAAATCTAGTTAGGTTAGGTTGGTTATACGTACCGCGCAAAATTCCAGCAGGTTTAGGAAATCGAAACAACTTAATGTTGTTTTGTACTGGCGAGCAGCCACATTTCTCCTTGTTTTCTTTGTCGTCAGATAATTCAAAAAACAAAACGTAAGTACGAGTCTTGTTTCAATGAAACAAAAAAAGAGTCAACGTGCCAAATATAAATAGCACTACAGTATAAAACACAAACAGAGGAACAGAAGCTCGACTTGACGTATTTAAAGTTTAGAAGATTGCAAGAAATCAATAATTATTTTTATTTTTTTCGAAACACAACAACAACGAAGACGCCATTTTGAAAAAAACAATAATTACCACAGAAGTCAGAACACTTTAACATAGAACATAGAACCTATGGAATCTTAGCACCACAGACCAGGAACAATCAAAACAAAATGTTGAAGCAAAGAAATATGGTCTTGAACAGGCTTTGTCTCGTTCTCAACAGACTACTTAGATAAAGTGTGTGAGATATAGAAAAACTAGAGAGGAAAAATAGCCCAGCTGAATGACTTTATCTTTATTAAAATGTTTCAGGCGCAGTGTCCAGTGTCTACATAGAGAATATAACCTTCTTGGATATGACCTTAGAAAAGTGGTTCTGTGGTTGCGATACTAGCGCTTTGCGAAGTCCAAGGGAACTACAGTGTCACCCCCCTGGATGCGACAGTGACTTTTCTTCGGGCTAGTTCCATTTACCTCGTTTTGGCGCCACTGTCGATTTGCGGCTAGGGCTTACCAGAGTCGATAATTTGTTATCGATACTAGTGATGTACTCGTTTTATCGATAACCAAATAACAGGGTATTCTTACTAAGGCCTCTTGTTAACACGCCGTGAAAACTCACGTTTTGTATGGATATCCATACAAAACATGAGTTTTCACGACGTGTTAACAAGAGACCTTATAATTAAAATCAAACAAGATAAATTTATTTCAAACTTATTTATTCAAATCTTTCTAAAATATTTATTTTTCAAATACACATTTATTAAATATTAAAAACAATTTTTTCAAAAATCTCTGGGGGGCTGACAACACCCCAACCAAGAAAACCTTAAACAGTGTTTAAATTGCTACCAATATTTTTGTTATAACCATTTTCATTAAGGTAATTGTGCATAAAAGTGCTTGCATCCCTGTATACAATAGTATGTATGTAATTAGAAAATTTTCATTACGTTAATATTATACTAAATTATTATTTTTTAACATTTCATATTCTCTGTATATTTTTTTAACGTACATAGTACTTGTAATTTTTTTATGATAGGGCTTTATCTAATCCAAAAACATTGCAAGTATTTAACAGTATAAAAATACAAAATAACTGTAAATTCAAAATTTTAATAATCCCCAACCTGTGGGAAATCATGACATCCCAACGTCCTGCTCTAAACATCAGAACCTTTATCACTATGAAGTGTCTACCAAGTACCTACTCGTCGAGACAAATCTAACTATAAAAAATCCTGCATTCAAATAGGTTCACCCGTTTTAGAGCTACAGTGCGACAGAAATATCCACACACATAGCATTACAATGTATGCATAAGCAGAATCCTATGGGTGCATTCTGGCAATGTAATTATGCGTACATGCCAAGCATTACACTTTAATTTTTTGAAATAAAACCTGATCTCTAGATAAAGACCCACTTGGACTACTTGCGACATTCTCATTCCTATGAAGTAGATGGGATTGTGATTGAAAACAAGTCCCGACTTGTGCATGTTCCATCCCTTCGTCTTCCTGCTTGCTGTCTGCTTATGTTTCCAGTGTGAAAACTATCTGAAAATAATTAAATATAGACAGGTGAGTCACGTCCTGCTCTAAACATCAGAACCTTTATCACTATGAAGTGTCTACCAAGTACCTACTCGTCGAGACAAATCTAACTAAGTATAAAAAACCCGCATTCAAATCGGTTCACCCGTTTATGAGCTATAGTGCGACAGATATATCCACACAGAGCAGCTGGGTTATTCTGTAACTTAGTTAGCAACTGAAAATAGTTGCCAACTATTTAGTTCGATATACATTGCTGCTTTACTGTGGGAAATTATAAAGTGTTTTCATAATTTCACACAGTAAAGCAGCAATGTATATCGAACTAAATAGTTGGCAACTATTTTCAGTTGCTAACTAAGTTACAGAATAACCCCCCAGTTCGATTGAGAGAGAGTTGGTAGGTACTAGGTAGGACATCCACCTTACACTATCGTTCTTGGGGAAACTTAGAAGTCTTAGATGTTGAGTAGCAAGTACCGACACAACACTTAAATAGTCCCATGACGATCGATTCGTATATCGTATTCGTATCGTGTCGTATTCGTATCGTAATCTCTAAAGTAGCACAGTTTGTCTTGTATCAAACAACAGCAGAGAATTTGGATTTCAACTCAGCAAATCAGCAAAATACTTACACAAAATTCAACACTTTTTTTCTTCTGCTAATATAGCAAATCGTAGTCCATAAAACGTAGCCGGAGTCAAATGTAAAACAGAGTTCTCGGGTCCAAAACAAAGCACAAGTCAATATTTAAGATCGCCACTAAAATCCATTTAACAAAGCCAAGTCATCGGGAATTATCACAAAAAAACACCATGAAAATTGAGAACCTGTGACGAAAAGCAAAGAAAACTGATGGAAATGGAAAATGAAAATTTTAAAATTCGCGAAATTTCGAAAATTTCATAACAATGACAGACCTCAGACTTATCACTTAAACTTAAACCACAGACCTAAACACAGAAAATAACTAGATACTTATCAATAATCAGTGGAAATTCTATCATTAATCTGTGGACCTGTTATTTTCTGTATTTACGTCTGTGGTGTGTGAACGATTGTAGCGCCAAAACGAGGAAAAAGGAACTACAGCTGTCATACCCCTGTTACAAGTTACTTTTTCCCATTTTCCCGCGACTTCAAAACACAGATTAGGTATTAGTTACTACGTAACAGATGCGACAGTGACTTTTCTTCGGGCTATTTCCATTTACGCCATTTAATGCGTTTTGGCGCTACTGTAGCTTTGCGGCTAGGGCTTGCCTGAGTCGATGATTTACTATCGATACTAGTGATGTACTAGTTTTATCGATAACCAAATAACAGGGTTTTCTTACTAAGTTCTCTTGTTAACACGCCGTGAAAACTCACGTTTTGTATGGATATCCATACAAAACGTGAGTTTTCACGGCATGTTAACAAGAGACCTTATAATTAAATTCAAACAAGATAAATTTATTTCAAACATATTTATTCAAATCTTTCTTAATCTAAATTATTTATTTTTCAAATACACATTTATTAATTATTAAAAACATTTTTTTCAAAAACTCAAACCAAGAAAACCTTAAACAGTGTTTAAATTGCTACCAATATTCTTCTTATAACCATTTTCATTAAGGTAATTGTACATAAAAGTGCTTGCATCCCTGTATACAATAGTATGTTTGTAATTAGAAAATTTTCATTAGGATAATATAGTAAATTATTATTTTTTAACATTTCATAGTCTCTATAATTTTTTTTAAATGAATAAATATTGGCATCCATAGAGCTGCTTGTCTTTATGCGACTCTTACATTGGTTTTTTTGTTAGACATATGAATCCTAAACTAAACTAAAATGACAGGACTAAATATATTCTTATCTCTTTCACAGTGATACCTGCGGAAAAGGATAGCACTATTTTTAAACCTGTCAATTTAGTTTAGAGAATTGTGTACAACAGAATTGGCCACAATGTATACCTATGCAAAACCCTATGGGTGCATTCTGGCTATGTATACAATGTAAATACGCATACATGCCGAGCATTGCACTTTAATTTTTTGAAATAAAACCTGATCTCTAGATATAGACCCACTTGGACTACTTGCAACATTCTCATTCCTATGAAGTAGATGGGATTGTGATTGAAAGCAAGTCCCGACTTGTGTATGTTCCATCCCTTCGTCTTCCTGCTTGCTGTAGTCTCCATACTGCTTATGTTTCCAGTGTGAAAATTATCTGAAAATTATTAAATATAGATAGGTGAGTAAAGTACGTAGCTTGATGGTTCTTGTAATTTTTTTATGATAGGGGTTTATCTAATCCAAAAACATTGCAAGTATTTAACAAGTGTAAAAATGCAAAATAATTGTAAATTCAAAATTTTAATAATCCCCAACCTGTGGGAAATCATGACATCCCAACGTCCTGCTCTAACCATCAGAACCTTTATTACTATGAAGTGTCTACCAAGTACCTATTCATCGAGACAAATCTAACTATAAAAAACCCGCATTCAAATCGGTTCACCCGTTTAAGAGCTACAGTGCGACAGACATATCCACACAAATAGCAGTTCGATGGGGAGAGTTGGTAGGTACTAGGTAGGACATCCACCTTACACTATCGTTCTTCGGCAAACTTAAAAGTCTTAGATGTTGAGTAGCATGACGATCGATTCGTATATCGTATTCGTATCGTATCGTATTCGTATCGTTATCTCTAAAGTAGCACAGTTTGTCCTATATCAAACAACAGCAGAGAATTTGGATTTCAACTCAGCAAATCAGCAAAATACTTACACAAAATTCAACGCTTTTTTCTGCTGCTAATATAGCAAATCGTAGTCCATAAAACGTAGCCGGAGTCAAATGTAAAACAAAGTTCTCGTAACTAGTCCAAAACAAAGTACAAGTCAATATGATCGCCACCAAAATCCATTTAACAAAGCCAAGTCGTCGGGAAATATCACAAAAAACACCATGATAATTGAGAACCTATGATGAGAACAACGAAAAGCAAAGAAAAGTGGTGGAAATGAAAAATGAAAATTTCGCGAAATTTCGAAAATTTCATGACAATGACAGACCTCAGACGTCTGAAACCCATAGAGATAATAATAATAAGTAGAGTAGGCATACCTACCTTAAAAACGTGCCAAAAATACACTCACACACGCACAATCCTGTAACATAAAATGGCGCGTGTTCATTGTGATGTCTCAAGTTGTGCGTGTGTGAGTGTTCATGTATACATTTTAGGGAGGCCATCTTAAGGGAAGTGCAATAAAATTTCTGCCACGATCTGTTTTATTGTTATGTTTAAAAATGTAGTGTTGTCTCTTACACACTTATGAAAATTTTGATAAGCTTAAGCTATTTTCCGATCCACTATTTTCTATAGGACATTATGCCAAGTCCACTTCTATAGGTTCATGCTGAAACCTAAATCACAGACCTAAACACAGAAAATAACTAGATACTTATCATAAATTTGTGGAAAACCTATCATTAATCTGTGGACCTGTTATTTTCTGTGTTTACGTCTGTGGTGTGCGACCGATTGTAGCGCCAAAACGCAGAAAAAGGAACTAGGGTAAGCCGTAGTAATCTTGGCCACCCCTCAATCATTGGCCTTTTGACTTTATAATTGATTTATTAAGAGTTTTATTCGCGCACAAGGTTTATAAAAATTACTACATTTTTCTATGTTGACAACACTCCTAAATAAAACTGGTAGTTTTTAAAAATATCAGCTAGCAACACTTGGAAAAAAATAATTTTGTGACGTGCATGGTGACGGCGTGAATTATTACGAAAATCATAAGAAGTAAGTACTTCTACATTGTCAATTACCTGTTTTCTTCGAATCTAAATTAGGAGGTATGCCTTCTTATAGGTTATTTAACATTCAATTTAGATTTATATGTCTTAATTAGAGAGAAAAGATACGAAATAACCAAAAAAAGTGTAGGTCAAAGTTAGTACCGTCCGCTTATATAGAAGATGAATTGATTAGCATGGGTGCCAATTAAAGTAGTCACTGCTTAAAAATATTTACCCTATTTTATACTTGTAATGAATGTTACTGTAGACTCCTTTTAAAATAATTTAAGTTAAAATATCATAGGACTGCAGTAACTAGATTTTAGCAGGGTCAATCTTTATACTTTTACGTATTTGGCCGTGCTAATCGTTGTATTTTTACGTATGCCAATTTTTGTGCAAAGAAACATAATATTTGTAGTGATGTACCGAGGTCGATACTGAACAATTAGATATACCTACCTATGTACAAGTCTGTTTATTATTTTTACGGCTAAACGAGATCCTACCTAATGACCAATCAATTCATGTCAAGTTTTGACTTATTAAACATGTTGACGAGTAATGTTTTCCTACCCTATTAATATTAAAAATGCGAAAGTATGATGATGAAGTGGTATTGAAGATGTATGTTGGTTTATTCGTCAAACGGATAAAGTAATAGCTCCTTCGTAACTTCATATCATATTGAAAGTGCTGAATGTAAGATTTATAATAATACTTACCTATCTATATCGAATTATCGGTAATAGTTTTGAAGTGGCATGTGGCTATTCCTGACACAAAAAGTAATCCTTTTTCTTTTATAATAACTACTTGATTTCCGTGACTTCATCCGCGTGGATTTTGTTTTTAGATTCCCGCGGGAGCTCTTTGATTTTACGGGCTATATAGAAGCCTATGTTACTTTCGAGGTCCTCCACTATACCCATGCAAAAATCACGATGATCCGTAGTACTGTTGCAGTGTGATTGAAGGATAAATCAACAAACAAACATACCTTCGTATTTATAGTATTAGGGTATGTAACTTGCGCTTTTCCCGCAACTTCATTGACGCAGAGATCGGACATTATCCGATAAGTTTTTTCTGGATATGGATTGTTTGACGAATTTCATCCGAATCATTTCAGCCGTTTCAGCATAATTAATATAAAAAACCAATAAACAAACAAGCATACAACGTTACTTTCGCATTTATAATATTAGGTACTAACTGACGCTCGAGATGCAAGCAATCACTGGTGACAACTCATAATAGTTAGGTAGGTAATACTATAGTATTACAAAATTTGCGATGTATAATTAATGTTTAATTCAATAGGCAAATAACGAATTTTATTAAAAAACAAATGTATTATATTTAATTGTTTAGTTTGCTTTGTTGCAGATAAAATGCCAAAACCTACCAAAGGAGGCATTTATGCAAGTACCCACCTACCAACTTATATATCGACTTAGGGCTAAATGTCCTATACCTGCACGTCACTATCGTATATTTTATTAAAATTCTAATAAATTTTACTAGTGATTGGCATAACACATTATAAAAATTAGCAGTGCTAATATATACAAAAGTATAACGATTAACATGCTAATCATTATACTTTTGGTATGGCATTCACTATGCTCAAAGGCTAATGATTGTACTTTTGGCTCCATTTTTAAATTTATGGCGTTTAAGTTCATAAAGAGATGAAATACAATTACACTTGTGGTTTATTCGAATTCTCAGATTCATACTCAACAACTTGAGAACAAATGCTATTTGGTTTTGAGCCTTAACTCGACGGAATAAATGTTTACAGTCAATGTTCACCTTAAACGGCCAATCACTATATCGCTTACCCTACAGCTGTCATACCCCTGCTTCAAAATGAAAAAACAAAAAATAGCCAGTTACCATAGACTTCTTCTTTTTTTCAGTTTATGCCTTTTGGGAAAAGCAAAGATCATTGACCATGCAGCCTGGTTACCATAGACTAATAACGCGTAATGTCTGATACATAGATTATAACCTTTTTGATTTTGTGCACAGGTTCTGTGGTTTCAAATGTGAAGTGTCAAGCACAAGTGAATAATTTCAAAATCTGTGTTCAAAATTCAAATTGAATTTCCTATATGTTATTGGTCTGTGTTCGTAACCGATGGTGAAGTTAAAATAATAATTTAGGGTTAATAATTATTCATATTTGAAAAAAGAGAACAAATGTAATTTGTGCTTATGAATAAGAAACAGTGTTTATCTTTATTCATTGTATCAGAATGTCTGCAATCCAAAAAGTAATGAAAACAGTTGACCCTAATTGCTCCAAAAAAATTTTATCAATTGTTGTGCTTTCGTCGAACAATGTTATTATTGAAAGTATCTCTGAGGCACTATTGGATGTTCACGCAATGGGTAACTTTAGATGGAAACTAGTGGTGTTACGTTCATCATCCTTCGAAGATATTGAAAGAACGTCTGATTTAACAGGTGCTATATACAAAGATTTTGTTATCATCGCCGTGGATACAAGTAAAATGTTTTGTCTGAATTGGGCTAATACAGTATTGGAGCAAGTGCAACCTCATCTGAGGCTACGAAGAGTGGTATTTGTGAATGCAACTAATTGCCCAGCGCATGCAATGGCAGTGAGTGCAAGTGACTTAATTACATTCTGTTCAGAGAACAGACTTGAGCTGTTGAATGCAGATGTATCTAAGCAGGAAGATGCAAAATTCCTAGCGCGTAGATTGCTTAAATATTTGGAAGTATCGATTGGTGTAAATACTGGGATACCTAATATAAATATTTGATATATTATTAAAAGTTTTGTGAATAACTAGGTACTTACTGAAAGAATACTTTTAGCATTCTGCCAACTATATGGACATTCCAAAATGAAAGAATCTGAATTAAGGAAGTACCTTTACTGCATCATCCATTTCAATTTCAAAGCAGGTTCTAGCTGATGATCATCTTAAAATTACAGCTACATTTGTGACAGTCACATTCACCTCAGATTGGCAGATAATCTTTCACTTTAAGCTAAAATGCTATTCAGATTGTAGTAATTATTGATGCTGCTTTCAGACAATAGACGGCCAGGTGTGATTTTCGTCCAGAGCATGATATTTTTAGTTTATAATGAATGATGCAAGAAAACATATTTGCTGTAAGTAGCAAAAATGGCATAAGTAGACTGAAAAAAATACAGTTAGAATCAGATTTTTTCTCTGTTGAATGGTCTGAGTCTCATACCGCTACAGTGAAAAAAAATTATAAAGTTGTAAAATTTTCGAAAAATGTATATGTAGTTCAAACTTACAGCAAAAATGCAATTTGAAGCATTTTGTACTGCTTCTGTATAAACAAGGAATGAGCTATTTTCATATGAATAATAAACTACTTACAACATTCTTCAGGTCTGTAAATGAAAATTCAATTGCTGTAAGTAGTGCAAACCCTACTTAAAGATATGATTTATTTTCTTAAAATTGTTTAAAATTTAAAATACTTTAGCTCTGCTGAAATTTGGGGTTTGGCTACTTACAGCAAATATGTTTTCTTGTATCAATAATACTATCTTGGGTTTTTCGTTGTAAAAGATTAGAAATAATCTAAAAGATTACACATTTCCGAATCATTTATTATACTCAATTGTACTACAAAATAATAGGAAGTTTTCTACAGTATTATAATATAATAATAATTATATATTACATAAATAAAAAAAACTGTTACAACAGTCCTTGCACAGATGTATGAACGTCACAACAAAATCACCCAAAGCAACATTTGCCATTTCTTACATTAAACAAAGAATAATTAGGTATGTCAAGTTAAATTTTAGATATAAAATTACCTTACACTACATGAAATACTGTTCATTCATTATAATTTGTGTAAAACTATAACTGTTATAAGTAAGCATAAATTCTAAAGAAAGATGTAATAATCAACATTTTAAATGTTTCACACTACAAAAAAATAATCATATAACAGTATTTATATATAAAAAAACTACACATACTTTCATTGATACACTGGGATATTTATTATTATTATATTAAATATAACTACTTAACTATATGCCGATTCTAAAATTAAAGTCACAGCAGTAACAAATAAAAATAAACGTATACAAAAATGATTAAATTGCATAATTGAATTGAAGGCAAATTGGTCAGCAGCAATTTACTTAAGTTTTTTTTAATGATGAACGAATCTAGAGCTGTAGCAAACCGTATGTATTCGGTACTGAGTAACGGGTGCGCCATCTAGTACCGAGTAACGAATCGTTACACACGAATGCATATCGTTACTCGCATTATTCAGTATCTGTATGGTATCTGTCAACAGTACATTTTACCTATTAAATAAAATTAAATTTACGCAAGCCATAAAATCAAGAATTGAATTGAAATTAAGTAAGTCTGGTTCAAAATACGGAAATGTGAAAAAATGCACCTTACGCAGTTTGGTATGTGTTAGTACCTACGTAATATGTGTTTTCTACAAAATACGAATGTCGCGTCGCGGCGACGTCATAATGTACGAGTATGCAATACGACTCGATTCGTTACTCTAAAGTAACCTATCATGTTATGATTGGGTATCAGAAATAACGAGTAACGTAACGATACGATAGTAACGAGTACTTATTGTAATAGTAACGAATACATACGGGTACACTTTTTTTCGTTACTTTTACACCTCTGAACGAATCAATAGTTGAGATTTGAACCTATGACCTTACAGATTTCAATCTGCCCCTTAGGATTAATTGAAATATACATAAACTTGTTAATGACCAATTTCCATTCTATTCCACATAAACTATATCAGGTTTATTATTTTGTTTCTTCACCCTAAAAAAGCTGATTATACACCCTAAGGTGACTGGTTTAGAGTGGATAAACGGAATAAGCCCCCTATATCACAACTAAATAACCTGTCATCCAGGCAAATAAATACTCACTCATTTGACAGAAAAATATGTTGTCATTCAGCATTAACGACTGCAAAAGTGATTTAGCAAAAAAATATATATTTTTCATCATTCAATAGTTTATATCCAAAAGCGCGATTTTGTATATCAAATGTGATCAAAAACTGCTTTAAATAAAAAATTACATTAAGAGAATAGTACTGCAAATAAAACTAGTCTCCCATAGTCTTGTGTACTTTGCAAAAAACCTAGGTTATAAGACTGAAATGGGAGAGTCTCCCATTTCTACATTACCACAAACTCACTAGTGCCTGCTCTGTGGTCATTTCCCGTTTAGTGTATTGATTGCCAAACGATTATATTATTTTTAAGATTAGCGACATGTTACATATTAAATTTTCTGTATTCCCCCTTCAAACCTAGATGAGGTGGCAGGTAATTAAACTGTTGTCAATGTTTCAAATTGCAATATTGTTTTAAAGTTTGTAGGGGACTAGTTTTCTCCAGAATCGGTGACCTTTCTGAAGCTAGAATGATTGATTTTTTTTTTATCATTAATCTTAATTAATTAAATAGTAATAAAGTAACAAATAGTACAAGAATCATAACAAAAAATATTTGCAGTGTAGGATATTTTTTAAGGATTAAAACAATTAGGGACCTTTCAGATAGACCGGCGCGGAGAGCAGAGCAAATTTTAATCGCATTTAAAATAGAATCTTAAGACATTGAAATAAGATTTATTTTTACATTTTATCTCTTTTATAATAAGAGGATGCTCGAGGATGCTCCCAATACGCTCTGTGTGAAACATTAAGAGCAGCCGCTCGGCTGCTCGTCGAGCCAGTCGGCTGCTCCTTGCTCGTGCTCTTTCGCGCTCGAGCATCCGACCGGCTCTGTTCGCGTGCTCTTTCATGCTCGCGCAGCCGACCGTAGGCCGAATTGCTCTGCCGTCCGGCCCAAGAGCGTACGCTCGGCTCCGAACGCATCCGCGTGTCCGTTCACATAGACCGGCGCGGAGAGCAGAGCAAATTTGAACGGCCGGTCTGTGTGAAAAAAAAATGCTCTCCGACGCTCTCCGCGCCGGTCTGTCTGAACGGTCCCTTAATGTTTATGATGTTGATACCATATCAATAATAATTTTGGAATGACAATGTATTAGAATTTTTAACACTGAATTTACCATTAAATGATATTGATATTTAATAGTAATTATGTAAAGATTATTATAATCAATGTATTTTTTTAAGTATGTCAATAAATAATTTTTTCATGTTTTAGAATGTAAGCTAGGCACTTAAACTGTAAATTGCTATTAGGAAATTAATATAGTTCAATATATTTTCTTGATGTTCTCAAACTATTTTAGTGGAGTGTAATTTGTGATAAGATCATCTTCAGAAAATACAATTATTATTATTGTGTATTTTTCCTATCCAATATACAATCATTATTAAAAGTAAGGAATGATAAAATTAAATATAAACACAAAGAGAGCATATTAAACACCTAAGTTGCCGTTTAATTTTTAACAATATGCATGCACTTGCATTGCATTGATTTTCAGTTTCGAAATATTTAGTCAATTAGGTAATTCAATAATTAATTAATTAATTACTCAAAAATTTCTATTAAAAATGTATTTGTGTCAAAAAAAAAAAACTATGTGACACAAGTAAATACCAAGGTACCACTCATAGAGGTCTATTAGAGGATAGAATCTGTATCAGTCAATTCTGTTAATCATGGACTCATCACTCATGATTTGAACAATGACTGATGGAGCATAGAATTTTTATTGATATTTGTTATGCCAACATTACCGTGTTGTTGCATTAGTAGCTGGTTAAGTTATCAATCATCATATCAAGTAATGGAAACCATAGACAGCTAAATTAATAATATTTAGATCCAAGACCTGATAGGTCTGTTATCAATGGAGAGATACTCAAACCGAGGTGTATTTCATAAAATCCGTAACTAAATAGTAAATGCAATTAAATGTGTAATATTCATATTCTGTATTTTTTTTTCTACAATATTGATGCCCTGTTTCACTAAGCCCTTATTATCTTCTTAACAAAAGAAATAATGAAATGATTAAATTATAATATGATTGATAATAAAAATAATAAACGATTTGTAGTCTGGACCATGGAATAAATTATTTATTTGATGGTACTTAGGACTTTGTGAAAGAGGTTATGCGATCAACACACTTTTTTTACATAGCTACTGACATACAATATGTAGCTTATACTAATTTCCTGTACTGAGAGATATATTATATTTAAAATTGTCAAGCTGACCATTTTTAAAGCCTCCCATAGACATGCGTGTGTATTTATTTTAATTTAATGCCAATGAGGTGCTTTAAATTCAAGTTTTATGCAAATAACACTAACTCATAGTTCTAGAATATAGCTTTACAGACAGAAATTTTGAATAAACAAAACAGGGTTTTTGTACAATAAATATTTACATCCACTATAAAGTATCAGAATTTTTTTTGATTGCGCGAATCATAAATGTTATCCACATAAAACTGCCTAGTATCGATCTCATCCATCTAAATTACTATGCATTTATTCCCACTAAGTACAGTTAGTAGCTCCGAAAGTATTACAGCACTAGATATCGTACACATCTTTAGGGTCATATTTATGCCAGAAATACCAATCTGTATATATATCACATACACAGTCAATCTGGATCATGATTCCCAATCAAGATTGATTGTCTATGGGCTGCCATAAAAGATGATTCACATTAGAGCGTGCCCAGAAGACACTGTTACGGCTTTTGCCTTCTGCCAGCAAGGTCTGATGTGACTTAATATAAAATACCATTCCCTAGCTTCTTCAAAGAGCCATGGGTCGAGTCAGGCACAATCTAATATGAATTAACCCAGAGATGCGACGTGACTGGCGTTGAGACAGTTAATCAAGTCGTGGTAGTATAGGATCCCTGTATATGACGACCTTCACCGAATTGGTTAAGTATTGGATGGAAAGTATTTTATATCACATTAAATATGTCAATAAATATATTGCAAATGGGTTGACTAAAAATTTCAGTCCAGAATATGATTAATTTGAGGGGCACGGCCAGGGTATTAAAGATAGGTGGGAGGTGCTCAAATAAATATCACTCGAAACCTCATCCGATTGACAGTGAGCTGAAAAAATAAATCCAGAATGGCGGATTCAAGGCAATATATTTATTGACATATTTAATTTGATATAAAATACTTTTCATCCATGAACCAGCTCGGTGAAGGTCGTCTTATACAGGGGTCTTAGACTATGAATATATAATGCGCACGATAAAAAAACATATGTTAAAACGCCATTTTATTTTATTTTAACTTCCCAGTGGGGTGTTTTATAATAGGGTCCATTTTGTCAATCCATGTCATATCTCCACGTTTTAAGGTCTATGTGTGTGTATGTACGAATGTGCTGCGTTCGGAATTATTTTTTCGACTCGATTCGTGAACGAAACATGATATTGACATGGGACAAAGTTTATTCGACGCCTAATTACATAATTTGAAACTGATTAGATTTTCAACGAAATCAATCCAGCCATTTATTTGCCACTGTCTCTTTCTGTTCTTCTAAAAATAGAAAATGTCGTCTTAGCATTCCTTATTCTTTATTTTATCGCATTATACACCTATTATGTTTGTCGAAGCGCGTGTCTGTAGTTTATTTTTCCGACTTTAATCTTTGAGCATATAATATTTAAATTGTTGATTAAATATCAAAATACGACGCTTGTGCGAGTAAAATTGGGGTCATACCTTAGGCTGCAATGTTTGGAAAGAGATTCATATGATATGTGACTGACCCTTTCTGTTTTATCAATTGAGAACCAGACTCAAGTATAGAGGGAGAAAATGAGAATGAGATTCGTGATATGTGGTGGTGATGCAAGCCTAAAGGTAACAATTACATAATATTATTATACGCGACATTTAAAATCATTATGTATTTTGATTAAATATATCCCTAGAGTCGTAGAGTAGAGCAGTCCTGCCGACTTGACGCCACGCGAGTGTCCAACTGTTCAAGCCTACCTCACTCAAAACGTAGCACCGTATAACGTTCACTGTACACATTTGTTTATCATTATCATACACCGGGAATCTGTAAGAGAACAATTAATTAATAACATGTTACAAAACGCTGAATGATTGTAAAATTTCTGTTAACAACAAACATACATCCAGAATACACAATAGGGTTATGGTGACCAATCCAGGGTCACCCATAGACAGATGGGTCGTCCTCTTTAAAGTTCGCTTAGCAGACGCTAATGCAACCAACAAGATGCATGCAACAAGATAGTAGTGCAACATTACCCATACCATCTATGACGGTGTTCGCAATTTCTGACATCATTCGAACTTGGAGATCTAGCTCGACTTGTACTGGAATCCATAGGTCAGGAGACCGTGGTGCCGAGGGCGGGATCATGGGGACAGCACACGCATCGAATGTCATTCACCGACGGCTCTTAGTCCGAGGAGGTATAAACGGCTCCGGTATGAGGGGGCGTATGAGGTCAGGGGACAGTGGTACCTGGGGAGCGGGGTCAATGGGGGACAAGGGTCACGTCACTCACCGGCGGCGCCTAGTCCGAGTCGAGGTATACAACGGATCCGGTATGCTGGGGTGCATGTAGTCAGGACACCGTGGTACTGTGAGCGAGGTCAATTGGAGACAACGGTCACTTTACTCACCGGCGGCGCCTAGTCCAAATCGAGGTATACAACGGGTCCGGTATGCGGGGGCGTATGAGGTCAGGGGACAGTGGTATCTGGGGAGCGGGGTCCAAGGGGGACAAGGGTCACTCTACTCACCGTCCGAGTGGAGGTATACGACTCCGCTATGGCGGAGGCGGGGCGGCGTGCAGGGGACAGTGGTATCTGAGTAAGGGTCACGTCACTCACCGGCGGCGCCTAGTCCGAGTCGAGGTCGACGACGTCCCCGGAGGTGTGGGGCACGCGGGGCCGGGGCGCGGTGGTCCCCGGGGGCCGGCCGCGGGGTCTGCCGCGCTCGCCGAGCATCATCTCGCGCGCGCGTTGCTGCTGCAGCGCCATCGCCACGGGGTCCCGGCTGCCCAGCCCGCCTGCGTAGTACTTGGCACCCATCTTTGGTTATAAGAATGTTAATTTGCTATTCTACGCGAGTACGGGGCTAAGCGAGGGGAAGTTTAAGAGTTTAAAGACCTGTTTCTTCACCACCTTCTGATAAGTTCTAATAAGCTTATTCAAAACTTTTGTCTTTATCACTTGACATAAAGTAAGAAAGTGACAAAACTTACGTTTAGGCTTAGAGGTTAGATAAGTGACAACACTTATTATCAGAAGGTGGTAAAACAGGCCCTAACAGAACTAACTATGGATTATAGATTTTTGAGTTAAATGACTAAGGCTAAGATTTTTGACACTGATCACTGTTACCGGTCACTATCAGGTAGGTCTCGGGAGAATTTCAAAAGTAAATCTACAGATATAGTCCGCGACAGGTCGACATGGCAATCGGGGGAGGTGTAGTGGAAATTGATGACTTCGGTTGTCTCTTCGTCACGTGTAAACATAAAAAACATCTCAAACACGTAAACTAGCCAGAAAAGTATTACAAAATTGTGACATTGAACGGATTTTCATTTTGTTGCATACCAAAAGCCTCCTCTTCACCATCGACGACTGTATACTCTGATTTTTAATTCGGTGGAATTCTGACAGCTGTCATTGCCATTACAGATGAGTTATTTGTATGGAAAACAGGGTCAACATCTACAAAGTACGATTTTACCCTAAACTACTTTAATTCTCTGTGAACATAAAAAGTCCTAAGCCGCGTAATAATATTAGTCGTTTCGCTCTAAAATAGAAATCGCTAAGAGTGGAAACTAGAAGGTGCACACTAACAACAATAGAAAACAAAAGAAGCACATTGAAAAAATTATTCAAAAATGGAAGTCGAATGACATTATCACCATGGAGTGTCTGTCAGGCATTTGTCATATTTACATACATGCGGCAGTTGATTTTTATTTTCATAAGTATTGAATTTTTATCTTCTTTGTGGGTATTGTTTTATCTCTGGTAACATTACGAAACGTCAAATTCCACGGAATTAAAAATCAGAGTGAGTATATATGATTACACGTATGTACGATCTTATGGAGGGCGTATCGCTTGTAGTCGCCGATCTTGGCCGATCGTCAGTAATCGTGGCAATCGGTGACTTGTCGGCTTTTGGGCACGCATCAAAGGGAATTCGTGCCGCTAGCCGCTATAAACGAGCACGAATGATCGTGTGGATGCTTGCACGATGCTCGGTGCCGACGATTTTATCGGCGACAGTGAAGAGCAGGCAAAAAAAATTATCGATACCGATTACCCAATGTGATGTTACCTCACTAGAAAATCGCAACGTCAACGTGTCGCGGACTGTTGGTTTGTTTGTAGAACACGACTCGTACACAGCGACTAGAACAACTAGGGACGTCGTCAGTGAACAGTGGACAGAGAGCAGAGGGGTATGAGGGTGCGCTCACGTTCTGCTGCTGCTGCTGCTGCTGCTGCTGCATGAGGCGCTGCATGTTCATCTGCTGCTGGCGCTCCCACGGCGGCTCGTAATGCAGCCCGCTGCTGCCGCCCAGCGCCATGTTGCCGCCCGCTGCTACACACACGAATAGAAAAACCTTTAGCGCGTAGTGTATAAACATCCATTTTTATATAGATTTCTGGATACAGGGACTTAGCTAGACTAGAACTGGAACTCACAGGACTTACCAAAGTTTCATCATAATCGGATGAATAGTTTAGCAGTGCATAGAGGGCATACAGACTACCATTGATTTTCATTTATATAGACAAGTTGATGCCCACGATATCGTCGCGCGTCCGCGTGTATTTAAGTTTCAGAAATATATCTTCATATTATAAACCTCCATCATTCATCCTTGTGACGTGACAACGTCTTATAAATCGATGAACGCCGGCTACACGCACGAAAAAGCATGACTCATTGTCACGTACCGCGTGCAAACGAGAGCGCCGAACAAGCGATAGAGAGACAACGTTTTCTTACTTTCTTCTTAACGTCAGATAACAAGAAAATATACCGTCAGCAACAAACATTTTTTTTAAATAAATTCAACTAAATGGACAAATAATTTTCAGCTTTTAAATCTATATTAAAAATGAAGAAATTAGGTATCCTAATTCTTCAACTCCGCTCATGTAATCACATTCTTGTAATTCGGAATCGATTTTTTTTTCAGTCTGTTGTATCTGAATTACTATCATTCTCTCTGTTAATAATAAAAACTCGTTTAGTAACTAATTAACAAGAAACTTAACAACTATTAAACAAACAACAATAATAAAAAAATTGTGAATTTAATAATTAATCTATATATATACATCTATACATATTCTATTTATATAACACAAAGTCGTGTTAGTCCGAACACTTACAACTCGAAAACGGCTGGACCGATTTTCATGGTTTTTGATTTGTTATATTTGGGACCGTCCCGAATAGCAGAATAACTATTAAAAACATTGAAAAATTTACGAAAAAATAAAATAAAAGTAAAAACATTTTCCCATACAAAATGTTCATTGGTTTAGCAACTGTCAAACATAATTTGTTTGACTGGCCCGTTGGCGCGGTTGGCAGTGATCCTGCCTACCTCTCCCGGGTCGCGGGTTCGATTCCCGTCCCGAGTCTGGGTGTATTTATGTAAGTATATAAGTATGTATTATGTATTTATACATTTATTAAATATTTATATGTGTAATATATGTAAATATGTATATCAGTCGGTTGTTACCTATAACACAGGCATTAAGTTGCCTACTTTAGGAACAGCCGACCGTGTGTGTATGTGTGTATATTTATTTATTTTATTTATATGTTCATCCCACGTCGATACGGTAAACTCACTCACCCTCTCACCCGTACCTACATATTTTATTCTTCTTTACGTGTCGCCGGATCCACTAGTTTAAGTGCCTGTTTCACCACCTTCTGATATGTATTAGATAGCTATCTACAACTTTTGTCTTTGTCACTTGACATAAAGTAAGAAAGTGACAAAACTTAAGTTTAGGCTATCCAACACTTATCAGAAGGTGGTGAAACAGGCCGTAAATGAGTTAGTTTATTGAAAACGCGATACGCGTACTCTGCCAACAGTTTTGTCAACGGTACCGACGTCCACCTAGTGCTGACATCACTAAAATGGCGGTCGGGCGCAATACCAATATGGGGGGTCATAAAGCATACCTGGATTCATGAGCGGATTGACCATGCCGGGCGCCATCATGCCGGGCTGAGCGTACTTGTAGATTTCACTCATCTTCTGCATCAACTGCGCAAACAATAAAAACCACAGATTAATAAAACTACGCATAATATAAACTACTTCAACAAGCCGTCGATCTCCCTGACAAACGGTCAAATAGATTTTTTTCCGCTTTTGTGGTTGTTTGTTCATACTTTTGTATTCAAGTAATCGCATACGCTGAAGGCATACGACAGCTGAGGCAAAGCTACGCAACTTTTTTGAATGTAACAAAGCATATTGAACTTTATCACTAACACGTAAAGTACGAATTGGTATGGAACAAATTCCCCGCGATTTGGCATATCAGTAGCGTGCATTTTTTGCAGGTTTTTATAGTTTTATTTTGGTGCAGGTTTTTATTTTTATTTTGTATTACATGATAATTTGGAATGGAACTAACTATAGGAAAGAATCGTTCAGGTCAATATGAAACATATCATCAAAATCTCAGAAGAAATTAGCTTCACAAGTGTCCATGGATGCCTTGAGCTAGATTACATTGAACGCGGAACGCAAAAGTCGGAACTCTAGACCGTTGGCCGTGGGATCGACGCCTAAAAACCACTAATTTATAATTACAATATATGTATTACGGGAAAGACATGCTATTATAGAAGGAGTGAACAAAAAAACGGACATGGCGTAAACAAAATGATACAAACGAAAAGGATCAAAACAAGTAACTTCTACAAAACTTACGCCAAAGTCATATCCACCGAACATCTGAACAGATAAATTTTATAGGTTTAATTTTTACCATGTTTAAATATATAAAAAAATTCAATATTTTCAATGAATTTTTCTTTTAATTTTCTCTATAGGTTCATTTCTTCTAAATAGAGAATCATGTTCGTCAGGACATTATTTTTTTTTGTAGTGTTTAAGGTTAATAAATTCATAAAAGTACATGGGATTTTTTTAAATATAGAAGTATGTAGTTCTTAAAAACTAAACTCTTTGATCAATCATTTTTTATCTCATTAGAAATTTGTGCTTTGTTATAAATATAGAGGTAGGTGCCAATATGCCATGAAAATTTTTTGGTTGACGCTTCGATGCGCTTCGACTCTGTGCTAGTATGTCCCGACCCTAATACCACCGCGGCCTTCGACCTTTCTTAAGGGAGACTCTTAGGCCCGGCGCACATCGAGCACCGCGCAGAGCAGAACATTTTCTGAGAACACTGCATAATTAACTTTACGACTATTGACATAAGGTTAATAATTGCATAATAAATATTGCCAAGAATAAATACGCGCGCCGAGCGTCGGACGGTTCACAAGAGCATGCGCGCGAGTGCTCAACGGAGCATCCGCGCGAGTGCTCAACGGAGCACTTGCGCGCGAGTGCTCAACGGAGCACTTGCGCCGCCGCGCTGCTCTGCGCGACAGAGCGGCCGCCAGGTGCTAGAAGCTAGAACCAGACATTGGCGCTCGGAGTACAGGTAGTGGCGTGCTCAGCTTACCAAGATGGGGCATGACAAGCGTGAGCCCCATGACTGAATATTTTAGATATATATCTTGTCGATTCGAAACCTTCATTTTAATACGTTCTTTAATTTGAGGGGAAAGTTTACCGTATTGATCACCGGTGAGGATTAAACGTTATACATTTAATATAACATATTAAAAAATTTAACTTTTAATTTTGTTGAATAAATATACGCATTCCGGCTTCATTGGTAGGGTTCGCCACTGACTGTACAGGCGTTCCGCCCGAGCGGTCGCGTTGGGTCTCGACGCCGCTCGGGGTCGTCCGAATCAAGAAAATGCTCTGCTCTGCGCTGCGCTCGGTGTGCGCTGGGATTTAGAAAACCTATAAAACACGTTGTCAATAATATAAAGGTGCTCACAGCCGGGTTGGAGCTGTATATCATGGGCAGCATGCTCCTGATCTGGTCGTCGCTGATGTTGGGCATCTCCTTGCGCAGCATGGCCGCCAGCGCGGCGTACGCCATCTGCTGCTGCGCCAGCAGACCTGAAACTGTCACACCGAATATTATTTGTAACTTTTTTTTTAAATAAATAAATTCTTTATTTGCACAAAAAAACATTTGGTGTACATAAATCTGCATATTAAGTAACCATGTAGGTAAAACTAAAATTCAAATAATTTTAAAAAGTAGGTACATATACAGGAACCAACTGTCCCTACGAAAGGTATATAAACCTGTGTTGTAGGCAACAGTTTCTAGATAATGCCCGCGACTTCGTCCGCGTGGATGTAGGTGTTTTATAATCCCGTGGTAACTACTTGCTTTTCCGGGATAAAAGTTGCCTATGTCAATTTCCGGGACGCAAGCTACCCTCCGTTCCAAATTTCGTATAAATCGGTTAAACGGATCGTCCTTTAATAATGGGCGTAATTTAAAATTAAACGTGGGAATTCTTTAGTTTTCCGGGATAAAAAGTAGCCATGTCCGTCTCCGGGATGTTAGCAACCTCTGTACCTTTGGCAATATAATGAAATCCTCCGGGTTATTCGGGAAATCTTTAATTTTCCGGGATAAAAAGTAGCTATGTCCGTCTCCGAGATATAAGCAACCTCTATACCTTTGGCAATATATTGTAATCTGTTTCTGTTTAATTTTCCCTAAAATATAATTTATAATCCTCCGGGTTATTCGTAAAGGACAGCCAGACATACCCATTCCGTTGTGCATGTTGTAGGCGTTGAAGGGCACGGGCGGCGGGCGCGTCTTCTCGTTCTCGAAGTCCTCCCACGCGGCCTTGCGCTCCTCCTCCGTGAGGGTCTCCTCCTCCTTGTTCTCGAGGAGGGAGTCGTGCTCGTGGTATTTGTAAATCTGTTGGTGGAACAACATTTTTTTTTTTTTAATTTTAAAATTTGGCCTATACTAGTATTACTAATTCCCTGGAATTCTGGCGTTTCGTAATGTTACCAGAGATAAAACAATTCCCACAAAAAAGATAAAAAATTCGAAACTTAAGCAAATACAAATCAACTGCCGCATGTAGATATGACAAATGCCTGACAGACACTTCATGGTGATAATGTCATTTGACATCCATTTTTGAATATTTTTTTTCAATGTGCTTCTTTTGTTTTCTGTTGCTGTCAGTGTGCACTTTCTAGTTTCCACTCTTGGTGTTTTCTATTTTAGGGCGAAACGAGTAATATTATTACGCGGCATATGGCTTTTTATGATGACAGGGAATTAAAGTAGTTTGGGGTAAAATCATACTTCGTAGATGTTAACCCTGTTCTCCATACAAATAACTCATCTGTAAATGACAATGACAGCTGTCAGAATTCCGGGGAATTAGTAATACGGGTATAGATGCGAACCTTGAGGTTCACACTACTAACACTTCCACAGAAATCCTAATAATATAAAGCACTAGAAAGGCGGTGTACGCGTGACCTTGTCACCGTGCTGTAGACACGGACGTCGGCAGTGCAATGTGTGATTGTAGATTTTTAACCCCCGACGCAAAAACGACGGGGTGTCATAAGTTTGACGTGTGTGTGTGTGTGTATGTGTCTGTCCGTCTGTTCCCCTGTAGCGCTCAAACGGGTGAACCGATTTGAATGCGGTTTTTTTGTTTGAAAGGTGAATTAGTCGAGAGTGTTGTTAGCTATGTTTGATGAAAATCGATCCAAGATGGCCGCCGCTACAAAATGGTGGATTACATATTTTTTCAAAACTCCCTTAAAATGGGTATCAAATGAAAAGGCTTGACTAGTAGAATAATAGAATAACACTACGTAAATCCAAGATGGCCGCCGCCACAAAATGGCGAATGGTAAATTTTTAATTTACACTTGTTAAAATAATATTACCTGAGCCTCGTACTCCTTCAGGATCTCGGCGAAGAGCCTGTCCTTGGGCAGGGGCGGCAGCTCGCGCGGCGCGGGCGGCTCGGGCTCGAACTTGTACAGCTCGGCCAGGTCGTTCTCCGCGTAGTGCCGGTCGATCTGCTGCTCGTCGATCACCCGCTTCGATATCGCCTGCTTCGTCACTTGCCGCTCGTAGATCTTCTCTTCCATCGTGCCCTGTCATCGAATTAGCCCTCATACGCATTAGCGGCTAATCGCGCGGCTAGCCGCTTTTATATTTTTATGTGCAACCGCTCATTTTGTACGCACTAAACCGCGACGAAATTCTATACAATTGGCTAGCCGCGCGGTCAGCCGCTTACGCGGTTGACCGCTAATGCGTATGAGGGCTTAACGTGATAAAGGAACGACGATATAGGTATTGATAAGTAATGCAATCAGCTGAAGCGAGAGTTCAACGAACGTTGGGTAAACACCTAAAGTGAACGCCGCTGTGTCCTCGAGTTTGCACGCTGTACATTGCCGGAAAAATATGAAATACTAAACCACTGATACTATACGTATAAGACTTTATTGGATTGTGTTTAGGTAGTATAATAATAGCGCTATTATTGCCTTGTACCCCGTACACTCACCATGGCCAGAAACCTGTAGATGTAGCACGGCTTCTTCTGCCCGAACCGGTACACGCGGAATATGCTCTGCACATCGTGCGACGGGTTCCACGACACGTCGAAGATCACCACGCGGTTGGCCGCCACCAGGTTGATGCCGAGCCCGCCCGCCCGCGTCGATATTAGGAACAATCTACAACGACCCAGTGCATTTTTTTTTTAATTTATACAATACTAGCATCTGCCCGCGGCTTCAGCCGCGTGAATTTCGGTTTTAAACAAATCCCGTGGGAATCGTGAATATCTGGTTTCGGTTTCCGTTCCCTTTTCCAACCTTTATACCTACTTGCAAGGAAGTTTGCTATAGTAACTTACCTATAGCTGTAGATATAGATTTTGAGTTTTTCAAAATCCCGCGGGAACTGTGGATTTTTCCAGGATAAAAAGCCTATGTTTAAAGTTAGGGCATAATCTATCTCCATTCAAAATCTCAGCCAAATCGGTTCAGTAGTTGCGACGTTATAGAGTAACAAACATCCAAACATCTAAACATCCAAACATCCACACATTTATAATATTATAGTAGGATAACCCCCGGCACGTAAGTCGAGCGGTGACCTTCAAGTGCGCGCAGCGTCGTGCATGTGAGCGGGACACAATACGATTGGAGAGCCTATCACCGCTTACGAGGGATCCGCGAGAGCTAATCAGTGCTTACGAACGATCCCCACGCCCTCCCCGCGACCCCCTCACACCCCGAGATACCTCATTTTCGACTTCTGCGCATTGAAGATCAGCGCTAGACTTATTTGCCGTGACTAATTGTATAACAGCCTGGATGATGGTTCCATAAAATTTAAAAAGTGCATTACATTTTTTTTTAGTTTATTGACAGCCTGGATGCTGGTGCTTTAAGGCCTTTTATATGGATGTTGGTCCATTAAATCCTTCCATTTTAAAAAGTGCAGTGATTTTTTTTAGTTTATTGTCAGCCTGGAAGAGCTTTCATAAAATTTACAAAGTGCAATACATTTTTCTTTTTTTAAATTAATTCTATGGCTGGCTGGTCTATTAAGGCTTTTCATAAAAGTTACAAAGTTCAGTAGATTTTTTTTAGTTTATTAACAGCCTGGATGCTGGGCCTTTGAGACCAGTGGTAGATTCAATTGACGATTCAAAAGTACTTGTAAAAGTTTATTTGAATAAAAAACTTTTCTATTCTATTCTATTCTTTCATAAAAATTACAAAGTGCAGTACAATTTTTTTAGTTTATTAGAGCCTGGATGCTGGTCTTTTAAGGCCTTCCATAAAAACAAAGTGCAGTATATTGCCAGTAGAACATAACATACCTAGCTCTAGGGTTATCTTCTCTATTGAAATTCTTGCACCAGATGGATCGATTCTCGCACGACGTGGAACCGTCCAGCCTGAAGTAGTCCACGCCGGGGGACCATGAGCCTAAAATAATTACACCATTATTGAATAAATAAATAAACAAGTATAAATTAAAAATTTAAAAAACCCCCGACATTCGCCATTTTGTGGTGGCGGCCGTCTTGGATTTGCATAGTGATATTCTACTAGTCAAGCCCTTTCGTTTGATACCCACATTGAGGGAGTTGTGAAAAAATATGTAATCCGTCATTTTGTGGCGGCGGCCATGTTGGACCAATTTTCATCAAACATAGCTAACAACACTCTCGACTAATTTACATTTCAAACAAACAAAACTGCATTCAAATCGGTCCACCCGTTTGAGCGCTACGAGGGAACAGACAGACACACGCACACACACACACACTAACACGTCAAACTTATAACACCCCGTCGTTTTTGCGTCGGGGGTTAATAAAATAAATTAGGCAACTGCCTCGTTGGTCTAGTAGTAAGCATATTCGACAGCAGATCAATGGATGCAGACAAAGCGCAGTGCTGGCCCACCATCCGTTATGTGGATCGGAGACATTAGATGGGTCGCAGGGAACCGCTGGACACGAGCGGCGCAAGATCGCGGTGTGTGGAAACTGGCTCGTTCTACACCTATGTCCAGTTTTACGTACAAAATCTGCTACTCACCAACGTGTCCATTTAATTTCTCGTCGACTCTGCCCTCTTGCGTCGCCTCGTCCACTTTGCCCAGGAAATGTTCTATTAGATCTAACGAATACAGTGATTGTGAAAACACCAATCTGAAATAAAAGTAAGTATTTCTTTAAATTATATTAATCGATCCAAATAAATAAATAAAAAGCTTTTTGTGTGCGTGTGACCAAAATGTCTTCAAACCTTCCCTTTGGGAAATATCGCGAGGAAACCCGCACGCCTGAGAGTTCTCCATAATATTCTCAATGAAGTGTACCAATCCTCACTTGGCCAGCGTAGTGGATTACGGCCTATGCCCTTCTAGTTCGGAGAGGAGACCCGTGCGCCGTAGTGGACCGGTAATCACACTATATTATAAAGGTGATAATTTGTGTGTGTATAGTTGTTACTCGTTAACGCCGCAACTACTTAACTGATTTGGCTGAAATTATGAATGGAGATAGATTATGCTTGATAATAATAATTATGGTGATGATGATGATGATGATGATGGTGGTGGTGGTGGTGATGATGATGATAATAATTATGATGATGGTGGTGGTGATGATGATGATGATGATGGTGGTGGTGATGATGATGATGATGATGGTGGTGGTGGTGATGATGATAATAATTATGATGATGATGGTGGTGATGATGATGATAATAATTATGATGGTGGTGGTGGTAATGATGATGATGGTGATGATGACGATGGTGGTGGTGGTGATGGCGGTAATGATGATGATGATGGTGGTGGTAATAATGATGATGGTGGTGGTAATGATGATGATGGTGGTGGTGGTGGTGGTGATGATGATGATGATGTGATGTAACTCACAGTTTGTCGCCGATGGCCTCGCACTGTCGCAGGATGTCGAACAGCAGCACCAGCTTGTGCGAGTGGCGCAGGTCGTCCAGCTCGTCCTCGCTCACCAGCGACATCCACCACTCGGTCGGGTTCTCCACCTTCGCCTGCCCGTCGTTCTCCACCGCCATCACGTCCTCCTCCCCCTCCACTGGGAACACCACTATACCGTTATATACCGAGCTTCCACATCTCGACACCGCTACTCCCTATCCAGTATCCACCGAGACAAATTAGTATAGTTCGGTAATTCCATATAAGTGACAGGGATTTCGGTGGATTTTGAATATCGAAAAACTGCAATATCAATGTGATTATGCCGAGCTTGCACATTGCGGCAACGTTGATCGTTTGAGTATCGAAACACAATGACTTCAGAGTGAAATGGACCTAAATTGACTTTTTAGGGTTCCGTACCCGAAGGGTAAAAAACGGAGCCCTATTAATGTCACTCGGCTAGCTGTCTGTCTGTCTGTCTGTCCGTCTGTCCGCCGGTCACAGGTCTCTAGCTCGCAGACGAAATGAGTTACAAACCTGAAATTTTGGTATTTAGTGTAAAACGTTAACCCAAAATCAAATATTGAATTAGAAATTGAATTAAATTATTTTTCAGGGGGGCTCCCATACATGAAAAAGGAGCCGGAAAAAAAAATTTTTTCTTTACCCTAGCTTGTGGGGTATCATTGTTTAGAGCTCATTAAGTAGAGTACAAATATATATTTTTTTAATTTTTATCTCAAAAAAATAAGGGAATGGGAGGCCATCAAAGTTGTCAGTTTTAGACCATTTTTGTGACGGGGGCTATCTCAAAAACTAAACTAGTTGGGAATATGATATTTCAGTATATTATGTACTATATGCTCTATTTAAACAACAAATACTGAAAACAACGATTTATTAAATAGTTTATAAGCTGTGACCAAAATAAACAAACATTTTTTTGGGTTTTTCTTTCACGGTTTGTTGCGATGTCTAGCTCGGAAATTAAATATTTCTTAGACCCAAAATATTATATTGTTCATAATTATGTACGGAACCCTGAAAGAGCGAGGCCCGACTCGCACTTGGCTGATTTTTTTAAGGTTTGGGTTCATCCGTACATCCAACCATTCGTCTACAACTAGCGCCCAAGGCGGAAATTTTGAAAGGCGTGTTTCGATACACGAATTTCGCTCAACGTTGCCATTATGTGCAAAAACCCACGGTTTATTTCCCCCGGAAACCTAAAATGGCCGTATTAAGCGGGATTTCATGTAAATGTATGCTTTGCCGTCTTACCGGGATTCGCCCGCGTCCCTCGCCGGGCCGAAGCCTTATTTTTATTCTTCTTGGTCGCCTTCTTCTTCTTACTCTTCTTCCGACTGTCGTCACTCATGTCCGACAAGCTGCCCGATGATTCCTCCGTCGAAGATTCCTGGTTCACAGACACATCAAAATACGTAGAAAACGTAAAATTGACAGAAAACACAATAATCCGAACCCATATCGATGTAATCGTTGATATATCTTCTATACTTACGTCTGGTGTGGAATCGTCATCAATAAAATCCACTAACGAGCCCTCAGAGTCTTCTTCTTCTCGTTCTCTCTGAAAAAAAAAATAAAAACAACAAATTTAAGAGCTCAGTTTGAAAATTTGAAAATGGTGAATATAGTCAAATTATTCGAGACAGACCACATTGGACAGAACAAAGCAGATTTACGTCTCATTTGTTCCAGTACATATTTAGAAGTTTATTAATTACTAGCAGATGCCCGCGAATTCCTCCGCGTGGATTTAGCTTTTTAAAAATCCTGTGGGACGCTCTTTTATTTTCTGGAATAAAATATAGCTTTCTGGAATAAAATATGTCCGTCCCGTGGTAGATTTTTATGTTCTGGAATAAAATTTAGACTATGTCCATCTACAGGATACAAGCTCATATGTCTCTGTGACAAAATTTAAGATCCGTTCAGCGGTTGAGCCATGAAAAGGTAACACACAGACAAAGTCACTAACACATTTATAATATTACTAGCTATGCCCACTTCTTCCGCGTGGATTTAAGTATTTTAAAAATCTCTTGGTAATTCCATGATGTTCCGGGATAAAAAGTAGCCTATATCCTTCTCCAAGCTTTGCTGGAATAAAAAATAGTCTATGTCTTTCTCCAAGCTTTGGGCTAATTTTACCTTTTTCTGTTGCATAATCTCGTATCTTTCCGAGTTGTATTTGAGTACGAGCGGGTGCGTCCATATCCTCTGCAGCGATTGGAAATCTGGGAACAGGAATCCGGACGATTTGCCGGCCAGCGGTCTGTTGGGAAAATATCATATTATAGATAAATTGAGTTGCAAACTGAAGTTTGCTTAAAACCTGAGTATAACCCGCGGCACGTAAGTCGAGCAGTGACTTTCAAGTGCGCGCAGCGTCGTACGAGTGAGCGGGACACAATACGTTTGGAGAGCCAATCAACGCTTACGAGTAAGTCTAGAATGTAGCTCATTATATAGAGTAGATTGGTGATCGTCACTGTTTACTGAAAATTCACGCGTGCTATATAAACGTACGTACCGTACACGTACGTGTGATAGAAAATACCTCCTTTTTTGCGATTTATTTGAATTTTTGTGTTTACACTTCGAAAAGTGCTAAGTGGCACTTTCACGGTTATTTTTGTGCACTAAAACAAATGAATTACGTCGAAATCTCGGTGCATGCCAAGTGTGATTTTGAAAATTTGTGCACAATAATTGTGCATTAATTTGGCACGCGTTTTCCTCCCGTATCACCGTTCTATTCTTGATAATATATTTGTATAGTTAACGCCAATCAAATATTCGCCTCTGAATATAGCCGCAAGATGCGTCGCAATAGCATATTTAGATATCAGTGGGCGAACAGAAAGGGAGCTAGCACACCTGCGCGAGTTCACTCTCGCACCTCAGCTCAGACACGAATATTTGTTTGGCGTCGACTGTACTACGTATAAATACCTTCTGGAGTAGTTGTCCAGGTAGTGCTGGTAGAGCTTGACCTGCACCTCGCTGAGCGTGATGAACAGCACGTACTCGTGCTTGGGCGGCAGGAACGGCGCCAGCACGCCGTAGTCTCGCCTCTGACGAGCGACAAGTTGGTATCATGCCGTGCAAATAAGGCCAGCTAACTTAAATAAGGCCGGGTAACTTAAATAAGGTCGGGTAACTTAAATAAGGCCGGGTAACTTAAATAAGGCCGGGTAACTTAAATAAGCTGTGATAGCCTAGTGGTTAGGACGACCGACTTCTAATCGGAGGTCGTGGGTTCGATCCCGGGCACGCACCTCTAACTTTTCGGAGTTATGTGCGTTTTAAGTATTTAAATATGACTTGCTTTAACGGTGAAGGAAAACATCGTGAGGAAACCTGCATGCCTGAGTTCTCCATAACGTTCTCAAAGGTGTGTGAAGTCTGCCAATCCGCTTGGCCAGCGTGGTAGACTATGGCCAAAACCCTTCTCACTCTGAGAAGAGACCCGTGCTCTGTAGTGAGCCGGTAATGGGTTGATCATGATGATGATGATAATGATGAACTTAAATAAGGCCGGGTAACTTAAATAAGGCAGGCTAACTTAAATAAGGCAAGCTAACTTATTTAAGGCCGGCTAACTTAAATAAGGCCGGGTAACTTAAATAAGGCCGAGTAACTTAAATAAGAACTTAAATAAGGCCGCCTATGATTGATATTGATCATTGTTCATAAATACATATCATTTCTTTATTTCTTTCTAACTAGATGGTGCCCGTGACTTCGTCCGCGTGGATTTAGGTTTTTTAAAATCCTGTGGGATCTATTTGCTAGGCCAACTCTCAACTCTGTACCAAATTTCATCAAAATTTGTTAAACTGTTGGGTCGTGAAAAGTTATCAGACAAATAGATGCATACACTTTCACGTTTATAATGTTAGTATGGATTTCTAATACCATTAACATTCATCCGTCCGGATGAAAACTAAAAGGAATCTCACCTGCACAGCCCCGTCGAGCATCTTGTGCAGCACGTGGGAGCGTCTCTTCATGATCCGTATGTCGTGCTCGTTGGAGTCCGTGTACTGGCCGTTGGTGATCGGGTTCACGAAGCGGTTCAGGTACTCGTTGTATTTGCCCAGCAGGTTGGGCTTCACGAATTGCACCATGCAGTAATCTGTGGACAGACAAGATGTGTGTGTATTATTACTATTATCTATATAGACAAGTATAAATTAAAAATTTTAAAAACCCCCGACATTTGCCATTTTGAAGCGGCGGCCATCTTGGATTTGCAATAATACTATTCTACTAGTTAAGCCCTTTCATTTGATACCCATATTAAGGGAGTTATGAAAAAATATGTAATCCACCATTTTGTAGCGGCGGCCATCTTGGATCGATTTTCATCAAACATAGCTAACAACACTCTCGACTAATTCCCCTTTCAAACAAAAAAAAACCGCTTTCAAATCGGTCCACCCGTTTGAGCGCTACAGGGGAACAGACAGACAGACAGACACACACGCACGCACGCACGCACGCACGCACGCACGCACGCACACACACACACACACACACAGACACGTCAAACTTAGAACACCCCGTCGTTTTTGCCTTGGGGGTTAAAAATAAGAAATCATTGTTTCGGTTACACAGAGACTTACGAAATCACTTTTTTGGTTTTCCACAGGGACCTTTGATATTTAAGATAGATTTCGTAACTAACTTCGACTTTAATAATTTAAATCTCAATTTAGATGGATGCTATAAAGCGATACTCTTAATAACAACAAAAAAGGGTAATATAAAAAAAGTGGTCTCTTTGCAATTTTCACACGACTTTTCATTTGGGTTAAAAAAGTCTACTGATTTTGATGAAAATTTCAATTTCAAGGTATGTAATTAATAATTATGTGTCTAATGAATGTTGTCCCATGTTCGATACATGTTCATATTTTCGAATGCACATATAGACATCCATTTAAAAGCTTTTGACTAGAAGCCTTAAAACGTGGAGATATATCAAAATTTTTAATATAATAATATGTTCAATAAACTTCATAAACAAACTCCATATGGATAAATAACTGTGTGTCAATCAGTTTTTTGCTTCTCATGTAAAATTTAATTTTATGTAATTATGCTGTTTTGTTCACCAGCTTCTCAAAATCTTACTTAATTTTTTTTTTCAATTTCAATTTCTTTATTTGCATAGATTGTGTAGGTCGACTGATGTTACATTAAATATATCAGCGCTACAATCTGCCGTAGATCGGCATGCAAAATATAATATAATTACTTACTTAATTTAATTATGACTAAATTCAATTTCAATAAATCAATAAAATTCTGTCAATTTAACAATAATGTCTAGTAGGTACTTTATAAAATTACAATAAATACAGTTTATGCTAACAATTCAATTCAAGCATTCGTCAATTGCGTAAAAACATTTTTGTAAAAGATAATAATCTTTCAGCTTATTTTTAAATTTAAAAAAGTCATTGATTTTATGGAAATCAGGTGGTAATTTATTGTACAGTTTCGGCAACATGACATATGCACTATTGCCGAATTTAACAGTTTTAGATCCAGGAATTTTTAACTGAAGAAGACACTTTAAGAAGTGAATAACTTACACTCTTTGAGGTTGTTCTGTAGAGGTGTGCCGGTGAGCACGATGCGACGCAGCGTCTTCACCCTGTTCATCGCCTGCGAGAGACTCGTCTTCTCGTTCTTCAGCAGGTGGCCCTCGTCGCACACCACTAAGTCGGGCCCTGGAAAACGACCCTTATCATCTTCATCATCATCATCATCAACCCATTATCGGCTCACTACAGAGCACGGGTCTCCTCTCAGAGTGAGAAGGGTTTTGGCCATAGTCTACCACGCTGGCCAAGCGGATTGGCAGACTTCACACACCTTTGAGAACGTTATGGAGAACTCTCAGGCATGCAGGTTTCCTCACGATGTTTTCCTTCACCGTTAAAGCAAGTGATATTTAAATACTTAATGTTACTGTATAACGTCGCAACCACTGAACCGATTTGGCTGAAATTTTGAATGGAGATATATTATTATGCCCTGACTCAACACATAACACTACTTTTTATCCTGGAAAAATCCACAGTTCCCACAGGGATTTTGAAAAAACCGAAATCTATAGCTACAGCTATAGGTAGATTACTATAGCAAACTTTCTTGAAAGTAGGTATAAAGGTTGGAAATGGGAACGTGAACGGAAACCGGAAATGCATGATTCCCTCGGGATTTGTGAAAAACCGAAATTCTCGCGGGCGAAGCCGCGGGCAAAGCTAGTGGGTAATAATAGGGTTATTACCCACGAGTAATTCTAGTTATTCTAGAAACACCCACACAGGATAAGAGGCGGTTGGTTGATGCGGGTTGGGAGAAAACCCAAATTAAAAGCGTTCTCTTCAGTAGCCCCAAGTAGTGAATGATGTGGCACCATAGCTACGTGACCATAAGAACATTTTATTAATTTAACTAGCAGTCCGGCCCGGCTTCGCCCGTGGTACATACATATATAGCCTATAGCACTCAAGTATCACGTACATATCCAACGGTGAAAGAATTTTTGAAATCGGTCCAGTAGTTCCTGAAATTAGCGCATTCAAACTAACAAACTGTTCCGCTTTACAATTACAATATTTATATTACAATATTTATATAGTATAGATTTTTACAATATTTTATTTATTACTCCTCCTACCTCCTGCCCGGTGACACACCAACATCAGCGCCACTTACCGAGACCTGGCAGGTTACGTATACCTACCCGGTAATTGTGTTTTTCAAACCATCCAGGAAATGTATCCATGAAATATACACACAAAATTTCATACAAATAGGTCTAGCCGTTTAGGAGTTAAGTGACACAGTGAGTTAACACACGTACAGAAGAATTATAATTATAGGTAAGGGTGAGAGGTTGAGAGTTTACCGTATCGACGGTATGAACATTAAATGTTTGACAGTTGCCAAACCAATGAACATTTTGTATGGGAAAATGTTTTTTCTTTTATTTTATGTTTTCCTCAATTTTTTAATGTTTTTAATAGTTATTCTGCTATTCGGGACGGTCCCAAATATAACAAATCAAAAACCATGAAAATCGGTCCAACCGTTTTCGAATTATAAGTGTTCGAACTAACACGGCTTTGTTTTATATATGTATAATAATAATATAATAAGATTTGTTTTGATAACATCACGTTCGAGGAAATAACAACCCACACAAATGTGAAATAACTTCATTGAGTATTTTAGTATATAAGATGTAAATAAATCTGCTGCTACAAACACAAGTCGGTGTGCATCATTTCATCTCCCTGCAACTTCTTTGTGCAACAGCGCAACAAATGACTTCATGCTATTTCATGTGTCCAAATGGGCGAGACAAACGTATAAGAGCAAAATGCACAACGTTGAAGCTTTTCGGAAAAGGCTTTAAATTAAAATTGTTCTTATGCTCACTGCTGCAGTTGCCGGGCGCGCTCGTGGACCTCGTGGCCTCGGAGCCCCGTGGACCCGGGTATGTGTTGTGCGGTGTGCCACACTACACATACTCGGGTCCACAAGGCTCTCCTGGAATTTCTTGAGCATCTTCTTCTTGAACTTCTTGACGTTGTCAGCGGACAGGTTGCGGAACATCTCATAGCCCAGCACGCACACGCCGCCGCCGCTGAACTACTGCTGCAATTGCAAGGCGCGTTCCGAGTTTCGCTCGTACCTGGTACGCCGTACAACACATACCCGGGTCCACGAGGCTCTCCTGGAAGTTCTTGAGCATCTTCTTCTTGAACTTCTTGACGTTGTCAGCGGACAGGTTGCGGAACATCTCATAGCCCAGCACGCACACGCCGCCGCCGCTGAACCACTGCTGCAGTTGCCAGGCGCGCTCCGAGTTCTGCTTATACCTGGCACAACAGACATTTCACTTGTAAAATATTTTTTTTATTTTAATTGCCAAAATAAATAAAAACACGATATATCTCTCACCTAGACAGCTCGTAGATGTCCACCTCGTAGTCTGAGACGGCGTGTTTGAGCCAGATCTTGAACTCGTTGACCCAGTTGAGCACAGTTGACAACGGACACACCACCAACACTCTGTTAACGCGAGTCAAATCGCTGTGGATCAGCAGCGTGTGTGTCAGTGATACCACCTACAAATACATTGTAAAATTATAACCAAATACATTTGACATATACGAATCTTAGAATAAATTGTAAAGTGTCGGGAGAAAATTCCCGAAAAATACTATGGTACAAGAATCAGCACGTATTTTGCTTTATTCACTGGCGTTAGATAGGACATATTTTGTCCTATCCATAGCTGAAAATCCGACTATGTAATTTTATGTAATTTTTGGGAAGGATGAAAATTTTAAGCTGGTTAAAATTTTTTTGGGAATAAGACTTGAAACCCTTAATTACGTATGTATAAGCTTCATGATTTATGTATTTTTTCAGTGTACGATGAAAAACTTTATTACAAAGTGTCATTTACAACTTCAGATGAACAAGTGACAGTGATGGAACAACACCTTGAAAACTGCTATAAAATATCGAAGATTTGAATAATTTTATTTTAACATAAAAAATGTATATAATTATTACATTAAAATCAAAACAAAAAAATAGGTATAATTAGATTAATTAGTTTTTTGGGAGAAAATCACAGACAAAGGATATATACTATTATGTAATACAAACAAAAATATTATTGTAAATATAGACCTGTAACGTTTTGCCGAGCCCCATACAATGCGCCAGGATACATCCGGAGCCCTTGTCTTTCTTTATCCGTTTCACGCTTTCGAAGCACGCGTCCCACATGAACTTTATACCGTTCGCCTGCAAGGTTAAACATTTTAAATATTTTTAATAACAAATTCACTAAAAATACATAAAACTGATGCTCAAGATTTAATCCGCATGGATTTATGTGAAAAAAAATTTTTTTTTTCATTGAAACTACTACATCTATTTTAATTCATTTAAGGATGAAAACTCAATTAAATTCCTTTCAAGTCTCTAAGTCCATCGGTTTGAGCTGTAAGTTGTCAGTCAGTAAGGTACTGTTTTATAGGTATACATTCAATTAAGTACATAATTAAATTGGACTAGAAAAAAACAAAATAAAAAAACCCCCATCTTTCTTCTAAGAAAATCGTTTCCTTTCTTCATCTTTGTATTTCTGTGTAAATATGTTTTGGTTGTGTTAACACACATATAAAAGAAACGTAGTAACACATCGACCAATACTTTCAAAACACATAATTGTATAATTTAAATAATAATGTTTTTTTCACCTCACTAGCTCAAAAAGGGCGCCTTTGCTATTGAGGTGAAAAGTTATATGTTATCATACGATAGCAAACTTTTTGTTTCTTGTGCCTTTGAATCCCTCACTACACTCAGGATTAAAGGTGTGATTAAATGTTAAAAAAGATTAGTAGTTAAAACGTTAATGTTAAAAATAATTAACATGTTAAATTAAAAGTTAAAATTATAACTCATAGGTAGAGGTTGACAGATATTTAAAATTCACAACTAAAGTTTATTAGTTCACACTACTATTAATTTACATTCAGGTATTTGAAATCGATAAAACTCTTATTTAACTAAACTTTTTAACTTAACTTCCATTAAAGTATTAGATATAACTTTTACAATATTCACTCACAACTGAAGAATGATAATAATTGTTTGATTAAAATAAAATTGATGTTATTTTTTTACCTACATTGTATAATAAATGCTTAATCTATTTAAAATAGGGCTCACATTTCCTTGTATTATATCGTAAATTGTTAAACCGTTAAAATTATTTTTTCCTACCTACATTCTATAATAAATGATAAAACTACTAAAACAAGGTTCACATTTCCTCGTATTGTATCGTAACTTGTTATACTGTTAAAATTAACTTTTTCCTACCTACATTCTATAATAAATGCTAAGTCTATTAAAATAAGGCTCACAACTCCTTGTATTATATCGTAAACAGTTTTTAATTTTTCTATACCTACATTCTATAATCAATGCTAATCCTATTAAAATAGAGCTCATAATTTCTTGTATTGTATCATTGAACTCATCACGATAACAATTACTAATGACAAGAGGCTATTTGAGAGCATTAAAATAAAGATTTGGCTTTAGTACCTAGTTAGTGAGTGACTGTTGATGTTGTTATAATTTTAACGATCATCTCAATATTTATTAACAACGTTAAAAATTAAAAAAAAATAACGCGTTAAATTGAAAGTTATAACGTTTAATCCTCACCTCTGCTCAGGATTCAAACTAGGCACTCGCAACAAAAAATAACTTTGCTATCTTGTTGAACAAATAACTATAGAATTACCTGATGCGGTTTTAATTTTTTAACGAGTCCTTTATCAACCTCAATCAATGGCTCCTTAGTCTCGGGGTCAAAGTCAAGAACCACTTTGTCCAGCACGACTTCGTCTGGCTTGCCTGACTCATCGAATTCCAAGTTGTTGTACTGAAATATTAATTATATTAATGTCGTTTTGTAAAATACTGGTTGGTGATTTCGTTGCGTGTCGACAAGCAAATATGGGAAAACATTTTTTCTTACTGACTTCTTAAAATTTTTTTTTTACTTGCAAATACTTTTTCCGAATATCTTTTTTGTTACCTACCTCCACACCTCAGAGAGCACTTTAAGCTGTCGATCCCGATTATTATCAGTAACACCTGATAATAATAAACAATAAGCCAAGAGTCTTCCATACATCTCGTACTCTTAATCATAATGTGTAGAAATGTCTGGCAACCCACCCAAAATCCAAAGAAAATTCCTACCATTATGTGATGAATGGAAATGAGGAAGACGCAGAAAGTGATACTTTGCATGGAAACTGTGTACAATAAAGTATTCTAAAAAAATAAAGACTTTTAATATTACAGTTCACTAAATATTAATTAAAAAAAAAAACTTTACCAATTTCTGTCGTTCAGCTATTCGGGCAATCCTTTCCTTTTCCTGGCGGGCAGCCTTTTTCGTCGCTTCTTCCAGTTGGTTTTTACCCATCACCTGTAACAAACATTAATGTTCAGACGCAGTGAAATTGTTTAAGTTATCTACACAATTTTTTATCATTTTTTTAATGTAACAATCGCATATAAACTTCGAAAATACGATGTTGGTACCATGTTGTAAACTTGATGGATGAGCTACTTCTGAGGTTCGAATTAAGTTTTCTCCTTCTCCGTGCCTCCGAGAGCATTCACAGGATTAAGACAGATCGATTAACGTAAAAATCATCAAAATCAGTCAACGCGTTTAGTCTCTAAGAGCGCCACAAAAGAACAAACATACATACGTACATATGTGATAAACCAGGGTTCGAGGATATATATTAATGGATATATTATGTCAATAGATATATATCAAGATATATATCCGATATATATCAAATGTTTTTTCAAAAATAATATATTGCAATACGTGTATCCTCATTTGAGCGGTCGGGTAAAAAGGGATAGCCTGTAAATGTTTATTTGTAGTATTGTCTATAAACTTACCTTTCGTATATTCTTCCGGCCGTGCTTGTTTCTGCCCTCGTTTTCTGTTTCGGAGCCGGACCCCTCGCTGTCATCGATGTTCTTTATGCGACGACGTTTCTTTTTACTATAAACAATCATTTTTAGAGATCAATTAGTATAGTAAAACTTGACTCCATTACCCTACCACTCAAAACATAACCTTTAAGAAGTCGGTTAAAAATTAATTTGCAATGTTGCGAGCTGCTAATGACCGTCTGTCTGCGATAAACTATTAAACGAATTTTCATGTGGTTTTCACCAATAGACAGAGTGATTCATGACGAAGGTTTAGCTGTTTAGTTTGTTATGGTTTCGTGTAAATTGGTTGAAATATGTCGATAATTGTTGAAAATGTCGGGAAAAGTCAAACCGCCCGGGAGAAACGCCTTTCAACGAAAACGCTCTTAACGTTAACTGTGATCTCGTTTCGTGGGTGTGAAGTTGTTTCGTGCGCGAGTACGACTCGCACTTGGCCGGTTTTTTATTTACCCCTCGTTAGACGACGAGCCGGCGGACGCGTCGCTGTCGACGATCCTCTTCTTGCGCTTGGCGCGCTTGCCGTTGAGCGAGCCGTCGCGCTCGTCCTCCGAGTCCTCGAAGTCGCTGAGCCTGACGTCGCGGTCGCGCCGCCGGGACGCGCCCGCCTCCGAGTCCGACGAGATGGTCGCGTGACCCTTGTTGCGGCGTCTCGCTTTGACGCTGCGAAAAACAAAACTAGTTGTATGTAAAGTCGGTTTACGGACGATAATTTTACGTGATAACGTCATAAGAAAACAAACAGAGACAGAGGCGTCGTTCCTTCTATATCGCTTGTATCGCTTGTTCCGCGATTTATAAGACGTTATAAGTCTTCACGTGTGTAGAATTGTAAGCACCATTCCGAACCAGTGGTAGATTCATTTGTCGATTCGTAAGCACTTGTAAAGGTCCGAAAGTCGTTTGTGGGAATGGGCGTAATGTTCTATAACAAAATTCCACAAGCAATCTTAGACTTGCCTTTACACAAGTTTAAGAACTCTGTTAAAAGTATGCTCATAAAAAAGCTGATTATACAATTGAAGATTATATAAACGATAAAAAAGTATGGACTTAGCTCGTTCCAGCAATGCGCGAGACGGCATTTCAATCATGTACATAAATAATTGTTATATTGTTATTTTTAAAAAAGAGCAACCGCCGAGTTTTGTACAGGTTCTTCTCGGCTGGAACTGCATTCCGAACCTGTGGTAGATTCAAATTGACGATTCAAAAGTACTTGTAAAAGTTTATTTGAATAAAAAACTTTTCTATTCTATTGTATTCTATTATCACGTCAAAAATTAGGGGCCATCCATAAACTATGTCACACAAACACGATTTTTTACCCCCTCCCCCGTCCTTGTCACAGCTCAGCACATTTGTGAGACCCCCGCCCTAGTCACATATTTTGCAGTTTTACATCATGACATTGAATTAAAACAGCCGTGATGAGTGATGACATCTTATAAATCAATTAACGCCGGCCGCACGCACGAAAAAAATGACTTATTGTCACGTTCTCATGGCCCACAACAATACAACATATGTCATTGTAGATTTGACTACATACTGTTAATTTTGATTGTGACCTCCAATCTCTCTACAAAACTTTAGTTTTGCTCATTATATTATTTTAAATTTTATTTATATGGATACATGATAAACACATATTTAGATGAGGACTTACGCATCATCTTCATCGGTGTCAGCTTCGTTTTTGACATCCTGAAAAAAAAAACTACACTTTAATAGTTATTTATGTTATAAGTGTGGTAAATAGAAAATTACAGTCGAGACACAAAGAATACACGAGCCGCAGGCGAGGTTGTTAAATAAAACCATAAACTATGAAGAATTGCTCTATTTTTATCTGTAAATTGTTATATCTGTAATATTGTTTAAGGGCCTGTTTCACCACTTTCTGATAAGTGTCTGATAGCTTATTAACAACTTTTGCTTTTGTCACTTGACATAAAGTAAGAAAGTGACAAAACTTACGTTTCGGCTATCCGACACTTGAAAAAGGCCCTAAATATCGTATGTCTATTGGAGTTAGAGTGTTCCTACTACATACAATTAATTTAAGATCATATTTTGTAACAGTCAAACAATTCCAATGAATGAAATGAAAATGTAAATTATACCTCCTTGTGTGAGGTCGATGAATCGCTATCACCCAGTAAATCGTCTTTGGCGAGATGGTCGATGCCGTCTCCGTTCAGACTCGATATTGACACTGCTGGCAACTCCACTTCTGTGTACAAAAGATATTATGATATATAAAGAGATATGTTATGTTAGAATATTACTTATAATAGTAAATAGCCTACTTCATGCTAGATTGAAGACTCATATTCTTGTTTCCTCTAGGTACAACTAAGCGCGAATCGAAGTGGGTAGGTTCAGCAATCATTGCTTTAACGGTTGCATTAAATATTATTATTTTTAAGTTTTCTACCCAAAAAATATTAGATTATATTGATTTTAGATGACAAACCCAAAATTAAAATTTTCTAAAATTAGTCTTCTTGCACTAGCATTGATTTCAAACTCCAAAACCACACTTTTTATTTGCGTACAGACCAATCATTGGCCAGCTGTTTTCTTCTTCTTAAATCGATAAACGTCCACTACTACTCTAGCGGCACGCTATGATGGCCGGTTTGACGTTTGTCCGCTCATGAAGTTCCGTATTAATTGATAACGACTTTGAAGGAAATAATTGTATTACTTTATTGACGATAGTGATGTGCAGAGATTCATAAATTTTATCGAATGTAGTTTTAGGTTTAGGACTCAAAATTTATTTATTAAATTGATTTCTTAAATGTATACAAGTGTAGAAAAATCAGTTTGCACCATTTAAGGGGTGAATGTACTTGTGAATATGAACAATTTTCACTATGTGGACAAACCTCTGAAATCGCAAAAAAATATCAATAAATTTTTAAAAATGGAATCTAATACGATCGTCACATAGGATCGCTGGCTAGCACAACTCATTGATCTATTAACTAAGAGATCTGAAGCTAAAAATTAACTTGAGGTACAGTTATTGTACTCACCTAACCTAAATGACTCCTGTCTAGGTGTAAATGAAACACCGAATCGCACTTGCTTTTTATTATTTCTAACCGTGTCACTAAATTGATTGTCAAATGGACTTATTTGTTATATTTTAATAAATTTAATCCTACCAAATTAAATAGGTATGTCTCATAAATCATCATTACTATATTGTTTTTGGATGTGTCATAATTGAATTTAGTCCTTATTTAGTCGCATCATAATTTTCCAAAAACATCAATCACGAGGCTGATAAATGTTTATTATTTTGGTGTTCTTCTTCCAAGAATTTATAAATGTTTGATCTTAAGTTATTTTTGATAAATTTTCCGTAGTTTTATTATAATGTCCTGTGCTGTGAAAGAATGTAATTCCTATAGGGGCCGAAAAGAAAATTTTAAAGAAATATTATCATTTCATCGGTGAGTTTTGATAGTTTTGTATGTAAATATAATCTAAAATTATGTAACGTTATTTGTAGTTTTTGGAAACCATCATCGTGTTCAATTCTACACCCATTTTCGCCTATTTTTTAAATATTTTCTGTTGACTAATAAAGGTTATGTTTTTTAGCATAGTGATGTACTAAAATTGCATATCGATTACGTGCGATAAAATTTTTAACCTCCGACGCAAAAATGACGGGGTGTTATAAGTTTGATGTGTCTGTGTGTGTGTGTTGTGTGTGTGTGTGTATGTGTGTGTGTCTGTCTGTCTGTCTGTTCCTCTGTAGCGCTAAAACGGGTGAACCGATTTGAACGCGGTTTTTTTGTTTGAAAGGTGAATTAGTCGAAAGTGTTGTCAGCTATTTTGATGAAAATCGCTGCAAGATGGCCGCCGCTACAAAATGGTAGATTATTTATTATTTACAACTCCGTTAATATGGGTAGCAAATGAAAGGGCTTGACTAGTAGAATAACACCATGCAAATCCAAGATGGCTGCGATAAAAAAATGGTGAATGTCGGGTTTTTTTTTAATTTTTGAACATTAGATTCCGTAGCCACTACACACAATGAATACTTACGTGTATTTCCGCGTGCTAGATTGTTGTATCATGATCGCTAAATTTTTATTTGTTACAGATTTCCAAAGAACCCAAAAATAAGAAATGAATGGGCACAAAGAATAAGACCGCAATATTGGACATCGCAGAAACATAGTCATATTTGTTCAAAACACTTCACACTTAATTGATTTGTGCCCAAAAACAATTTAAAATGGAGGCGCTTAAAAGCAAACGCTATTATTTTTGCCGCATATAGACACATTGGTAATTATAATAATATCAAATATTTGTAATAATACCATAATTTCATGCTAGTGTTGTGTGAAGGTGCAAAATACATGCAAATACTAGGGTTGGACTTAATAGTCTTTGGCACGAATTCAGAGATAAAATAGTCATTAGTGATAGATGTTTGGTCCACGAGTATAATGCTAACACTCTTATAATAAGGTAATTCATCGTTTTCAAGAAAACAACGAAAATCAATTCTAACCTCAACACTGGATGATTTACCCTCTCCCTCCCCCCATCCCATAACCCATATCAAGGCGGCACGTTTTAAAAGTTTTACCCTAAAAGCTGTTATTGGTGTATGAAAAACGCTGAAGCGAAACGTGAAAAATGTTCTACCACGTCTGATTTTTTTAATTTAAGGCAAGAGAACCGTTACCAATGGATGTCTGTAATGCAGAAGAAAATTCCGCCAATGAAGTTTCCATTCGCACATTAACGGAGTGACGTATAAACATTAATGTTCAAAGAAATTTAGTAAGTGTATAATATTCGTTCGTTCGTTCGTTCGTTTCAAACAATGGACGTCCACTGCTGGACATAGGTCTCTTGCAAGGATCGCCACAACACACGATCTTGTGCCGCCTGATTCCAGCGGCTACCAGCGACTCGCTTGAGATCGTCTGTCCATCGAGTGGGGGGGCCTACCTACGCTTCGTTTGCTGGTGCGAGGTCGCCATTCAAGCACCTTGGGACCCCAACGTCCATCGGTTCTTCGTGCAATGTGCAACGTGTGCAATGTGCAAATTGCACGAAGTATAATATTACTACCTATTAATATAAATAGGTTTAGTATTATGTATTTCGAGACAAAACAAAACACTTAATTACCATTCTTATGTGCGATGTTACACGCATAAATGTACCCACATGTCACTAATATTTTTGACTAGTGCACCGCGGTTCCTCTGAGATTGCTGGACCGAAGTCGGTTTAATTTTTCTTAAAAATAGCTTGTATGATCGTATTTTCGAAACACCGTTTATAAAGTTTCATCGACTCCAAAAAGACTCGATTTTATTTCAGATATGTATATTTTGTGTTTTTTTTATATATATATATATGTATATTTTTCGATGTGTACACTAAAACCTTTCTGAAAGTATGTAGATTATGATAGTGAAAAAATCATCAAAATCGGTTCATTAGTTGCGGAGATAATCGTGAACATACTTATATACATACATATATACATACATATATACATACATACAACCTCCTTTTTTGAAGTCGGTTAAAAATATACTATAATATGAAACATATTATTCTTGTATTTCCCAACAAGATGATGCCCGAGACTTCATTCACGTGAGCTTAGGTTTTTATTTTATTAATCTTGTAGGAACGCTTTGATACTGCAAGACAAAAGTAGCCTTAGATATCGGTTCCCGGGATGCAAGCTGTCTGTGTACAAAATTTCGTCCAAATCGGATGGGCCCTGAAAAGGTAAAAGACAGAAAAACACACTTTCGCATAATGTAATATTAGAGTATGGTCCACATATTTAAACACGCATATTGTGTCCCTATAGATCCTCACAGTCAAAATATCGATAGTTACATCACTAGCACGTCACGTGTCATCGTCACGTGTCATTAAAAAACTTGTGACCACAGACAGCTGTAAACTTGACATCTATTTAGAGTATATATTACAATATCTTAGGCACAACTACTACCTCCGGCAAACTCGCGTCAATGCTCAATGCAAAACAAAGCAGTTTCGAATTGACGTTGCTTCGAAAAGTATAAACTGTCAGTGCAATGCGATTGTGATATAGTTTTGACCTGGCTTTGGATTTCAAATATTGATACTGCATTACTGTTGACCCTTGCTCGTTAATTTGGACTCTGTTCAAGCCCTTTGTTGTGGATTTCGTCGATATGACCGAACGTACGCAGAGAACTGTTCTAAATAGTCAGACACGTGAGTTCGTAATACGCCTTCGTAACTATTTCGATCGTGAAGCTCAAAATGGAGGGCCAATTTTACCTATAACGTCAGTGGTTGAACGCGTAGCTGATGCGCTTAATATTGGACAACGAACTGTTAGACGGATAACTAAAAAAAAATATGGCGAGACTGGCACAGAAGAAAATAAACTTCACACACCAAAAAAGAGAAAACGAGCAAAACCAGTCGTAGGCATCGATAGCTTTGATGCCGATGCTATCCGAAGACATGTTTACGGCTACTATTTACAGAAGGAGTATCCAACAAGAAAAAAGTTGGTGCATTCACTGAAGGAAGCTGGATTATTCTTCGGTGGGGAAAGTTCTTTAACGAAGATTTTGAAGACCATTGGATTTCGATACAAAAAATGTAACAAACGCAAAATATTGATGGAAAGATTTGATATAGCGATGGCAAGGTATACTTTTTTACGGCAAGTGAAAGAAATCAAAAATTGGCAAAATGTTGTGTTCTTGGATGAAACATGGCTTAATGCTAACCATACTGTAGGCCGTTCTTGGAACGATGACACAGCAGCATCTACTTCCAAAGTTCCTGTAGGAAAAGGATCGCGACTTATAATTTGTCACGCCGGAACCATCAACGGGTTTGTCGAAGGTTCTCTCATGGCTTTTGCGTCAAAAACCACTGGAGACTATCATGAAGACATGAATGGAGAAAAGTTTACTGAATGGTTTACCTCAATGTTGTGTAGCCTCCCTGAACCATCTATTATAATTATGGACAACGCCCCATACCACTCGATGCAAATTGACAAGCCACCTGCCCAATCCCAAAAGAAAGCTGATATCGTCGCATGGCTTCGTAAAAATGGCGTAGATGCAAACATGAATATGTTAAAAGCGGAATTAGTACGTCTTTTAAAAGAAAACAAACCAACCAAGATCCGATACGTCATTGACGAAATAGCATTAGAACATGGGCACAGAGTTATACGGTTACCGCCTTACCATTGTGAGTATAATGCGATTGAGTTGGTGTGGGCTCAAATTAAGGGATATGCTGCAAGACACAATACAGAACCCCCATTTACCACAAAAAAAATGCTAAAATTATTAGAAGAAGCTTGTGAACATGTGACTAAAGGAGACTGGGAAAAGGTTGTGAATAGAACTGTTAAATTAATAAGGGAAGATTATGAAAGAGATGTGAAAATAGATAATATTATAGAAAACGAACATATAATTATTAATGTATGTGATGATAGCAGTGACGACAGTGAAAATAGTAGTATGGACGAATCTGATTAATTATGGCCTTTTGTGGCACCTTTTTTGGTATCTTTTGTATTCATATGTTTCTTGTGTGCATATAAAGTATGTATATTCATTTTCGTTCAAATATTCAGTTCGTTCAAATAAATTAAATAAACATATACATTTTTGTTTTATTAAACCTATTTAATCAGGTACAAAAACAAAACTTAATTGTTTTTTGTTCGAGAATAAATTGACATTCCACATCACTATTGTAATGTGTCAAACCGGCCATCATAGCGTGCCGCTAGTGTAGACCTAAGCCTCTTGTAACAACTTCAACAGGCCTCGATCTTGCTCAGTCCGCGCCTGGCTACCTAGTGGGGTCTGCCACCACTGCGCTGTCTGATGCGAGGTCACTGTTGTAGCATCTTGGGACCCTAACTTCTATATTTTATTCAGTCCAGTAATCGAGTTTGGTAGGTGCGTTTACGTCAGGAGTTTTAGTATGTAGGTATATTGTGTGGCTAGTGGTATAAGTCTACATGCCCTTGTAAGGAATTCTGCATGCCTACCTTCCCCAACATCGCTATCTGCCAATGAAGCCTCTTCGGAACTATCCTCAGCCTTCAAGAAGCCCTCCTCACTGATCTGCGGTGCTTTGGACATTTTGCTTCTCAGCTTTCTGGAACTGCTGTGAGAGCCGTCGGCCGACGTGGAGCCCCGCCGTCGATGCTTTTTACGGAGGGTTCGTAGGTCTGTTAGCCTGTAACATAACAATCAGATAAACTAATAAGAACCAATCAAATAAACTGAACAGATGTGGCTCACCGCACACAGTTAACGCCTCTGGACGGGTGCCACTTTGTCTGCCCTTCTTCACATGTGTAGAATTGTAAGCACCATTCCGAACCAGTGGTAGATTCATTTGTCGATTCGTAAGCACTTGTAAAGGTCCGAAAGTCGTTTGTGGGAATGGGCGTAATGTTCTATAACAAAATTCCACAAGCAATCTTAGACTTGCCTTTACACAAGTTTAAGAACTCTGTTAAAAGTATGCTCATAAAAAAAGCTTATTATACAATTGAAGATTATATAAACGATAAAAAAGCATGGACTTAGCTCGTTCCAGCAATGCGCGAGACGGCATTTCAATCATGTACATAAATAATTGTTATATTGTTATTTTTAAAAAAGAGCAACCGCCGAGTTTCTTACAGGTTCTTCTCGGCTGGAACTGCATTCCGAACCTGTGGTAGATTCAAATTGACGATTCAAAAGTACTTGTAAAAGTTTATTTGAATAAAAAACTTTTCTATTCTATTCTATTCTATTCTGAGTGCTTAGTCTAAGATCGGAGCACTCGAAAACGAACTCGAAAACTATTGATCGATTTCAGAGTAAAATAGACAGCTAAAATTAAGGTTTGAGTTCGCCAATACATTCAGCATTCGAACACAACGAGCGCCCCAAGCAGAAATGTTGTAAAATACATATTCGAACTATGGAATTACGACTTTAAAATACCAGTATTTGAGTTCATTTTGCTCTGAATTCACTTGTGATTCGATCAATAGTTTTCGAGTTCGTTTTCGAGTGCTCCGATCTTAGACTAAACACTCTGGTCTCTACACGCCACAAACGTCGCTGCTCACTTCTTGTAGCCGACGCCGGCCACGAGAAACGAGAAAGATCCAATAACGGTGGTATTTTCGTCTTTTACGACGATGTTTTTTTACTAGCAGCAGCGCAATTAGACCTTCTTCATCAGAGTCCATTGCAACAACACAAAACAAGTAGCGGCCACGGACCGCAAGTGTCTGCCGCCGACCACAAGTAGCTGTCGCGCCAGCCACCTTTGTGGCAGCTTTTAGCTTCAGGCGACGGAGTTTGTGGCTGTCGCGAGTGACTCTTGTGCGGCGAGCGTAAGAAATCATTAGTTTGACACAATGGTCACTCTACTATTGTGCATTGTAGAGTCAACTCCTGGGAATGTTTCAGTGTCGAAGCGAAATCTACGTTCCAGTGTCGAAGCGAAATCTACGCAGATTCCGCTTTGTTTTAGAGGGTTTGTGTGTGGTGTAGCGTGATGGTGCGTATGGAGCTTGCTTGATTGCTTTTTTTACCTCCTTGGATCTCTAGTAGCAGAGGGGGGGGCATTTATCAGAAAGTCCGATAAATCTATTGATGGAGTAGATATTCAAGAATGACATGGAGAGCGACATCAGGGGTTTTGAAGGAAAAATGCGATTCCGCCGCCTTATGTCGATCCGCCTTATTGACTCATCAAAACCCACCCAGTGTTGTAGAGATAGGTATGTATTTATAATGATACTAGTGGACCTGGCAGACGTCGTCCTGCTCGGTGACATACATGAAGAACCGCTCGACGGATTTTGTGCAAACTTCACATAAACCATCTACTAAATAGTCCGAACAAAGCCTAAACATTTGGTTTGGATAAGTGAGCCCGTTGAGTTATAAAATGACAACGAAAAGTGGCATTGATTTTTATATATATTAGAGATTAGAGATAAGATAAGAAGAAAGAAAAATAGGATCAAATATGGTCTTGTTACAGGGTTCATCAGTGACCACTATTTTTCGTCTATAAAAAATATGTAGTAGTATAAGTAGTACCGACCTACCATTAAAATAATCGTATTGTTACTACGAGGCGATCCGCAAGAGCCGCACGAAACTCATTAATCAAGACCTAGGTAATGAAAACGCTTGTGAAGTCAGCTGTAAAGCCAGCTCTTCACCATTGCCGTTGATGATGATGCCATCGGCAAGGTAATCGTCACGACCATCGTGCAAGCATCCACACGATGGTCCGTGATCATTATTTTATTGAGCGGCTAGCGTTCAAGACGGAGGTGGAGTTTGTAGCTGCTGCTACCATTCATTTAATTTCAGTATACCATCATTTTGTCAATTTAGTTGAACGACAAGTATATACATTAAAAATTAAAAAAACCCCCGACATTCGCCTTTTTGTGGCGGCGGCCATCTTGGATTTGCATAGTGCTATTCTACTAGTCAAGTCCTTTCATTTGATACCCATATTAAGGGAGTTGTGAAAAAATGTGTAATTCGTCATTTTGTAGCGGCGGCCATCTTGGATCGATTTTCATCAAACATAGCTAACAACACTCGACTAATTCACCTTTCAAACAAAAAAAACCGCATTCAAATCGGTTCACCCGTTTGAGCGCTACAGGGGAACAGACAGACAGACAGACACACACACACACACAGACACGTCAAACTTATAACACTTCGTCGTTTTTGCGTCGGGAGTTAAAAATGATTTTTTATAACTCGATTCGCACGTTTGTAATGTCCCAACTATAGTTGAAGAGTGTTGATTTTCGTTCATTCCAGATGTTGCGATATTAGGGTAAAACTTTTTAAACTCGCACAATATTTAGGAAGTTGAATTGCATACTTACCAAATAATTATAAATGACTTCCCTGGCGCAGCGGTGAGAGCTGTGGTCTTACAAGTGGATGGTCCCAGGTTCAATTCCCGACAGACAATTTGCCAATTTATAATTTCTAAATTGTCTCTGGTCTGGTCTGGTGGGAGGCTTCTGCCATGGCCAGTTATCACCTTAACGATAAAGCCGTGCAGCCAAGGGATTTAGCGTTTTCGCTACGATGCCGCGTAGAAACCGATCAGGGTTATTTAGGTTTAATAAGAACTGCCATACATCTTACAGGTTAGGCTACTTTTATCTGGGGGGTTATTCTGTAACTTAGTTAGCAACTGAAAATAGTTGCCAACGAATTTGTTCGATATACATTGCTGCTTTACTGTGTAAAATTATGAAAACACTTTATATTTCCCACAGTAAAGCAGCAATGTATATCAAACTAATTCGTTGGCAACTATTTTCAGTTGCTAACTAAGTTACAGAATAACCCAGCTGATACTGCATCAACACTTACCATCAGGTGAGACCGCAGTCAAGGTTTTGTAGATGAATAATAAAATAAAACATACCTCATGTAAGTAAATGAACGCTGTAGAAACACTATGTATATAATTATTCTATCGTGGTGTGTATTATAATATGTACAAGCACTCAGAATAAAGATAAGGTAAGAATAACTGACTGGTATAACTATTACTTTTTATCAGTCTGATTATATTATTATAAGGGCCATCAAAGTTCTAAGATTTCCTCGATTTAAGGAATACCTAAATGTTACAGTAGAGGTTTTTTAAGAGATGTCCTATGTAGACAGCCCCCGCACACTGGACCACTAGTGGCTGGCCACAAGTCACAGAAGGGATTTTTCATACATTTTATATGGTACTGTACTGGTGCACACTAGAATAGAATAGAATAGAAAAGATTTTTATTCAAATAAACTTTTACAAGTACTTTTGAATCGTCAATTGAATCTACCACTGAGCACTCGAGTGGCCACATTTGAGCTACAAGAAAATGTATGAAATATTTTCCACGACTTGTGGCGGCCATTAGTCGCCGCCACTAGTGACACTAGTGACTTTCAGGTAACACTGGTGAAATCGGACATAATAGTATTTAACTATGGCCTATGGGCACTGCAAGTTTTGACAACTTCACTTACAGGTTTATCAAGAATATGTAGCGATGTAATTTTAGTTCAGTTAGAGGAGCCTGGCAGTGAAAGCTAGCTGCTGATTGTAGTGTAGTTAACAATTTTACTTATAACTTTCATTTCTTTCATTCATATATCATAACACAAATGGCTAAAATACGAAAAATCATAACACAAATGTGCAACACAAACCACCTACTACATATTATCATAATGATTACCATTGCCACAGTCCACCCAAACACTTTACATGCAATAATTGAAACTTCATTTTTCTTTGTCCACACCATGCCCCATATTTACATCTACCATAAATCCCATTTTAATTTTTCACAAGATATTTCCGTTCATAAACACCATGCTTATTTCTTTGACTATGTCATAAACATATTGCCCTGATTCATTAAATATTTACCTATCAATATGTTTGTCATGACACTGTGGAGTGTCTGAATTTTGGCCGCTGCTGCCAACTGATTTAGAGCGCCCCATCTGTAATAATTGTAACTTTTGTTTGAATGCATGTAAGACTCCAGCCCTACAAAGCTAACAATCCTATCACCAGACATATTATCACTTGGTCTACTTTGCCAATATTTGAAACCAAATGAAAGACAACAATTTGGTTCAGTATTTAATGTCAGAATCATATCTACATAACAATCTTGTCATAAGTATAAAATATTAAAATCATCACACAGACCAATAGTTTGCTTACAGCCTTTTGTCTGACCTACTGGCTGTCTACAGTCCAGTCACTACTGTTTTACTTTAGCAGCAGATAATGACCACATACTGACAGTAAACTGGCTATCTCCACACCCTAACAGTTTTAATAGAGAGTCGGCGATTAGTAATTCACGTCAGTGAGGCTGTCACCCCACAAATGTTTATTGGCCTTGAGGTCATAGACTGTTCGGCACGTTAACATGCACACTGACAGGCCTATATTAAAATGCAACAGACTTCTTGTTCATAACAAACTACTGTCTCAAATATTCAGATGAACTGTTAGTGTGTGGCCTACTACCTGCCAGGTTAATCTCGGCGGCAGACTGTTAGTCTGTGAGAAGAGAATAGAATTGCTCTATACTCTTTTAATTTGATGCAGTAAACTGATGTTACAAACGCAACCCACGTAACATCAGTTTACTGCATTGAATTAAAAGTCAGACTATAGTGTTCTGGGATACATTAACAAATCATATTATTCTGTGCAAATACACATTGAAACTATTCACATATTATGACACATAACATGTTTACTCAAAAAGTTTACCATTAAGCTGACTATAATAATTAAGAAAGCTTTGGATAATGTACTTATAAATCTAAAGTTAAAAGTAATTTTCACTTTCTTCTAACCTTTTTAAAACTGCTATTAGACTTCTCGTCACTGTTTTCATCTATTTGGGTGTTTGTATCTTTTGCAGAGGAAGCATCTTCTGAAACAGATGCTTTTCTCTTTGCATTGTTCTCATTTTCTGATGATGATCCTTTGCGGTTTTTCATTTTCTTGGACTCTGTAGAACTGTTATCTGAATCTGATGATGGCTTCACAGTCTTTTGACTTTTCTTCTCTTTATCTTCATCACTTGAATGTTCTTTGAGTAATGAATCTCTAATTTCTTTCAATGCATTTTTTAATTGTTCGTCTTCAGTGTCAGAACTCGAGGAATATGTTAACAACATTTTTTTGGCATGCATACTTTCCATTATATGCTTCCTTTTGGAAGGTGGAGTATTAATATTCTGTGTTATCTTTTTGAGAGGTGTTTTATGGTTCTCATCAGGGGAATCACAAAGTAAAGAAGATTTTAATTCATTGCTTTTATCAGATACTTTGTCTTTGATTTTATCAGATTCCTTGTCTTTGCTTTTATCAGATACTTTGTCTACAGGTTCAGGTTCTGGTGTTTTGTTATTTCTGGTTTCTTGAACAGATGCATTGTTCTGTTCTTCATTTTCAGATTTTCTTTTTTCATCACTTTTGGAGCCTGGTGATGGTGGAATTTCTTCTTTTTCTGACCCAGAATCTTTAAGTAGTGCTCTTTTAACTTTTCTAGGTGTATCTGCCAAATCTTTACTCTTGTCTGATTCGGAATCATACAACAAAGCATTTTTAGCAGAGTCAACATCTGGTGTGTCATGTTTTTCTGAATGTTTTTCAGTCTTTTTCTCTAATGTTTGTGTAATTTCACAAATAACAGATCCATTTTTAGTAATCTTCTTGAGGTTGTGTTCACAAAGATATTTTTCTGATAATTCTGGTAACCGTTTAACATTAATGACAAAGTTTTTGGGCTTAAACTGTTTCACCTCTTTTCTTTTCTGTATCCAATATTCTTCTTCATTTTCCTTGGATGACTCCCCTGAACTAATTGTTTCTTTATAGAGCTTTCTTCTTTTCTTGTCTCTATGCTTTGATGGTGACTTTTCATTCTTTGTAGAAGTAATTTTATTTTTAGATTTTGTTGGAGAGTCTTTTTGAGTTTCAACAATTTTAGTTTTGGCATTTTTAACATCACCCTTTATTAATTTGTCTAGACTTACACATCTTATGAAAGGTCTTGATTTTAATTCTTTATCACTAACTGTTTCAGTTTGCTTTCCAGCTTCAGCATCTATTTGATTACTATTTTCTTCTTTTGCATCTGTATTTGAATTTTCTTTATTGGAACATTTGTTGCTTTTTTCCCTATTGTTTTCACTATCCAATTTTTCAGATTCAGATTCATTTGCGTTCTCATTCTCTTCAGGAAACCTACTCTTTTTATTTTTAGCGTTTGTTTCTTCATTGCTTGAATCATCTAGTTCAACTACATCATCACAAATGCTACTTTTTAGTTTTTTATTTAAATCAATTGAATTTTCAGTTTGCTCATTACTTGCACAGCTTATTAGGGTGTCATTATCAGTATTATTATCTTGCCTATTAAAGTCGCCTGCTTTACCATCACTAATGGCCATTACATCTTTTTCGTTCAAGTTTCCAGCCTTGTCTGTTTGAGTGTGTTGAATATTCCCATCAGAATCTTTTGAATCTCTTCTAAGATCACTCTTTTCTGTATTTACCTCAGAACTTGGTTTATTGTCATCACTATCCGAACTTTCATCAATAACTTTAATATGCCTGAACTTTTTACTTCTCCCAGATTTAGAAATATTGCTTGATGGTTTACTCCTATGTTTAGTATCATTACAATGTGCTATGCTTTTAGAACCAAGCTTCTCTTGTTCTGAGTTTAGTGTGGATGTTTTATTCAAGTTTTTTTTGGCTTCATTTTCAAGGTCTTTTTCTGATGCCTCCTTTGAATTACTTTCTGCATCTTGGTTTAGTTGGGTATTATTTTGATCAGCTGTAATTTGTAACTTTGCATTGTCATCTGTGACATTATGGTCACTTTGTGGTTGACACAACAGATCATGATTTTTAGAAGAATCATTTTCACTGTCACTTACAGTCTGGTCCTTTTCTGACAGAGCAGTCTCACATTCAGATTTCCGTTTTGAATGTTTCGACAATGCCTTTTCACTTAGAGACTTATTTTCATCACATTCCATTGGTTTATCTTGAGATTTCTCAATAGTTTTATCTTTATTGTGCTGAATATCTTTATTTTGGAGTGTGTCAGTGCGACTTTCAGAACTATAAACCATCTCATCCAGTTCTTTGGATTTTTTACTTCTGGTACGGAACAGTTTACAGTCTATGAAAACTGGATATTTATCTTGCATGGAAATAGGCATTTTTTTAGCGAAGACTTTTACAGATGTGTAATGTTTCATATCAACCTTTTTCCGTATTCGTAATCTAAAGGAATCATATTCGATATAGTCGTAATTAACAACTTCATTCGCTTTCGGCGGCTTCCGACTTGAATTCCCGCCATCACTTGTAGTTGGCTCCTGAGAAAGATCGATTTGCTGCAATACCTTTTTAACGCCGGTTTCGACGTTTTCAAGAGACTTTTTTGACAATTGACATATCAAAAGCACTTTGTTCGCAGCTTTTTGGACGGCGTGGACGTTTTTTAACTTGTCCTTGCGTATTCTTTTTTCCTTTAAATTGTCGGAGCGTACTCTTAAATTCGAGCCGAGTTTTGATAAATATTCCATAGCTTCGCACAAAACGTCAGAAATGGGCACCGCGTCGGCCATTTCGTAAAACTAGTTATTTGCGCATTTACACACGTAACTTAGGCGAGAAACACTAAAGAAAAGTAAAAAGCAAAGCTTCGAGTTCAAATCATAAATTAAAATTGAAATTGATTGAAAGTACAGAAAAATATTCGCGGTATCGACAAATAACTTCCATTTTTCACCAAAAAAAATATAGAATAAAACCACAGAGTACAAAATATTTTTAAAAATGCAGACTATTGATACCACCTCTTTGAACCACCGCGACACACTAGATGGGGGGTGTTACACTATCAGTATTATCACGCGATCCGCGATACGCGATCCAATTATTGATGGTTTGGCCGCTTTTTTGCGTCAATACTGATGGATTTCCGGATGGTCTTGAAATCCGCGATCCGTGGATCGTGATACGGTATTGATAGTGTGACAGGCCCCACTAATACTCAACTTTTCTAATAAGTTTTTGTAGAATGCTAAATTAAACTCCAGCAGTATTGATTTTCAGTGCACAATTTTATGCAGTCTCTAAACCTAAGGTAATCCATAAAATCTAACATTAGCAAAACTAACTCTGCAAACTAACCTTGCTTGAATCGGAACGTTCCCTTTACAAGTCCCTCCTAAACTTGGTTGGATTCTACGATATCTATACATAAATATAGGACAAAATAGCGGCAATGATATACCTACATAGGAACAATATTATATACCTCGATACGTGCATAATTTCTCGCAATTTTCTAGTAACTTAAAACTTTGATAATACGATCCATTTATACAGATAACCAGTCAGATATCTTAGTCAGAAGGGTGAAACTAAACCATTACACCAAAACAAAAAATATTGAGGTACCAATTTTTTGTACTTACCTTTCATGTAAATGGCTGATCTAGCGTTTTACAGTTTAATACTCACTAGATGACACTGAACTAAAATCACAATACATTATTGTACATTGAAGTACAAAATAAACCTTAAATCATACACATTTTCCACTCCTAATCCAAAAAATCGGCGAAAATGCAAGGTAGGTAAACTATCCAAAACAGTCGTGAAAAAGGCCCATAGACAACTAGACACACTGTGCGAAAGCGAGAATAATAGAACAGACAGAGAAGGAAAGCAAGCAATTTTCGATAGTGATTTGCTTTTATTAATAAATTCTAATAAATTAAATAGCGGTAATTTTCCTAATCTTCTTATTTTAATAGTTACTTCATTTTGTACTGATTATATGTACCTACGTATATTCTAGATTCTAGAATAACTATAATATTACTGCCGAGCCAAACTTTCAATACTCTTAAAAAATTGTTAACAAAAACTCCTTTCAATCGGGTTACGGTAGGCATAGATCGACCAGAATCTCATGAAAAATAGGGAAATTAAATTTTGTAGTAAGCAACACTAGGTTAACTCGGCTGCCTTAGTGCTAAACAAAGTAATTACATTCAGAACACCTTACCTGGGATCGTTTCACGAAACGAAAAATCAAGCAACTGCATTTTAAATACAAAAACAAAGTTATCATCATCCAATTACTTTGTTTTTGTGCTGTGCTTGTTGTATACTTGGTTTTGCATTTATATTCCGGGTTAGTGTGTGCAGTTACTTTGTTTGGGCAATTCAAATTTCAGTAAACGGTTCAAGTTATTTGAAATATTAAACTGTGGTAAAAAACTACTCGACATAAAACTTTTGTTAATGCAAAAAGTCAATTTCACAAAAAATGTCAGTTACTTTGTTTATCGCTAGGGCAGCCGTAGTGTTGCTAACTTTGGAATTTAATTTCCCTATTTTTCATGAGATTCTGGTCGATCTTTATATTGCTACGTTTTTACCGTTAAATATTTTTAACCCCCGACGCAAAAACGACGGGGTGTTATAAGTTTGACGTATCTGTGTGTGTGTGTGTGTGTGTGTGTGTGTCTGTCTGTTCCCCTGTGGCGCTCAAACGGGTGGACCGATTTGAATGCGGTTTTTTTTGTTTGAAAGGTGATTTAGTCGAGAGTGTTGTTAGCTATGTTTAATGAAAATCGGTCCAAGATGGCCGCCGTTACAAAATGGCGGATTACATATTTTTTCACAACTCCCTTAATATGGGTATCAAATGAAAGGGCTTGACTAGTAGAATAGCACTATTGCGAATCCAAGATGGCCGCCGCCACAAAATGGCGAATGTCGGGGGTTTTTTAAATTTTTAATTTACACTTGTTAGTTTCCTGATGTTGTTATCAAAGGGGTACCTGCCTATCAGTTTTAGTTAGGAGAATGATCTGGAAAACGGAGACCGATGATAGTACTTACTTATGATTACTGATATGGTATTAGATAAAAAAAAATTGTTTGTCTGTAAAGTTGGTTTACGGACGATATTTTTACGTGTTAACGTCTTAAGAAAATATTGTACCTATCTCTATCGCTTGCTCCGCGTTCTCGTTTGCACGCTTGGCTATGCCGGCCGATCATGTCTTCTATATCGCGTGTTCCGCGCTCTCGCTTGCACGTGGTACGTGACAATAAGCCATGCTTTTTCGTGCGTGCGGCCGGCATTCATCGATTTATTAAGACGTTATCACGTCAAAACGTGAAAAAAATAGTTTTAACGAAAAAATAATTTTGCATTTTTGTGCAGTAAGTACCAATTTAGGGGGTTTTCAGAGAAATTCATAAAAACATAGAAGAAAAACCTTGTTTAAGAGGGGATACTGGATGGCGCCACACGCTAGAGTGCCGCGTGAAGCGAAAATAATCGTGAAAGCGCAACTTTAAACTTCTAATTTAGCTAGCAAGCGCGTGATACTATTTTTCTAACACTCCGCTCGCTTTCACTAGTCCCTAGCGGTGGTAGGGTGGTATAACCCCCGTATTGTTATTGTGCGCTGGAACCTTGTCACAATTAACTTCAGTGTGACGTCAGACGAAACGAAAATATACCGTCGGCAACAATTTTTTTTTATAAATAAATTAAACCGAATGAAAAAATAATTTTCAGCTTTTATAGATTTTAAATGAAGAAATTATCCTAATTCTTCAACTCCACTAACATAATAATATAATCACATTCTTGTAATTTGGATTCGGAATTTTTTAACCGACTTCAAAAAAAGGAGGTTCTGTATTCGACCCGTATGTATGTATGTAAGTATGTTCGCGATTATCTCCGCAACTAATGAACCGATTTTGATGATTTTACAAACGTAATCTACATACTTTCAGGAAGGTTTTAGTGTCTAACACTTCGAGCTATAATTCTTATATACGAAGTTATAAGCATAAATGTACACATCAGTCATTAGATGTCCTCTGGTTTTGCCAGACCTGTTGCTGAAGTCCGATATAGCTATTTTGTCCAAAGACTTCACTCTGCTACGGCTACGTAACACTGACCTTTTGAAAAACTTTTGGGCCGAGGTCAATAACAGCTGCATATAGAGTGGTTCCTTAGAGTTTGTGCACGGTTACGCGTATTTCCATTCTATAAAAAGGCCATACCGCAAGGGTGTGAAACTAGTCGCATATAGATTGTACCTAAATTATTTTTAATCAAGATCTTCCAAATTATACAAGAGTAGTGCGCATACAAACTAATCTTGTATAGATCGGAAGTTAGGTTAGGTTGGGTTAAAACATTTTAAAACCATTCACCTATTGCAGTGATACATAAAATGTATATGTCACAGGATAATTAATAATATATATAGGTCATAATCTATTTTACATAGTTCTCATTTATATTATTATTATTATTACCTAATATAAAGAAAACAAATCATAAAATAATTTTTTTCATAGAAAAATGAACCGTCTTCAAAAAATTCGAACTACAAAGTTTAAAATAATTTTTTATTCATTTAGCTTGACGATTAAACTGCATAACTCAAATGATATATAATTTTTTGGAGTCGGCGCCAAACCACATCCAATTCATGTAAGCAAAATCAGAGTATCCACTTTTTGAATGCAAGCGCGGTAAACCATAATAGACGCAGAGGGTGAGGCTGTCCGGGTAGCTACTACTTGAAGTGAATTTAAAGTAATTTGGCGCCGACTTCAAAAAATTATATATCATTTCAGTTAGGTAGTTTAATCGTCAAGCTAAATGAATAAAAAATTATTTTAAACTTTTTAGATCGAATTTTTTGAAGTCGGTTCATTTTTCTATGAAAAAAATTATTTCAAAGTCTGTTTGTCTGAATCACTATCATTTTCTGTGTTAATAATAAATAACTCGTCAAATAATTTGTCCTTGCGCCGGTATTAAACAACAATAACAACAAAATGTGTGAATTTACAATACCTAATTATTCAAAACTCGATACACGTACTCCGCCAACAGTTTTTGTCAACGGTACCGACGTCTGTCTAGTGCTGATGTCATGAAAATGGCGGCCAGGCGCAATACCAATTTGCAGTGCTTATAACACTTTCTTGGTTCCTTGGTGGTTGTGTTTTTACATTTTAGCACAACAATTGATTTTTTGGACTTGGACATTTAAAAAAATTTCTAGTGCGAGCGAGCGTTTTACGTCACACGTAGTGAGTTTCATCCCATATCTCGGAACCTAATTTACGGAGAGTTACCGTAAAACGGGGTGAATAGGGACGAATTCCAACTTCATGAAGAATTTTAAGGCAGTTTTTAACAGAAATATTGGTGTAGCAGGATTGAAATGTTTGAGTCTTATGGGTATCTTTAATATTTTAGATAAAACTTTGCAATTAGCTATTAGATTTAGTCAAAAAAAGGTAAAATATATGCTATTTCTATTCACCCAGAAGTTGGGGTGACTAGGGACGAAAATAGGGAAATTCGCCAGGGCTGGCATAAGTACACTAATCATTTTAACGGACTTAAAAAAAGTTTCAACACGATAGTAATATTATTAGAAACGAAATATATTCACTTAAGGTATAATTTATTAGAGCTTCCAAACAAATATACAAAATTTTATAGGTGTATATTTGTATGTATAATATGTTTGTCCGTGCATTTGATGCTGAAAACGGAATGTCGCCATTCTTTTTATTGGCTTACGTTTACTTCAAATTAGGGGAAATTGCAAGTTTAATCAAAATCCGTTCAGTAATTTTTAAGATATGGAAAAACACTTGTAAGTGTTAAGGCCTAGCTTATTTCGGTAGGTATACAGTTTTTTTTTAAATTATAGCTTATATACCTGGAACTTTAAATAGTCGGGAGTGGATCGAAAAACCGTAAGATCGACGGCTCAAACCTCACCCTTTACAATATTGTCATCACTCGTCCCCACTCCTAACATAAACTTTCGCTTATTTGGAGGGGAAAGGGGAGTATTAGTCATGTTTAACGTGGTTAATGTTTTCTTTAAAAAAAAATTTAATCGGTTAATTAGTTTCAGTTTACCGATATCAAACATACAAATCTTTTGTCTTTTTAATATTATGGTATAGATTAGTATTTAATATAGTAAAACACGAAATAAACCACATAATTTTCTAATACATAGCACAGCCTCCTTAAAAAAATATTATAACTTAATTAGTGACAACCCTATAAAGCTGTTCCTATTCACCCATAAGTCGTTCCTATTCACCTTATTCTCATCCCTAAATTCCCTGCCGAATTGCCCGTGTCAACTAGTAGTTGACATAGAACATGGTCTCTGAATTGCCCGTGTCAACTAGCAGTTGACATGGCCTTTGGGTGCGTCGGGCGGCGGGCATAATAGAAATAAACCTATTCCTCTTACACTCAGGCGTATTTATTTATATTATCTCGCTTCTACGTTAAATTTCCTAGTAGTTAGAGAGGAAAAAAACATAGGTTTATAGGAACGATTAAAAAAGAAAAAAAGTTTCAAGTGGCAGTTTGTGTCGCGGACGCCGTTGCGCGGTCGGGCGTACAGTTTTTGTTTTATAATTTCGCGTGTTTTAAAGTGATTTATGAGTATTTTCGCTGTGTTTTCATATATTTAACGAAATAAGTAAACAATTAATGTGTTTTTAACAATATTTCACCATAGAACACAACATTTTTTTGTTTACGGAGACCAAAATATTCGTTTCAAATATTTTGGCAGTTAAAAATCGAATGTTTGTCTTCAGTTTTGATATTTTTTTTTCGTATTATCTTATTATTCGAAATTAATAAGTTAAATAACTAATAATTGACCGGAATTAGAAATAAAATTAGCAAAATACAGTTAATCAAGCAAGGATCGCGAATTTTCAAAAAAAATTACGCCTGCCGGCGCCAGGCTACTTTCAACTTTGCAGAATCAAAGTGATGTAAGTAAATATTTTTGTATAGACGAGTGTATATTTTTATGTATTTTCCTATTGCCTAATATCTTATTAACGTAATTTGAAGTTAAACTCCCTAGGTTACTGCTTTAATCTTCAAGGATTTATTTTTAAACACAAGTGGCGCTCCGAAACGCGCTATTTCAATATTTATCGCGTCGTAGTACGATACCAGAGTCGCATATTGAAAAACAAAAGACTGTATTCTATAGCCTCATTCATAGTAAACGTAAAAAACAACACTTGACAGCCTTACAATATCAAGTGAAGTCATAATAAACGCTTTTATGAGGCCCGCCGCGGGTGGGCGCCGGCCGAAAGTCATAAAAAACGTACGGGCAAAGTCAAGGACCATACAGACAAAGCTCGGAGCTATCGGAAAAAACAGAAGCCCCTCTTTCGTCTTAATTCAGTCACTGAGCCGTCCCCATTCACCCCAAAAACAACAGATTTTCAGTATCTTTCTAATTTATCAAAATATATTAAAATTAAGCAACAAATGAGACTTAGCTTTTATGCATATGATAGCTCAAACACAAAATAACGTATTCCATTCACAATTGTCCTTTTTTTCTACAAAATAAATTTTAGAGAGCAAAGTTTTTAATCTGTAATAAACCGGTATCCTGACATGGTATTTTCAAATGTCGTTTTTCACAATTTGTAGCTAATGTGATGCATAGTTCAGTTTCGCTGTAAGCCCTTCTAATCCTCTACTATCATGCTACCAAAAATGGTATAAATTGTAACGAGCTTTGTAATTTATTTTAGTGTCGAAATACTTTCCTGGTTTTTTCCCTATTCACCCCTGCATCCCTATTCACCCCGTTTTACGGTAATAATCAAAAAATTAACAATCTTCATTATAAATTGTAAAAGTAATTAATGTTCACATTCTATATTAACGTTAAAATACTTTTGATTTTACATTTTATCGTTATTAATTATTTATGATAAAATACTGTTAACGTTATCAAATAACATTAATATTTTATCGATAGTATAATATAGGCCAATAGTATTGTTATACAAAAATAGTATCGATAGTATCGAAAATATTAGCTTCAATAATATCAATACTATCGATAGTATCGATACTATAGAAGAACGATATATACGTCTATACTTCGACTTTTAATTGTATGCAGTAATGTGAAGTTTCGTGGGTTGTCACTTTTTAACGAAAATAAAATAGGGATGGGGTACAGGTGATTGATTTGAATCATTCAATTATTTTATTCAAATTAAAGTTTTTATTTTAAGTAATTATTATATTTTATGTACAAAAGTTACATATATATATTTATATATATAGTATATATATAAATACGTATATCTTTAATATATAAAACAAAGTCTCGTTTGTTCGAACACTTATAACTCGAGAACGGCTGGACCGATTTTCATGGATTTTGATTTGTTGTATTTGTCTTCGTCCCGAATAGCAGAATAACTGTTAAAAATATTGGAAAATTGACGAAAAAATAAAAGAAAAAACATTTTCCCATACAAAATGTTCATGGGTTTCGTAACTGTCAAACATTGAATGTTCATCCTGTCGATACGGAACTCTCTCACCCGTACCGATATAATTCTTCTGTACTTTTTCCTAAAGGGAAAAAAAAATAATTAAAAATCAGATTAAGTTCATAATCATTATCTATTTTTTTTATTCAACTACAAGTTAGCCCTTGACTGCAATCTCACCTGATGGTAAGTGATGATGCTGTCGAAGACGGAAGCGGGCAAACTTGAGAGAGGTATGCATACCCCTGATCGGTTTTTACACGGCATCGTACCGGAACGCTAAATCGTTTGGCGGCCGGCCGGCACAGCTTTGCCGGTCGGGTGCTAACCAGCCACGGCCCACGGTTAAAGCCTGCCACCAGACAGGACCAAAGACAATTTAGAAATTATAAAATCCCAACTTGCCCCTGCCAGGAATCGAACCCGGGACCTCCCACTTATAAGCGCTTACGAGCACGAAGTAATCAATGTAAAAATATTAATATTATGTATTGTAAATAAAATAAATTAAAAAAATAAATAAAAAAAAGACCAAAACCACTGCGCCAGGGAGGTCAAAATCATCTAGAAAATTATAAGTAGATTCCAAAAATATGTAAATATGTTATTATAATGTTAAATATATTTTTTTCTGAATAACTAGTAGGTATTCTTTTAAAAATTTTTTTTTTTTTTTTTGTAATAAAAGGGCAGTAGCAACTTAGCATGTTAACTATGACAGATATCGTCAACACACATAGGCTGTTATTGCAATAGAAATAGTACTTCTTACTTTTTTTTTCAATTAAAGCTCATATAATTAATTGTACCAATAGGATGCGTTTGCCACAAAATGTCAAGATGACAAAATTGTTAATTTGGCTTTTATACGTAGGAGCCATCGATTTACTTAATAGATAAATAAAATTATGATGATAATGAAAGAGTAACTTTGAACGAAACTTTTGTGAATGAAATTGAATGAATTGAACGTATCACATCACTATAGAAATGGGGTTGGCAACATTATTTTACGAAATGACATTAGGAAACGTCAGATTACTGCAGATAATTAAAAGTTTGACTATAGGAGTAATGCTATCGATAGTATTGATAGTATCGAAAACTTCAACATTATCGATAGTTTAATGAACTGCGATTGTATTGCCTTCCAATATTACAACCAATATATCATTACAACAATCAGCTACCAGAATTCCAGTATTGCTAGTAACAGTGACACTTTAAGGCAAAGTGAGTAAGAATGATTTCGCACTACATACATGATGATACATCAGCTATAATTAGGGAACGATACTATCGGTGGTTATTAATTTATCGATAATGTAATACTATCGATAGTTTTACATACTATCGATATACTGTTTTTGATTTAATACAACGATACTATCGATAATATCGATACTATTGATAGTATTATTATGTAATAGTATCGATAATATTGATAGTATCGATAGCACTATCTATATTGTTACTAGTTCTCAAGGTCATCATTCGATAGCGAAACTATCGATAGTTGGGCAACTCTAGTCTGAGGAACCCAAGAAGCTTCTAGGAAGAACCATTGGGAAGAACCACGGAAGAACCTCATGAAATCGTGTCATTTGAGTGTGGTACTCTGTCTACGCATTTGAGGGATACTAATCAATAATCTGTGTTATTTTCGTTGTTTCTTGGTTCTGATCTGTGGTTTAAGTATTATAATCTGTGATACTAATCAATAATCTATGGTTTAAGTAGGGATGTGACATTGAGTGAAAAAAAAAAATCGATTTTTTACTTTTCAATTATATAATTGAAAAGTAAAAAATCGATTTTTAAATCTACTTTTACAATTTAAAATAAAATTAAATTAAACGCAGCAATCTCAGACAAATCGGTGTACCTACATACCTACAAATTAAAAATATTAATGACATACATTTATGCATATAATTTCGTAAAAATAAAAATATTTAATAAAATCGATTGAAAGTTCTTTTTAAATAAAATCGATTATTATTTCAAATCGAATCGTTGAGAGCTGAAACCTGTGAGAAACCTGTGTTGAAACCATAGAGATAATAATAATATTATGGTTGAAACCCATAGAGATAATAATAATAAGGATAATAATAATAAGTAGAGTAGGCATACCTACCTTAAAAACGTGCCAAAAATACACTCACACACGCACAATCCTACAACTAAAATGGCGCGTGTTCATTGTGATGTCTCAAGTTGTGCGTGTGTGAGTGTTCATGTATACATTTTAGGGAGGCCATCTTAAGGGAAGTGCAATAAAATTTCTGCCACGATCTGTTTTATTGTTATGTTTAAAAATGTAGTGTTGTCTCTTACACACTTATGAAAATTTTGATAAGCTTAAGCTATTTTCCGATCCACTATTTTCTATAGGACATTATGCCAAGTCAATACAACACTACATCTCTATGGTTCATGTTGAAACCTGTGAGAGCGTCACTAAATTCGTTTTTTTGACATCTGCCAAAAAGCAATTAATAATTTGGACAAAGTATAATAGCTCCGTTTTGAATTTTGAAAGTTGTGTAATAAAATATTAATCATAATATAGTTTGAAGTTGGTTTGAAGATAAGGATTAAAGATGCTAGCGAGATCTATGTTGCGAAACAATGGTATAAGATCTTTAGTGAGATTATACAGCAAGGAGACCGGACAAAACCATGGTGCGTCCTCAGCTGCCCCGCCGCCACCAGCGTCTGCTAAAGTAAATGCTAACGTCCCAGGCCTTAGCAGTGCGGTTATACACCCAGCATCAGAGCCTTTAGGCCCTGGTGTTGACCCTCAGAAGTCGGGGCCGTACAAAGTGCCAGAGTACTTTTGTTACGACAACATGAGCTACTTTGAAGCCGAAATTGAGATGTCCAAATTTAGGCTGCCTCAGCCTTCTGCACTTAACAAGAAGTAGATTTCATCGAAGTTGACATGATTGTTTAGAAATAATATAGTTACCAATTTGTTTAATCCTTATTAGATATTAGTAATAAATTTTTATTCATTATTGGAACCTATTTTTTTCAGTTTCCTGGTGAGAAAGTAGTACCTAATAAAAGTATAAGTGCTTATACGCATTAGCGGTCAACCGCGTACGCGGCTGACCGCGCGGCTAGCCTCTTCATATAATTTCGTCGCGGTTTAGTGCGTACAAAATGAGCGGTTGCATATAAAAATATAAAAGCGGCTAGCCGCACGGTCAGCCGCGTACGCGGTTGACCGCTAATGCGTACGAGGGCTTAAGATGTATTCATCTAAGTATATACTTTTTCTAATGTCCAAATTATGGAAAGACTAGGATAAGTAAACAAATCATGTTATTACACATTATTACTTCTGCATTACAGCTTTCACTGTGCAGCTCAAAGGAAGAATAATTGATTTTTGTTACAATACTTTGCACCTTAATTGTTAATTATTTCATTATTATTTCACATGTGAGTTATTTCAAAGTGAGGTTTTGTATTCATGAAAAATATTCAGAAAATATCCTTTTTGTTTTCCTGAAATATTAAATAATGTCCAAGTCCTTAGTCATGAAAAAATGTAGCTCTGTTGCAGCTTGATTGAATGTGTGAAATGTGTGAAAAATAGTTTGCTATCTTGCCACAATAAAAAAATATAGCCATATTTTCAGAATAAAAAGAAGCCTATACTCACTAGTACTCAACTTTACCCATGCAAAAAAATGACATCAATCCATAGCTCTGTTGAGACATGATTGAAAAATAAACACACACACAAATAAACACAGTTATTTTTAGTAGAGATAAGAGGTTGAAATAAAAATAATTTGTAATTTTTCTACTTTTTATTGCATCAACCGATTTCCATTCACAGTAATCCTACAACTAAGTAAACTTAAAATGCAACATTTATCATAGTCTATATAGGGTATACAGAATTAGATATTAATTTTATACACTAGGCAAAATGCTTAAATGACAAAAATGCTAAACAGCAACTGAAGAAGCGCCACTAATAATAACAACAGTTTCCTCATCAGAAAGAGTAGGTGCAGGCTCCAGGCTTATAGCATACTCTTTCTCAGCCTTATGTTACTTCTTTTTGGTTAATTTTTCCGACAAGTCGTCAAAGGATGGGTCCTGGAGATTGATCATCAAGCTGTTTCCAGGGAGGAACACTCTATTTTGTGACTGTGCAATCATTCTTGAGATACTTTGGGCTGCACGAATTTTCCTTAGCTTCAGGTAACCGGGATTCATTCCCATCGCTTTACCCAACATCTCAGCAGCTTCCGCTTCTCCCTCGGCCTGCACAATCTTCTGTTGGCGCTCTTGCTTGGCTCTTTCGACCACGAAAGCAGCACGCTGAGCTTCCTGTTGTGCCACTTGTTTGGCTTCAACAGCTGCAGTGTATTCCTTTCCAAAACTCAATTCTGTGAGTGAAACATCATCCAAAATGATATTGAAGTCCGCAGCTCTTTCGACTAGCTCCCTTCTGATCAAAAGTGACACTTGCTGGCGTTGAGTAATAAGCTGAGATGCATTAAATTTAGCAACTACTGACTTAAGAACTTCATTACAAATAGATGGCAAAACTTTCTCATCATAATCTGTACCCAGTTGTCTGTACATAGTAGGTAAGCTGTTCGCGTCGGGACGAGACAACACTCTCAATGAAATGTTAACCATTTGTAAATCCTTTGAGCCGGTTGGAGAGGAAATTTTGCGGGGCCTTGATCTTATGTCATAAATGATGGGATATTGGAACCAAGGGATACGGAAGTGCAGTCCTTCGGTCATGACAAGCTGTTGTATCCCACCGATTCTATTAAACATGATAGCCCGGTGACCACCTTCAACTGTAAATAGCGATTGGGAAATTCCATAGGCCGCTGCGCCGAGGACGGCCGCAACTTTCAAACCGATGCCAAGACCGGGAGGCCCACCCTTGGCAAACTTTCCTGCCATATCGTTTAACTTACTTTGAGCCATCGTTATTTGTTTTCCGACAGATTTTTTAGACGAAAAGACTTGTAAAAAAATAACCTAGCAATTGAGCCTCAAAGTTGTGCAACTTGAGTGAATGAAAGAATGATTTTAATCCATAGAGATAATAATAATAAATATTATCTATATGTTTTAATCTGACACTTCTGACAGATAAAAAAAAGACGAATGAATGGTTGGAGTGGAATGGAGTTTTGGTAGGTATAGATCGACCAGAATCTCATGAAAAATAGGGAAATTAAATTTTGTAGTAAGCAACACTAGGTTAATTCGGCTGCCCTAGTGATAAACAAAGTAATTACATTCAGAACACCTTACCTGGGATCGTAGACAGAGAAACAGATAGACTAAGTGACGATTTCTTTCTCATTCGCACTAGAAAGAGAATACAGATAAAGTTACTTATGTGATAAACAGAGACGCAGCTATCTTATTTTCTGTCCCTCATCGTGTAACCGGTTTTTTCAAGGTTTTGCAACTTTAGTTGCAAAACAAACTGCCAGTTCGTGGTTACGTAGTGGTTATATTCTCTTTGTTCGTGGTGCCATTGTATTTTTTATTATTTATTTAGGTACTAATTACTTGTTTTCAGAATACGTTTGATACTCATATTGCATATCGTTTATTACCAAGTATTGACTAAGTACGACGGTTCGTTGTCGTATTATTTCGTGCAATAGTGATAGTGATAAGCAAATTGCCGGAATATCTTTTCACGCGTAAGTAGTGACCATTTTATTGTTTGTAATCTCATACTGTTAGTGTTAATTCCATAAACCTTATTACGCAGAAACAAATTATTGTATTAAAAATCGCTAAATAGAAGGAAATTGTAATGTTTTTATTATTCATTTACTATCTAAGTGTGTTACCACCTTTAGGTATACAACGTCCCGATTTTCAGTAAAAATGTACATATTGAATTATTTATAAACCTGTAATGCTTCGGTATCTAAAAATATTATTTACTAGCTGATTGATACTCGTTCGCGTGGATTTAGATATTTTAATACAATTATAACTTTTCCGGGATATAAAGTAGGGTTCAACTTTAGTTTAGCAGACAGTCAGCAGGCAGTTCCATTTTTTTTTTTGTAGATAGGTTTTGATATAATCAAACTACCACCGAAATATTTTCCCGCGATTTGTAATAGTTTTCGAGAAATATATATTTTTTTTAATTTACAAAGGGTCTAGCCGGATAAGAATAGCGAATCGGCCCCCAAATGACAACCTATATCAAAACTTATTTTTAACCCCCGACGAAAAAACGACGGGGTGTTATAAGTTTCATGTGTCTGTGTGTGTGTGTGTGTGTGTGTGTGTATCTGTTCCCCTGTGGTGCTCAAACGGGTGAACCGATTTGAATGCGGTTTTTTTTGTTTGAAAGGTGAATTAGTTGAGAGTGTTGTTCAGATATAAAAAATGAGCGCAACTATTACTATCGTTTAAAGTGACATATCTCGGAAACTATTAAAGCTAAAAACTTAAAACCAATGTGAGGTTTTAGGTAAACTTTAAGAGCATGTTTTTATTTTTTCTTGATTTTTCAAATAGTTACAAATATATAAAGGGTGTAACAGACATGTTGTCTAAAACGAGTCCCACACATTTAGTACATGATTCTAGGTTCCCCATTCGTCGGATTTTCATTTCATTGATCATTACAAAATAAATAAAATAGTTTTTGTAAATATGGTCTGAAAAATGTCAATATGAAAGTTTAGTTTATTTAAAACATGTATTCAAATATGTGGAAGTCTCTCTTACGATGCTAAATTAGGAGCCTGAAATCTTAGATTTTTCGATGGCAACGGTAAGACGGCTCTTAATTATAGGCTCTAGGGCTGATAAAATTGAGAATTAAGGCAAATTTTCTTAACTGAGGAAAATATTTTCTCTCTGTGGTATCTTTACTAAGAATTTTTTTTTAAAAGTCCTTATTGGCTGGTTTAATGGAACACAACATAGCAGCGGATTCTTCGTTTATCATATGATGAGCTTTAAATTCTCTACAATTTTCGATAGCTCTGCAGTCTTCTTTTTTCACCCGCCAGGTTTTGGATCTTATCACAGCTAACTTCTGCTTTCTGCTTTCGGCTAGAAGATCTCTCCTAGACAACCTTTTATATGTTGAATAGAAGCAGGCGTTACTTTGCGGAATTCCATGATACAAAATGAAAATAAAATTAATTTGCTATAATCCGCTAATAGTGACAAATTTTGCAAAGACTATGCAATCGCCCGTTGTGAAGTCGACATCTGAAGATGCTCCGGTATCCGAAGCGAAACGATCGTAGAGTTTATTTTTTGGTGAATTTGTGTGGTAGTGTGCCTACAAAGTCACTGTCACTTAGCGGATTATAGCAAAGTAATTTTGTTTTCATTGTAAACCTTTTATATGTATGCATTTTAAAAAATAAAATAAAATCAATTCAACTTCGTTTTATTTAAAGATTCGGGAAAGAATTTTCCCTATTCCATCTAATACCCCAAACAGGGGAGCGAAGTTATTGTGGCAACATTAATCTATAACCTTGTCATTGACGTCATCGTTACGTCATGTTATCTCTATCTCAGTCGCGGTTACACAGTACCTAAGTCTATGTTGTACTCTGTCTACGCCTGGGATCGTTTCACGAAACGAAAAATCAAGCAACTGCATTTTAAATACAAAAACAAAGTAATCAACATCCAATTACTTTGTTTTTGTGTCTAGAATCCAGAGCCAAGAAGCCAGTTATTAAAAAAAATTCAAGTTTATTCTCTATGAACTTCATAGATTAAAAATTGTGTGAGTGGTGTGGTGTTCGGTGGGTGTTCTTCTTCTTTGTGCTAAAAAACCACTGAAAAAAACCTATGAAAAAAAACGCAAAAAAAGTGACAAAGGAAAATGGATCTACAAATAGGTACCAATTGTTTTTAAATTAATTGATTAAAACCAAACAAAATATTAGTTTTAAATCTTTTACAGCTGGTAATTAAAACCTTGTAAGTAGCAGTGTCCGTATAAAAATCGTTCAAATTGTTGTCAATTAGAGCATTTTCGCGAGAGAAAGATAAATAAACAATGGATTCCTGCCTCGGAGTCGAACAAGATTTGGACAAAGCTACTTCAAAATTCACTGTCCTCAATGACCATACAAACAAAATTTTAGAGGAAGTAATCAATCAGGTTGAAGAACTAAGGAGAGAGATATCTCAGCGTAAGTGTACAGTAACGCCCTTTATTATTACAATGATAAAGCATTTCTAAAATTTTAGATGCAATCACTTTCTCTCCTAAAAATCATAGGTTAATCTTATGTTCAGTCGATTGAATTAAAGGGTTTTTTGTGTACTAATCATTCTAACCTTTCATAATTGCTAATGTCATAGTGTAGCATAAAGTCTGCCGATTTAAGATAAGTATAGAATAAGGTTTAATGAACTTCTCTAAAAACCTTAAATTTATTTCTACCAGTGATTTTTCCAAAATAAATTTAGATAATTATTACTTAATGTTTAATGTTTTATTATTTCAGAACCTCCAAACACACCTTTAACTCAAAATCAAGCAAAGATTGTAAATGATTTGGTATCATCAGTCAAACAATCAGTGTTTCAACTGTCTACAGGTAAAAACTACATCTAAAATTTGAATACTATTATTTTCTTTTGATAAACAAATTCTAAGTAGATGGAATAATTTATTAATTATACTAGCCGATGCCAGCGACTTCGTCTTGGAGAAAGGATTTTAAAAATCCTGAGATATAAAGGGTGTATTCAGACATGTTGTCCAAAACGCGTCCCACGGATTCAGTACATGATTCTAGGTTCCCCAGTGGTGAATTTTTTCGTCGAATTTTCCATGAAATTTCCGATATTTTTTACCTCTTTTTTAACTTTTTAACTGAATACTGTATAAAATCATTATTACTATGCGTCTCAACGCAATTATAAATGAAAAAGTAATTATTTCATTATTTTCACCTAAAACAGAAATGTAATCAAATTTAAGATTTCTGTAGATCAGCTGACTGCTAACCTAATGAGTAGGTACAGGTCGCTAACCTACATAGTAGGTACATTCGGCAGTCGGCACGCGCATAGAATTTATAATGAGGTTCGCGGCATTGTCAAAGGAAATGCCGCGCTGACTCCATAGTAGGTACTTACGTCGGTACCTACTAGGCGGCGTGTAGCGTGGGCCGTGCCGCCTACCTACTAATAAAAGTCTAGTGTGAATTTTGCGCGAAGCGTTGCGTTATGATCGCGTTGTATACAATACATTGCGCGCTCAAAAATGGCAATATTTGAAACCAATCATTTCTGACATAAATTAATTCAGTATTTTCACATAACACATTAAATGCAACCTTACCTCAAAGTTTTCATTAAGAAGTCATTTACATCCTGTATACTATTTATTTTTAACCAAAAGTCTAAATAGCGATTTTCATGGATATAACTTGAAAAATGACGGACTTTCGTATGAACTTTCATCCCTTACTTAATCCCCTTAGAGGTAGAATTTGCAATAATCCTTTCTTAGTGTGCACCTACGTCATAATAGGAAGCTACTGTGAAAATTTCAAGTTTCTACCTTCAGTGGTTTAGGCTGTGCGTTGATGATCAGTCAGTCAGTCAGGACAAGCCTCTTTATATTAGTACTAGCGGACCGCCCCGGCTTTGCCTGTGGTACATATTATATAGCCTATAGCACTCAAGGATCACATACATATACAACTGTGAAAGAATTTTTGAAATCGGTCCAGTAGTTCCTGAGATTAGCGCATTCAAACAAACAAACTCTTCAGCTTTATAATAGTATAGATAGATTATGAGTAACGTTCACAATATTCTGAATTAGAGTTAAAAAAACTTTAATTACTTAGTGGTAATACTGCAGAAAAATACAATTGAAATAAAAATGTGTAAAATGTGATAGGTGTAAAAAGATGTAAACTTGATTTTTAATTTCTCTGAAAGATGAGAAATTGCAAAAAAGTTTAAAACAGTTTATTTTTCTGTCAGATCAGTAAATCCTCAGATTAATTTATTGAAAAATCATCCTTATGTTAACATTAGAAGTACAATTTATTTACAATAATTACCATACAAAGTTTGTATTACAATTTGTGATTATTCTTGGGGTCTCTGGATCTCTCGTTTGATTAATTTTGTTTACATTTCCAGATCACCGTGAGTTGCATGCGACAGTGTCACGTGTGGGCAAGTCGATCGACAGGCACTTCATAGCGGACTATGCCGCCGTGGCTCCCAAGGCGGAGTCTTTCTGTTCTGACACTAACAGGCCCATCATGGAGCAGGCCATCGCACAGCACTTGTACAGACAGGTATGAGTTCCACCACCACCACCATTACAGCCTTTTAACATCCCACTGCTAGGCACAGCCCTCCTCTCTCATAGGAAAGAGGGATTTAGAGCTTAGACCCGCCATGCTGCTCCAATGCGGGTTGGCGGGCTTTGACGACTATTGTCACATGATAGTGATAATAACAGCGACTGACTGCTTAACATGCTCTCTGAGGCATGGGGGTGAAACACTGCCAACTACCAACTCCGGCCTGGCACTGAGAATTTCTTAACAGAAAAACCCAAACATAACAATTTTTTGCCTGACCCAGGAATCGAACCCGGGACCTCATGATCTGCAGTCTAATATGCTAACCACTACACCAGTAGTTCCCAAAGTGGTCCAGGTGGACCCCCAAGGGTCCACGGGAGACTCGACGGGGGTCTACGTTAGCGTGACAAGAAAATGGGGGTTCACGAGTCGTAAGCGGGGGTCCACGAAATTTTTTTATCTGGTTTCGATAGTGAAGAACTAAAATATTGGCTTGACTTCACTTTACAATGCAGGCAGATAATATTTTAAATAGCTTTTACTTGTAAAAACTTGTATATTCCATATTCAGTGCTTAACTTTACCCCCATCCTTGTCACAGCTGGTCACATTTGTGAGACAATTGTGTGACGTCACCTATTTTGCAATTTTTCAACAAAAATTTGCTTTAAAATTTCTTATTTCATGTTTCAATAGTACCTACTTTAAAAATATTAGATTTTGAAATGTGACATCAAAAAATTTATGACCCCTTCCACCCCCTTGTCACACAATGTCACAATTCCTCCCCCCTCCCCCTTAACGTGCGACGTAATTTATGGATAGTTGCAATTGGTCGATGGACGCAAATTTCCATAGTAAGATCTAATCTTCATATTTTTTTTCGAGTTTTGGGAATATGGTAGAAATGTGGCTGCAGGGGGTCCACCGGAACTAGTTAAATTTTGAAAGTGGTCCATGAGAAAAAAAAGTTTGGGAACCTCTGCACTACACCAACGAGGCAGTTGCATACCAGAGGTATGAGTTCAAGTAATAGGTTTTCCATGTCTGCCTATCCATCCACTAACATTTAGAGAATCACCTGGAAGAGTTTAACTCAGATTTCATCATGGTTATGCAAGGTTTATAAAGTTAGCAGAAATATGACTCCTTTAAGAAGTCACACGTGAGCCTGTCCTAAAGTGCGAAACTGAGACAGGTTGCTAGTTAGTATATTGAAAATTTGTCCATACCTAGCAGTTTATTGTGTGCGAAATGATTTTTATTAAAGTTTTTTTTTAATATCACAATGAGGAAGTTTCCTGATGTTGAAAATATCATATTTAAGAGCGTTGACGCACGGACCCGCTTCGCAAGTTTAGGCATTTACCTGGGATTCTTTGTTTACGTGAATGAACGGGCTTCTCCGAGTGCAGTGTAGTGTAACAAACCGTTTTGATCTTTTTACCATTTTCAAACGGGCTATTATTTTTTTCAATATTGTTATGCATCTATACCTAAGTTTTTAGTTCGTAGATTTTTAATTTTATAAAGTAGGCATAATAGGGTATTCTACTGTGTTTGAAAAAGCACTTCAAAATGTTGTTTTTCTTAATAAAAAGCCACAAAAAAATATATTTCGGCAAAATAAATACGCGTTCATGCCATAAAATTAAATTAAATTTTAAACATTTTTTAATCCCGCGAAAACGCTGTCAGCCACTGTCAGCCATTTCGTTGACGTAATAATGTTAAACAAGAAGGTTATAAATGTATTCTATATAACACTGGAATTTGCGCCTTAAATATTGTAGTGAAGATAAAGTCATTCACCTGGGCTACTTTTTCTTTATTACTAATATTTTTTGGACGATATATCGATAGTTTGATATTGAAATGTACATACAAAAATGTAGGTACAAAATCATCGTAAACTTAATAATCTACCGTATTTCATTTAAGGGCCATTACACGCAGCTCTTCCGGACAGATTCCCGCTAGATGGCGCTATTTGGGTGTTTCACAGGTTTTTATAATTTTTGCCTAGTTGCTACGTACAGTTTTTAAAAATATTATACGACAGAACATATAACAATGCCTATTATTTTATCACATCATTAGTTTACTTTAAAACGGAGCCATTTAGTCAAACATTCAAAAATATATAGCTTTCATATCAATTACTGTAAAGACGCAACACTCACGCACACACTGACATCATTGCTGTTATCCAAGTTTAGTGGTTCCAATATAAACTACAAATTGTTTACTATAAAATTGAACTAGATGGCACTGAAACGTTTCTCGACTAGCTTCGTATTTTTTTATTTAATTCGGATACAAGTTAGCCTACTGATTGCAATCTCACATCACACGAGTAGAAAATGGTGGTAAGTGATGATGCAGTCTAAGATATGAACAGGCTAACCTGGAAGGTGTATGTCAGTTTTTTTTAAACCCATGAAAACATGGCCCTTTTGTTTCTACATGGCATCGTATAGGAACGCTAATCGCTGGCGACACGGCTTCGCTGGTAGGGTGGCAACTCTCCGCGGCCGAAGCCTCCTACCAAACCAGACTAGAGAAAATTATAAAATATAAAATTCCTCCCTGCCGTGAATCGAACCCGGGACCTCCCTCTAATAAGACCACAGCACTTACCGGTGCGCCAGGGAGGTCGTCAAACCTCTATACTACCTACTAATCTATATAGTGCGCGACAGGTCGAGGGGTGACGTGCGGCTATCGATAGATTTACGATATTGGACTATCGATAGTTTATCGATATACCTACATTTATTTTTAGACGCCGGGACCCGGGTATGGCGCGGATAGCGTGGCCTATAGATAAGACTATCGATATTTAACTATCGATAGACAATCGATTTTTATCGATATACCTACATTTATTTTTAGGCGCCAGGTATGGCGCAGGTAGCGTTGCCTATACATAAACTATCGATAGATTATCGATATTGGACTATCGATAGACAATCGATTGTTTATCGATATACCTATATTTATTTTTTAGGCACCGCGCCGGGTATGGCGCGCGTCTCGTAGCCTATAGATAGATTATCGATATTGGATTATCGATAAACGTTGCTACTCGCACCGCGCCTAGTCGCAGGATAACTATTGCCTCGATCTATCGATATAATATAATGTATTGATTTTTCCCCTAGTCAAGCCTGTTGGACCTTAGTTGAACTAAGATGTTAGGTACCTACATAAGCCTGCAGAACTAATAATGCGCCGAGAAAAATTTTTGAATAAAATATACTCTTGCGGCTAGGGTTGCCAATTTTTTTTGGAAAATTTTCCAATTTTTTCTTATATATAAGCTACTGCAATATGCCTACTGAAAACGGACAATTGTCCATATCTTGAAAACTTTATTAAAAATTTTTTTTTCAAAAGTTGTGAAAATACAGTAGTTCTGGAAAATTAAGTATATAATATTACAATTGTTTTACGAATCCCGCGGGTACCATAGATTTTTCCGGGATGAAAAGTTTTACGACTTTCAGCCAAATCGGTTCAACAGTTATTGCGTGATTGAATAACAAAGAAAGATTCCCCGTCAGGTCCCTGGTTGAAATGATACACAGTTCCGTTTTAATTCGTTTATTTCGTCTAGTTGCTTGTTTGCGTTATTTTTTTTCCGTTTATTCATTAGTGCGAGTTACTCGTAACCATTTTTTTTCAGACTGCAATCACTACTAAGTATCGCGCAAAACTCAACTTTGTTAAATTTTAGTCAAATCAAGTTTCATATTTGTCAAATAAACTTTGAATATAATAATAGTTTGTTGTAGGCTCTTGTTAGACCAGGGCGCGTTTGGAACCCTCGTAGATTTCGTTTTAAGTTGCTCGCTTGAGATCGTATGTCCATCGAGTGGAGGGTCTACCTACGCTTCATTTACCTACTAGTCGCCATTTAAGTACCAAGGAACTCCAACGTCCATCGGTTTTTCGAAAAAATTGCCTCGCCCATTGCCACTTCAGTTTCGTGATAATATAATAAACTTTTTTTTCTGTGATCGAAGATAGAAAACTTCGATCGCAGAAAAAAAGATAAAAAAGGGTAGTACGGGTGGCAACCCTACATGCGGCGTGATTTATGTTACAAGCCACGCGCAAAACCGAAATTATCATCGCAATATAGATAATAGACCAAGAGGAAACGAAATATTTTGATGTGAATGTAATACCTACTTTATTTGAAGGACGATTTATCGATACAGGGTATAAGGAGACTGCTTCCGAAAACTTAGCACTATTATTATACTACCTACTAGACGTGTGCGCCGTGCCGACCCGCCGCCGCCGCCGTCATTTTTTCGACGCCGCCACCACCGATCTGCGTTTCGGCCGTGGTTTCGGCGTAAAATCGGCGCGAATTCCAAGTGTTTTAGAACTTTACATTTATGCATGTAACTCCGTACATACTACAACTTTTCTATACATAATATATACTTCTATACATATAATAAAATCAATGTAAAATGTAAAACTGCTCTGAGCTCAAAAAGTTGTTTTTATAATATTAGGTATGATGATTAAAATTTATAATAAGCTACCCTCTATAATAAAAGATTTACCATTTACAAGATTTAAAACAAAACTGCATAACTGGTTGGTTGACAATAGTACATTATGGTATAAGTGTGTAATGTTGGTGATTACCGCTGAGGCGATATTGAGACCCGAGCCGTTAGGTGAGGGTCTTAAGATAGCCGAGGACGGTAATCATCAATACACACGTGTATCATACGACGTTTTTCAACACACTTGCGAAGAAAATAACACTAAAATAGATATTTTTCCTTGGATATTTCAGGTAGTAAACTTTCCATAACTTTAAGGGCTTCACATATATATCGGGCGGTGTACAACATAAATCATTTTCTTCATAATTAGTACTTGTAGATATTTTAATTTTAATTAATAAATAACTGTAATTTCAACAGTGAAAACGAGTTATGAAAATTTTCTCACAATGGCGGGAAAAATTAATCAGTTTTCCTATGCGCGCACACATATATTATAAGTGCAATCGGCCATAGACTATATAGAATGAGGTTTGTTTTCTATGGCATTTTGCAATGGCGGGAAAAATTAATCAGTTTTCCTATGCGCGCGTTTCTTAAAATGGCAATCGGCCATAGACTATATAGAATGAGGTTTGTTTTATTTGGCTTTTCGCGGATAGCGTTTTAGCCACGTACAAAATGGGGAATTTCAAGTTTTCTTTATTACAGAAAAAACAAAAGTTATATTTGAGTGAAAGTTTTATTTATTAAACACGTACAAGTTGAAATTATCTATTTAAATACGAAGTTGCATGAAATGAGCAAGCAAAAGGTATATTAATTTATTTGTACTATTGAATACGACCTTTTTGTATCGAAACTTTTTTAAGAACAAAGGAACCAACTCAACCAATAAATTAAAAATAAAACTCTATAATTCACTTGTGAATTATAGTAAAACAAAAGTCACAGTTTGAATAATAGGTGTAATTATCTGCCTAATTGCGGTGAACGTAGAGCTACTTTATGAGCAAGTGTGTTGAAAATGTTTTTACTTTATAAAAGAGTTCCGAATAAATAAAATTCATATAAAAATTGTATGACTTCTGTAGCATAAGAATTAGACTAATTTGGTATTTGTTCATAACTGTAAAATTTAATTATTGCACGCCATTATAATTATGGCTGATTGTAACTTACATACACAAAACTTTGTAACACCTACCATGTACATACTTACAATCATGCAATAAAACCTATTCTATTCTATTCTATTACATTCTATTCCATTAAAATATTAACTAATTCTATTAAAATATTAACTAACCAGTAAATTAATTCTGCAATCAAATTTTAATGAGTATTCGAATTATAAGCATGTAGCCCAGTCAATCCACGAAAAATAATTGTCTTATAGATTTGAAAATTGGCATAAAGTGTTCTTTGGGCCTTCCTCTATAACATATCCAAAAACCCCATATTGTGCGGAACCAGCCGCCATTTTGAATTTTAGGTCCATTTTTGCGGTGTTTTGCTTATATCTCGAAAATCTCTAAGACTAGCATTATGATTACTTCTGACAAAAGTTTTTAAATAAAATTTGCTACAAAGGAGATGTCTCAAAATTGTCCCTGAGTCGTTTTAAGTTTGTATAGTAAAAAATACCAAGAGACCTAACTATATGAATCTAATAAAATTATTTTATAATTATTATTTTGTAAGACATAAATAGATTTGTAAAAAGCTGTGGTGAATCACACCCATAGACCACCAAACAGTGACCATCACCTTTTTAGGGGTCATTATTGGTTTAGACTTTAGGGCATGGCTTTGGTGCTGAACCAGGTTCTAACCAACTTGCTGAGCGCTTTTGATTGTCGAACAGAATCCATTTTTCGTCGCACGTAACAATTCGTTTCAATATTCCTTCATTTCTTTGCCTACGCGCTAATCTCAGGAACTACTGGACCGATTTCAAAAATTCTTTCACCGTTGGATATGTACGTGATCCCTGAGTGCTATAGGCTATATATTATGTAACACGGGCGAAGCCGGGGCGGACCGCTAGTCAAAAATAAAACAGGAAGAAATGATCGGAAAGTGCCGCTACCTCCCGGACTATAGAGGCCGCTTCGGCCACTTCGGATAATATAAGCGATGCGCGACTATGAATTCCATTCAAACTATTCGACTTTATAAATCATTTGCAATCATTTTTCCAAAATAAGTAACTAACTTGAATAATGTTTCACTACTAATTCGAGTCTACCTACTAGGTATGTTTTAGACGGCCGCGCGGGCGGCGCGGCGGCGCGGGCGTCTTTGATTTGCAAATTATTAGGTACCGAGTGGCGCGGCGCGGTGACAAAAACTTTGTTTCTTGATCTTGTGATGTTAGATCACTTGGGTAGGTAGGTACTTATTCTTTAACATGACTATTGACTCCTACTTTCTTCAACCGGCACGATCTTTCCTTTTAGCTCGCCAACCGGCTGCAAGGGGACGGACTGTTTTTATCACAAAATGCACAAAAAGTAGGTAGGTACCTATCTAGGTATTAGTAAATAAATTAAATTATTAGGTACCTACCTATAAACTTCGATAAACATATGCATAAATGAAACAATAGCACAGAATATATAATACAATAGGTAGGTAGGTAGGTGGGTAAGTACCTAACTATTAACTATCTAGGTACCTGCTTCAAATAAAACCGGCTCAGTGCAAGTCGGATTCGCGCACGAAGGGTTCCGTACCATTTTCTATACAAACGGCAAAAAAATCACGTTTTTTGTATGGCGGACCCTTAAAAATTTATTTTATTAGGTAGGTACCTACCTATGTTTTTTGTTGTTACAGCGGCAACAGAAATAGGTACCTACATCATCTGTGAAAACTTCAACTGTCTAACTAGAATATTGTGTTATAATTTTGTCCAAAAAAGCTTAGGCACAGTGGTTGAAATGCGCATCAGCTGACGATCGGCATACAGCGCGCGGTCATTCAACTCGTGAGTCGAGGTGACGATAGCTTGCGAGTTGGGGTGACCATTTTTTGTTGGGGTGACCATTTTTTGTTGGGGTGACCATTTTTTTTTGAGAACAATGACGCAACACAAGAAGCTTTGTAAGTTTACAATTATGTTTTCAAATTTTGTATTTATATTTGTATTTTGTAACTATTCCAAATGTAAAAATAATTGACACGTGTTTCGGTTTTTGCGCAAAGTAAAACTAACGTTGTAAATGAGAAAGTGTGTTTGTTGGTTTGTCCTGCACGTTGCAACGGAGCGACCAAGCGACGACGCGACGCTTCTCACGGTAGATACCTACTAGGTAGGTATAAGTAGAAGACTGAAGGTTAATTTTCATTATAATTAGGTATATACCTATAGGATTTTTAAAAACGGTAAAGCCGCGGAAAAAGACAATAGGTAGGTAAATTATAAAAAGAAACATCAGTCATCATGTTTCTTCATTTCACACTATGATTTCACGTTATACTTATAGGTAGGTAGGTAAGTATATAATTACAAATAAATTCAAGTTGATGTAAGTAACAACCTACCTAACAAAAACCTAATAATTTTACGTTAGTTTGTAATTGTATTGATTAGACCCATAATGGGTAGGTATATGTATCGCCAAACAAATAATCGCCTCTGAATGTAACCGCAAGGCGCGTCGCAATAGGCGCAATAGCATATTTTAGGTAGGTAGGTATCAGTGAGCGGACAGAAAGGGACGGAGCTAGCACGATTGAACCTGCGCGAGTTCGCTCTCGCTGCTCGCACGAAGCTCCGAGACGAATAGGTATTATTTTGTTTGGTAGTAACTAGTACCTATACCTACTTAGTAGATATACTTACGATTTATCTTACGATTTTGAAAAGAAGTGGAAAGTTCATTCACGTTTGATAGTTTTGGCGATGGGTTGCCATGACAAAATTTTAAAATATTAGGAGAGTCACCGTTCCGTGAAAATGGCAACTCTGTATCCTCGTGCTTAGATATGAACCTCATACTCTATAATTGCGAAGTACTTTTAAACTATAATGATAGATGGCGCTAAAAAATACACTCACACATGCGTAAATTTGCCACTTTTTGAATGCCGTTTTTATATTGTATATAATGTAAATATATGCTTGACATGAAAATTCCGCGCATAGAAACCCATAAAGAAATTATAAAACAAATTAAATTTAAAGAAAAATGTATACATTTCAAGAATAATCAAAAAGAAAAATGTATGAAAGTCGCTCTCAGCACATGCACCTTAAAATATATTATGTTTTTTCTGTATTCCTAGTTTACATACTTACATCTTGAAACGAAATGTAATTTTATATTGATATACCTCTGTGGTAAAAAATAGGTACATTCGCTAGTGAAAAATAAATTAAGAAATTTGATAAAAATAAAAATTTATGTAGAAATATACTTAAATATTCTGATTTTGAGTCACAAAAGCTCATTATTTTTTTATTAAATTAAAATTAAAAGTCGTAATCTTTAATCTGTATATCACGTGACCTTAAACACGAGCCGCCTTGTTGTGACGTCATAATGATAGTTAATACTAATCATTAATCTATGGTCATATAGACAAAAACCATAAAGTTCATTGTACTCTGAAGCAACAACTTTCAGTTCAGTGTAAACAGATCAACTTTATCTTCAAGGAGTATTAAGTAATTGTGTTTTTTCGTCAGTGCATTTTATTTTTACCTATTTATTTATTAATAAGCAAACCGGTTGTGTAAAAGCAGATAGTACTAATCTGCCAAAAATTGATTCAATTATGGTTGCAAAGTTCTTTGCATGTAACCCAGACTTCTGTTCTGCCGAATTCCACAATGTTAAAACATCTTTGTAAACATCATTAGTTGTCTGTCACGTCGGCTTACGGATGAATATTTTACGTGATAGCGTCATTTAAAAATATTGGTATAAGGCCCTGTTTCACCACCATCTGATAAGTGTCGGATAGCTTATTCACAACTATTGTCCTTGTCACTTGACATAAGTAAGCAAGTGACAAAACTTACGTTTAAGCTATCCCGACACTTATCAGAAGGTAGTGGAACAGGCCATAGTGTACCTTATTTAAATAAAATAATTACTAAGAACTATAACCTAACACATATATATATATATATATATATATATATATATATATATATTTATAATTTAATTTGTTTAATAAAGATACTGGACTATATTATAACTGTGTAATCATTTTTGAAGTGACTTACGATTTTTTAAATAAAGCTGATATATCGGTAGTTTTTTCGGTATATCGAACTCCGATATCGATATATTTAAAAATATAGATATATCAAAAATATTTATTTATATAATATATTAAAAAATATCAACAGTCCTTTTTTGTTTGGAGTTCAAATTCCATAGGTTCTATCCATCTTGGTTTTTGCTTATATGACCACAGATTAATATTAGTATTTTCTCTATCTTTCTTGGTTTTTGCTTATATGACCACAGATTAATATTAGTATTTTCTATCATTATGACGTCACAACAAGGCGACTCGTGTTTTAGGTCACGTGATATACAGATGGGAAATTACGACTTTTAATTTTAATTTAATAAAATAATCACGTGCTTTTATGACTCAAAATCAGAATGTTTAAGTATATTTCTACATAAATTTTTATTTTTATCAAATTTCATAATTTATTTTTCACTAACGAAAGTACCCTATTAATGTATAATGCTTGAAAAAGACCTTATAGAGTAGACCAGTACATAAAAATTATAATTGGAGAATATAGTACAGCTTCTGATATTGATTTTAGTATATACCTACTCGTGTAAGGGTAAGATAGTGAAGAAAAATGCAGATTCATTCAAAATCAAAAGTAAAAAAAAATTCATCATCATCATCATCATCATCAATTCATAGCCATCAAGGTCGACCCTTGATGCAATAAAAAGAAAAATCTTGTTCGAAAATATAAATAAAATTATCCAATAAAGTTGCTCAAACGATGACGACGTGCAAATGATAGTTAGTATCTAATCTCTTGCAGGTGTTGTGCTAGTGTAATCCATTTACCACAATAACAATAGAAAATTATTGCACGGGTAATAATAGAGTTATCAGCCATTTTATAAAACAATGCAAAAAAATAACTTTGTGCTATTGCGATAAATTGTGCCCAACAACCTAGGTATTGTGCCCAACATAGGTATATACACACCTATGGTGTGCATACCTAGAAAACATGCTGTTTCTAAAGTTTTTTTTTACATCAAAAAGTCTAAAATAACCAATGTCCATGCCTGTGATACTAAATTTCGTCCAAATCGGTAAAAAGAATGTGGATTTAGGTTTTTAAAAATCCTGTGGAGTTATGTCAATTCTCGAGACGCAAGCTACCCCTGTACCTACCAAATTTTGTATAAATCGGTTAAACGGACGGACCTTTAAGAATTTCGTGAGAACTCTTTAATTTTCCGAGATAAAAAGTATCCTATATCCGTCCCCAGGATGTAAGCTAACTCTGTACCTAATTACATAAAAATCGGCAGACAGACAGACACACTGTCGCATTTATAATATTATATAGTATGGATTACTGATTTACAACTATAATCCTCAACTATAACTGTCTAAGTTCATAGTGTTAAAGTCTGAAAACCGTCAATAGATGGCGCTCAACTAGTCGTGCCTCCCGCTTTTACAGAACACGTGACATACCAAGTATGGCGTCTCATTCACAATTCAATCAAACGAAAGTCATGTTTTAATATTTTCTTTAAACAAATTAGTAGTTAAAACATCTGAGTAACGTATCGAGTTGTAAGTTTTTTAACTAAGAGTGAATCACAATAAATGTGTGATAAAAGTGCAAGAGTATTAATTGTGTGCCCTAAAATTCAACTTATATATAAATTAGGAAATTAAAAGTGAGTACTGTAACATACATAATGGTGCCGAAACCCGGGAGAAACTGTAAGTGATTAGAACTTTCTTAAATATCAGTGAAAAAAGACTTTAATTCGTTTAAAATCAGTGTTTGTCGACTTTGAAAAGTTACGTAGATATAAACTTAGTTAAAATTAGTGTTCGTGGACTTTGAAAAATTCGCTTCAAAAATAACAATTTCGTATGTTGAAAAGACTTTGGCATAATTTCGATTCAAAGGGACTTAGAAAGATTCCGTCTTGTAAACAATTGAAAATTACGTTGAGCAATTTACTTGTGTTTTTAATCATTATTTTGTGGACTAACGGCCTGTTTCACCACCTTTTGATAAGTGTTGGATAGCCTAAACTGATTTCGTTTTGGAACTTATATTATAAACTTCGAAATTGTCAGTTGGACAATTTTCGGTGATTAATTCATTTTGAACTTTGAGTATTTTGGACATTATTAAATAGTTTTTCTTGATACAACTGAACTTTATTTATGTTGAACTTTAAAATTGTGTTATCCTAGTGTTTCAAATAATCACAAATAAAGATGGAGTCACTAATACATGTTCAAGAAGATCGTTTTTTAAACTTAACAAAGGCGGATAGAAATTACAAAAAAACACCTAAAGAGAGATTAACCAAGGGTTACACGGAATCTAGATTAGAGTCCTTAGAAGCATTATGGAGCGAATTTAAGTCTGATCATCAACAAATAGTGTTGCAGGCTACTAAAGACATGAGAAAAAACTTAGAATATTTTACAAAAGATTTATACGAGCAATTTGAAGAATTATATACTACCTACAAATCAATGTTAAAAGATAAACTTGAACAATATAAGTCTACAACACATACAGAAAAAGCGTCAAACCCTAATTGTGGAACGTGTTCAGCGCATAATGAAGTACATTTACCATTGATCAAACTACCCTCATTTAATGGAAAATATAGTGAATGGCAATCTTTTCATGACTTATTTGATAGTTTAATTCACAAGAACAGCAAGTTAAAGAGTGTTCAGAAACTTCATTATTTAAAGAGTTGTTTAAGTGGAGAACCTGAAGTTTTATTACGCAATTTGACTATTACTGAAGCTAACTATGAGGAGGCGTGGTCGATATTAAAAAGTCGATACGATAACAAAAGATTCAATTGCTATGCGGTTCTTAAATCACTATTTTCTATTAAACCAATGAGTCACGAGTCATCTAGTGCACTTAAACTTATTCTTGATACCACATTGAGCTGTCTGAAACAGTTGAAGAACTTGGATGTCGATGTTACATCTTGGGATGCAATTTTAATTTATCTAGTGGTTTCTAAATTAGATACTGAATCTCATAAACAGTGGGAAATTCAAATGAGCCATTTAGCACCTGATGAAATACCCAAATGGAGTCAGCTTGCTGAATTTTTAGAAGCCAGATTTCGAGCTCTAGAAATGATTGACACAAATAAATCAAAAAATACAGTTCAGAGTAATCAAGCATCGAAATCCAAATCATTTCACACTACAGTTGTTGATCAGAATAAGAAGGAGCCAGTTTGTGCACTATGTGAAGAAAACCACTATCTTTTTGCTTGTAAGAAATTTGGTATGCAACAACCAAAGGAGAGACAAGACTTCGTACAAGCTAAAGGGCTGTGTTTCAACTGCCTAGCACCACATTCAGTTAAGACTTGTAGAAATGTCACTTCTTGTCAAAAGTGTGCTAGAAGACATCACACACTCTTGCACTATAACAAAAAAGACATTCAAGACTTTCCAAGTAACACAGAGAACTTACACCTTGATACTAACAATACTGAGAAACTTGTGCAACCATCAACTTCGTTGGCAACTGAGACGAGAATCATTTCTAATTTCACAAAGGAGCCACAACCCAACGAAGCCTTATTAGCAACTGCACTTGTTAAAACACGAGACAAAACCGGCTGTGAGCACCACATTAGAGCACTTTTAGATCAGGGCTCACAGGCGTCATTCATCACGGAAGCTACAGTTCAACTGCTTGGACTTAAGCGCTCACCAGTCAATACGTGGGTGTCAGGTCTGGGGTCTGGTGAAACTAGAGTGCAGTACATGGTGACTCTCCATGTCCAATCACGCCAGAATCCAGAAAATTCAATCCAAGTAGATGCATATGTGCTGAGATCAATTTCGTGGGTACTTCCGTCGAGTAATCTAACAACATCATCTGATTGTCTAGACTTTGGAAATATAGTTCTAGCTGATCCAGGCTACACAACACCACGTAAAATTGACCTTTTGCTTGGCGTTGAAGTGTATAGTAAAATACTAACTGAGGGCATGATCAAACATCCAAAAACTAATATCATTGCACAAAATACAATTTTTGGATGGACATTATTCGGAGAAGTTTCAAATAACAAAGATTTACACTGTAAAAGAGTAGTTAACATGCACCTCCAAATAAGAGAAGAAAATCAACTTAACAATTTTCAGAAAACAGAGCCAAATCACACCTTTCATAAAATCCTAACTAAAGAAATCAAATCTGAAAATAATCAATTATCAACGACTACGAGGGATAACGATGGGCGGCACGTTGGAAAACCGCCGTTCAAGAAAGATCAGATTGAGTATGAGGAAGAAAAATTCAAAGAGTTGAAGCAAAAGAGAAATTATTCTACAGAAAGAAGATTGAAAGTTCCTAATCACTATAAAGAACATCAGACAGATCTGGAAGAACATATCACTTTGAATTATTCGAAGCTAGTAGAAGGTACTCAAGAAATTAAGGACACTGCAGTAGTTTGTGTCCATCAAATCGCTGAAATAGGGAAAGATAAAATGTACGATCAAGTGAAATTACATGTTAAAGATGCAAAATATCAGCGTACAATCTGGAGACCTAATTATTTTCAACCAGTGCAACACTACAAATCATTGGCACTGGCTATTGCAACCGTTTGTGTACTCTATCATGCTTGGAAGTGTTTGCAACAAGTAGCTAAAGAAGAAGGACATAATTTGGTAATTGCTGCAGAAAAAGATTCAACCAACTTTTGTAGTGAAAATCATACGAACACAATATCTAAAGAAGAAACTAAAGAATATTATACTACAAAGAAAAAACTATCACGAGAACCAAAATTCCAGATCGAGAAAAGGAGTAAGAATGAAAAATATTTACAAAATGCGAGAAAAGAAGATGTTAATTTGGATCAACCAATTTGTATATCAAACGAGAATTTAGAGGTTTTGAGAATCAGCTGGAATCACAACACAAACAATTTTGAGAATTTAATTAATTTAGAAGATACAAAGGCAGATATCAGTATGAGAAAATTTCCTTTAGACATATCTAGACAGAATGAAGCAATCGATCTACTCAGCCTGAAGTATATATATCTGAGATGGATGCAATTAACTGAGAATTCCCAGCAAGTACTGCATGCATTTAATGATGCATCCACAGCAACTAATGCTACGGTGGTATATCAAAGAGCAAGAGATACTGAACATTATGTTCATGTGATTCATGACTGCCAAGATACAGATTCCATCAATGAAACAGGAAGCATCTATTTCAAGATTAGAACTTTGTGTTGGATTTCTGGCTGCAAGTTTACTAGACTAGTTGTCCCAAATCTTAAAACTTACCTAATTACAACATTTACGCTTGGAATGACTCGATTTGGCATTAACGTGCTCAAAAGATTTGCAAAATCGCTGGAAGATATCTCTAAGCACCAAGTCTCTAAAAACATTAATTTATTTGAATATACATTCATCAAGAATTCAATACCGAGAGCATTACGAGTTTTATCACGTAGTGAAAGATTTACTACCTAAAGAAGAGAGAAGAAAATTTAAATGTCCTATAACAATGAATGAAATAGAGAACACACTACATAATATTGAACACTGAACAAGTAAATTTAGAGAAGACTTAAAAGAGATCAAAAATGTGAACAAAAGGAAGTATAAATCACCCTCATCACCTTTTCATAGATTAAAAACATCTCATCAGAGCTATTGGAGGAATCAGATTTGCAAAGACATACAACTACACGGGACATCTATTGGTTACACTTGCTAAGAGTCATTTTACTAAGTTGATAGTTGAGGATTCTCGTGAGAACGTATTGTATAACAAACCTCAATCATACTGAATCTTTGCATGAAAGATACTGACTATGAGCTAAGAGATAAACACATCGAAAAGAATAACACAACTAGAATAATTATCAACCATTTAATGAAAAACAATGTTCTTACAATTTGTTTACTATCTAGTGCCTAACATATCAAATGCTGTATTTTTATAGATGTCATGGTGGGCGGCTATCGCCACATATCAAAATTAATATTGTTAATTCAAAGATATTGTATTTACTTACTTGTTTATTGAGAATACTTGTTATAGAGTTTAATATCACTTCGTGTTAAAGTTAACGTCAATTAACTTATCTACATAAATTTTATTGTGTTGTTGTCCCATTCACTCTATTGAGTTCATAGTGTATTCAAATTTTATTGTTCTATCCATACATTTTTTGTTGTTGACTGCACTTTGTGTTAATTCTAATTTGACTTTAGTGAGTAGATCATTACCTTATTTTGGTTGTAATTTGCAATTTCACTTTGTTATGGATTGTCAATTCCATTAGTTGAGTAAGCAATTTTGTCTGTTTCAACTTTCATTGCATTTTGTTTAATTGCACATTACTTTACAAATTTCACTTTTAGTAGTTGTTAATTCACTCAACTTTGTTTGTTAACTTCATTAGTGTTTGGTTTTAAGTTTAACTTTGCTTTTCTTTGTATAGAAAATTCAATTTTGAAATTTATGAGTAAATTCACTTTAACTTGAATTGTATACATTACATTTTAAATCTCATTTGCTATATTTTGAGTTGTAAATTTCAATTAGTTCTTAAATGTTTACTTAAAGGACAAGTCCTTGATGGGCGGTATGTCTAAGTTCATAGTGTTAAAGTCTGAAAACCGCCAATAGATGGCGCTCAACTAGTCGTGCCTCCCGCTTTTACAGAACACGTGACATACCAAGTATGGCGTCTCATTCACAATTCAATCAAACGAAAGTCATGTTTTAATATTTTCTTTAAACAAATTAGTAGTTAAAACATCTGAGTAACGTATCGAGTTGTAAGTTTTTTAACTAAGAGTGAATCACAATAAATGTGTGATAAAAGTGCAAGAGTATTAATTGTGTGCCCTAAAATTCAACTTATATATAAATTAGGAAATTAAAAGTGAGTACTGTAACATACAATAACTATAATTTATTATATTACAATTATTAAAAATACGTAAAAAATTTAATCTATCTGTAAGAAAAAATAGCGAGCATTAAAAATATCTAGTATTGAATAGTGACAGTCGCACTACAATTTTACGTATATTCCATGTAATCCAATAAGAATTGCCGAGACAAAAAGCGTTACGTCCGTTCGCGGAGAGGCCTCGGCTCATACTAGTTTGCTAGTTCAATTTCCTACTGCCTCTTTCTGCGTTTTGGTATATGTTTCAAAGTTATTTTTTGGAAACAAATAGTACATAATTTTAGATTTTTTTTTACTTATATTATTGCTAATATGTTTTACTTTTATATGTAATTAATTTTACTTATAAATGGCGAAAATTAATCTACTAAAATGACGGTTTTATATGTCTATAATTTACTGAAATTAAAATTCCTTTGCTTGGATTTTTATGATGTAAAAAACGCCAAATTAAAAAATGTTTTCTTCCATGTCTTTAGTTCAGGGCATTTCCTTTCATAAATATATCATTGTGTGTGAATTGAACAAGTAACTTTTGACGTAGTGAACGTCAAAGATTCCACGATTCCCAAAATTCAAAAATAGGCTTTTGGTATTTTGGCAATAAGACAAAAACTATCAATAAATTGCAAAATGTTGTCTTCCAATTCCCTAGAATACAAAATTTTCTACAATGTAGTATAAATAAGTTTTTAAGTAAATGCATAGATGAACAACATATGAAGGGTCAAAATAGCTGAAAAATGAGCTAAAACGGCGCAGAACGCATCAACGCTCTTAATACAATGGAATTAAAATATAGATCAAAACTAATAAATCAGTGAAAAAATTTTTGGAATCCATCAATAAATGACTGAAAAATTAATTATTTAAGTTTATGTATTTTAATGCAAAACCATTGCTACTTCTTACTCGAGTATGACATCATTGTGTCTAATCGGAGGTATTTTTTCCATGTAAATCTTGTTTCACCAATTTCTCTGAGATTTCTAAACCGATTTGCATGACTTTTTTTTTAATCGTCAGCTGATGATGTTTGCAAAATGGTCCCATTGTTTTTTTTTCGAAAAAAAGATAAAAAAATTATTTCTTCCATGTTTCCCACCTCTTTCGACTTAAGTACCTTCAAGGCAAGAGTGAATAGGCATTTTCTAGACAAGCGCGTTCCAACTTAGACCTCATCATTGCTGTTCAGGCATGATTGTCGTCAAGCGTAAGCCTATCTCGCAATAAAAAAAAATAGCTACGTGGACAAGATTTAATTTTTTGGGGGGATAGAGTTTGATCCCCGACATGCACCTCAACTTAGTTGTTTGTTTTAAAGGGCTTGTAGTGGGCGGTAATGGGTTGATGATGATAATGATAATGATGATGGTGATGGTGATGATGATGTTGATGTTGATGTAGGATCTGGAAGACGTGGGCGACTCGCTGGTGGGCGAGGCGCGCGTGGGCGTGTCGGAGCGCGGCAGCACGTTCGCGCAGCTGCAGCGCTGCGCCGCCGCGCTGGCGGCCGCCGAGCCCGCGCCCGCGCTGGCCTGGGCCGCGGCGCGCGAGCACGACCTCACACACTCCCCGCTGCTGTTCACTCTGCATCGCATGCAGATGATGAAGGTGACTTACTTGCTACGTGACATACTTAAAAACGATGAGACTGTACTTAATTCAGGAAGGTCGTCAATTTACTGAACTGTTGGTTTGCGCAGCTGGCGCGCTCGGAGGGCGTGTCGGCGGCCATCGCGTACGCGCGCGCGCACCTGGCGCCGCACGTGGCGCGGCACGAGCGCGCGCTGCGCGCCTGCATGGGCGTGCTGGTGTGGTGCGCGCCCGGCGCGCCGCCCGCGCCTCCGCCGCCCGACTACGCGCACCTGCTTGACCTGAAGGCGCTGGGTGAGTATCACACTCCACGCTCGGAGGGCGCGACGACGGCCATCTTGGAGCGTGTGGCGGCGGCCATCTTGGAGCGTGTGGCGGCGGCCATTTTGGAGCGCGTGGTGGTGGCCATTGTGGAGCGTGTGGCGGCGGCCATCTTGGAGCGTGTGGCGGCGGCCATTTTGGAGCGCGTGGTGGTGGCCATCTTGGAGCGTATGGCGGCGGCCATCTTAGAGCGCGTGGTGGTGGCCATTGCGTACACGCACGCGCCCCTCACGCAGCACGAGTTTAGCTAAAACCCTAGAGAATTACATAGGGTACTTTTTTATCCGGAAAGCAACTGTAGCCGCTGCGTTGAAAGAAAAAACTAACTCCACAGGGACGAAGTCGCGGCCAATAGCTTGTTAGCAGTAAGAGATTCATATGTATACTTACCACATGCAAATTACAATGTTTTCTCTAAGTCAATATACCTACTGACTTAGATTTGATTTCCCATAGTGTAAGATATTTTAATCCAATTTATACCATACGCATTCCCTATTCTATTAATAAAAGGTATTTTGTGCAGGCGCGGAGGCGGGCGAGCTGTTCCTGCGCGAGGCGTGCTCGCTTCTCCGGTTAGCGCCGCACTCGCCTCTGGCGGGCGCCGTGCTCGCGGGCGCACGCGTGCTCCCCGCGCTACACGACATACGCGCTAAGATGTCCCACCCGCACGTGCTCGCCGCTTGGGCTGACGACGAGTTGCCTCTTGAGGTGAGTTCACCCGTAGACCGCACGAGCAGACTTACACCGAGATCTATAGACTCGAGATAGAGCTAAATAAATATTATGTCCCCTAATAGTAGGCGAGCCCAAGAGGGGATTTTGGGATTTACTCGAGCGCGGCAGATTAACATAAGGGAGGATATCTTGCATCCTGCTGAGTAATCTCTAACATATATAAGCCCTTTATATAGGGCCGCGCGTATCAGATTAGTAAAAAAATCGATGGTCAAAAATACTTAAAGCGGTCCAACATACTTTAATCTGACGTTAAGGTATGGTGGGTTAATTACGAGCTAAAAAAATATATTTAGAAAATCTGACTATTTGAATGTAACGTACGTATGTGGGAGGGTTACAAAGCTGCAAAAAAAAATTTATCATTGACATTCTCGAGCGCGGTTGAATTTTTTTTTACTGTGAAGGAAATTATGCAAAAAAAAATCTGCCGATTTTATTCTTCTTATCAATTAATCTACAAAATCTAATAGGTCCCGACGACGCGGCTAGAGTGAATCCCCATTTAGCATCATGGGCTCCCCTACTATAGTGCTGTCTGAATGCATTCATACTATTCATGGTATACTCTGATTTTTAATTCCGTGGAATTTTGACGTTTCTTAATGTGACGAGAGATAAAACAGTTCCCACAAAAAAGATAATAAATTCAAAACTCATACATAAATAAAAACCACAGACGTATAAAGAGAAGCAGACCTAACATAATCTTCACAACTACATCTAAAAGAATAAATAATATCTTCGCTTGTTTCTCTCCAAACAAAAATATAATACTCTATCTCTTTTTTTTCTGTTGTTGCAACACTTACGCACTCATAGAAAAAATAGGTCTTGAGGCAAACCGCCATCTTGCTAAGCACAGCTTAGCATGATGGCGGTGCAATATGTCAAATGATGTCAAAAACAAGATCTTATCCTGCGAGTTGTTTATTATTTTATTTTTGCATTAAAATCAAGTCTTAAGATCCAAGAATACTAAAATAAAATGGTTAAGTGTAGTGCACCTCTGTGCAGCAATTCTTCATAAAGGAAAACACCTGAAATTAATTGTTATCGGTAAGTTTTCATGTGCCATAGTCTCGTAATTTGTTTACATGGTTACTGTGAGATTAATAATAATCGTTCGGCATTTTAGAAGCAGTCCCTATTTATTATATGTCCAAAACTCGTAAATAGTTATAGTAATTTTGGTTCTAGTAGATCCCTGTTGCAATATTTATCAATAATTTAATACTCTGATCTCGTTTGATGTTTCATATACTTGTGCAATTTTACAGGGCCGTATTCAGGCTCAAGGTTTGTTTAGTAGGTATATTTTGAAGGTTGATTAGATAAAAGTAGGTACGGACAAATTATAAAAATGAAATCATTTTTCAGGTTCCCAAAGGACGAAAACTAAGAAATGCCTGGTTGACTAACATGAATAAAAAAAATTGGCAACCCAAATCATCGAGTGTACTATGTTCTAAGCATTTTAAAGCACATTTAGTGGACAACAAAAAGGACAGGAGAGATTTGATTTACCCATCGAATGGTTTGATTAAAATAATTCAATCGTGTGAAGAAGTTTTGAAAATGATTAAAGGAAAATATATAAGTTATAATAGCATGATAATGTATATAGCTGATTTATCGAATAATTGTAGTGAGTTTAAGACCAATGATGAACATGATTTCAATCATTTGCAAATAATGATTAAGGTGATTGTTAAATTTTATTTTGATTTAAGAATGAAGCATAATGCAAAGCAAAGCAATCTATCGGAATGAAATTATTAAGAAAATACTTAGTTTTGTTTAAAAATAAATAATTGAAACTTTTGTTTGTTTTTATTTATTTTACTCATTTTACATAGGTAAGGTAGGTCGAATGAAATAGTTAGGTAGTTAAACTAGTAAAAAGTTAGTTTGATAAATAGTTTACAAACTAGCGTTTCACTAGTTTAACTACCTACCTATTTCATTCGAGTGAAGTGTCACGTCATAACATAGAGCACGAAGCGAATCATAAATCAGCAGGCCTATTCTGTATCTCAGTGGTAACGAAAACGTTAGAACCTATGAAAATGTGCCCATCAAATAATTATCAAACCATCATTTTACATTGTGTAACATCTGATGATGATGAACTGCATCCCAGTTGGAAATTAAGGTTACAGAATGTAAAATAAGGGTTTAACAATTTGATGCCACTTTACCGTAGTTTTCAAATTAATTTCATCACAGATTAATGATTAGTATCTACAATAAATTTCATATCACAGATACTTAATAATTATAGGCCTGCAGGTCAGTCACTACGCTACGCTTTACTATCTATACTAATCTGGCAATAGTGTTATTTGACTATACTTTCAAGGGCCTAGTGACTCGAATAATAATCTCAATGTTCGCGCGATTATAGATACAAAATCAACCGCGCGATGACCGCGTAATCGCTTTCTAATACGGCGACGACGCCTAAGTCTGATTCCGCGTTACGAGTTCAGTCCCTCACCCTCGCTTGCATGAGTTCGGCCCTGTTTACTGTCAATGTGTGTGTGAAATTTGTATGTAGGCGTAATTGGCACGCCAATTTTTTTGTTATGTTAGGTCTGCTTCTCTTTATACGTCTGTGATAAAAACCAATTGCCTCATATAGATATGACAAATGCCTGACAGATACTTCAGGTAGGTATAGATCGACCAGAATCTCATGAAAAATAGGGAAATTAAATTTTGTAGTAAGCAACACTAGGTTAACTCGGCTGCCCTAGTGATAAACAAAGTAATTACATTTAGAACACCTTACCTGGGATCGTTTCACGAAACGAAAAATCATGCTACTGCATTTTAAATACAAAAACAAAGTAATCAACATCCAATTACTTTGTTTTTGTGTTGTGCTTGTTGTTTACTTGGTTTTGCATTTATATTCCGGGTTAGTGTGTGCAGTTACTTTGTTTGGGCAATTCAAATTTCAGTAAACGGTTCAAGTTATTTGAAATATTAAACAGTGGTAAAAAACTACTCGACATAAAACTTTTGTTAATGCAAAAAAGTCAATTTCACAAAAAATGTCAGTTACTTTGTTAATCGCTAGGGCAACCATAGTGTTGCTAACTTTGGAATTTCATTTCCGTATTTTTCATGAGATTCTGGACGACCTTTACTTTAGATTGGGGTAAAATTGAACTTCAGGTGGTAACCCTGTTATTTCATACAAATAATTACTTATTCTGTTTTTAAATGACAACTGTCGGAATTCCACCGAATTTAAAATTACACTATAGTGTTTATTGTTGCCAACAGGTGGAGCTAGGCGAGGAGGGCGGCGGGTACCACTCGGTGTTCGCGTGCCCCATACTGCGGCAGCAGGCGTCCGACCACAACCCGCCGATGCGCCTGCTCTGCGGACACGTCATCTCGCGGGACGCGCTCAACAAACTCGCCATGGGACTCAAGTGAGTTTACAGTTTTACACACACAAGGCTCTAGGTACATGGAATGTAAGATTCATACGAGTTAACATAAATACAATGCGAGACTCACTTGAGTCTACCTAAATACAATGTAAGACTCACGTGAGTCTACGTAAATACAATGTAAGACTCACGTGAGTGTTCTTAATTACAATGTGATACTCGCGTGAGTCTACATATTAAATAAAATATGAGACTCACATGAGTCTACCTAAATACAATATGAGACTCAGTGTAAAATACAACATAATATTATGTAGGTGGTTATACAAATATGCAATTTGCTTTAGTGGTTTGTCCTATTGATAAAAAATAATTGTTTCAGATTGAAATGTCCTTACTGTCCCATGGAGCAGTCGCCGTCAGAGGCCCGGCAGATATACTTCTCATAAACATACATAAACTACTTTGACAGAGAAAACGGAAGATATAGGACATTAAGTTTAATCAATTGTTAAACATTTCAAATAAATCTAGTGACTGAAAACCGCAGTTTTAATGACGTAAATGTGATCCTTTTTAGGGTTCCGTAGTAAACAAGGAACCCTTATCCCTTTCGGACCGGCGCTTAAACTACAAATAAATTTGTAACTTTGGACTTGAATCGTAGGTAATTTGGGGCCGCAAATTACGAATCTGCTATAATTTTCCAGGTTTTCCGCCGCCATTTTGGAAAATTCATGTATCAACAATTGTATCATGCTGGGCCTTACATCTCCTACGTACAATTGTGAGGGTCAGAATTGTATCATACTGAGCCCTTGATTTCCTACGTACAATCATGAGTCTTTATATCCAGTAAAGAACAAACAGGTTTCATTTGTATACCAGTATTAGCCATATAATATTGATTGGTGGTCAAAGCCATCTGCTCCATGAGCTCGACAGTAAAATAACGCTCAAAATTTTCGTATGGAGTTTTAATATCTACTGGGTCACGAACAGAGTCATTTGGAGGAGGTTTGCCATTGAAGGGCTTCTTCTGCCAACCTGCAGCTAGCATACTCAGAGGTATGTTATCGTCATCCGTTTCTTCGTCTTCATCAGAAGAAGAGGAACTCGAATACTCGGGGTTTTCTTCAATAAAGTTATCCAAATCGATTTCGTCGTCGTCATCGCCCTCGTCCCCAGAATCATTGAGTATCTCTGCGATAGCAGCGTCGCTTAAAACCGGAAACATGGTGCGGAAACTGTGAAAAATGAATAATAATTAGAAAATTAAAATACACATGAGATAGTGTAGGGCCCACGTCGATACAATTGTGTCAATAAAGTTCGTTAAGCCGTTACGCCAAAGCGTTTGCTTGTCCATAGTCACTGTTATCACAAAAACATCGTGTCTTTAATTATTTTATTAATGAATAACTCGTATTTTACTACAGTTACAAAATAAAACAATAGTAGGTACTTACTTCCGCCAAGTCGGGGAGCTCAATCAGTCACGAACTGTATAGGTTGAAACCTGCTCGCCGACTGCGCGTCGGACAAAATTTGTGCAGTAGGTAAAAGTTCGCTTCTCGCGCAATCGTACTGTACTCGGCCCGTCCACTACCAACGTAAAACTACTGAGTTATACTCGACTTTGTGACCCGCACAATTGTATTGGAGCGGTCCGAAAGGGTTATAGTTTCGCCATGTCCGTCCGTCTGTCCGTCCGTCTTCGGTTAATCTCAGAGACAATTAGTGCTAGAAATCCGTAATTTGGCATGAGTATAAATATTAATCACGCCGACAAAGTGGTGAAATAAAATTTTCATAAATATTTTTTTTAGGGTAGCTCCCCTACATGTAAAGTGGGGATGAATATTTTTTTTTCTCGTCTACCCCATAGTGTGGGGTATCGTTGAATAGGTCTTTTAAAAATATTGTGGGTGTGGGAACATCATTTTTCGATTTCTAGATCCGTTTGTAAAATATGATGTTTTAAAGTGCAAATTTTTATTAGAGTCAAGTGTCCCCCCCTTTCTATCAGCCAAATGGCAGTATATAGGAACTTGAAAAAATTCACAGCAGTAGGGTATATAATCAATTTTAAAGGAAAACTATCACGGCTAAGTAGGGTTCACAGGTTAAGGAGTTATATCTGTTTTTCGAGGATTGTGACTACGGAACCCTACACTGCGCGTGGCCCGCCACGCACTTGGCCGGTTTTTAACTTTATAATCTTGGCACAGTGTCTGTGAACGATGAACGGACGGTGTTTAGACGGTTCATCGTTCAAAGGCACTCTGCCATAGCTTATCTTAGGCCATAGCAAATATCGTATCGTGCATCATTTATCGCAAAAATGAACGGTGACCGGGGCAACAGCTAATTTGGGCTTTACGTCCGTTTTCTATATTCAATGTGGCTAATTCTGTTGTATAGGTCGACCAGAATCTCATGAAAAATATGGAAATGAAATTCCAAAGTTAGCAACACTACGGCTGCCCTAGCGATAAACAAAGTAACTGTAATTTTTTGTGAATTTGACTTTTTTGCATTAACAAAAGTTTTATGTCGAGTAGTTTTTTACCACAGTTTAATATTTCAAATAACTTGAACCGTTTACTGAAATTTGAATTGCCCAAACAAAGTAACTGCACACACTAACCCGGAATATAAATGCAAAAACCAAGTAAACAACAAGCACAACACAAAAAGAAAGTAATTGGATGTTGATTACTTTGTTTTTGTATTTAAAATGCAGTTGCTTGATTTTTCGTTTCGTGAAAAGATCCGAGGTAAGGTGTTCTGAATGTAATTATAGATCGACCAGAATCTCATGAAAAATAGGGATTTAGTAGGTAGGTAGGTAGGTAATTACAGTAGGTTAACTCGGCTGCCCTAGTGATAAACAAAGTAATTACATTCAGAAGTAAGTAATTACACGCTGGACAAGTGGAAGATGGCCGTCAACGTGGGGAAGACGGCCGCGATCCTGTTCGGCGTCCGAAAGCCAATACGTCAGCTCCGTCTTCGAGGGCAGGACATCGAGTGGCAAACTTCGGTGAGCTACTTGGGGTGCCGCATCGACGTTAGCCTGGCCATGGTCCCCATGGTTAACCACGCCGTGGGGCAGGCTAAGGCGGCCACGTCGATGCTGTACCAAGTCTTCACCTCGAGCCTCTCACCGAAGACCAAGCTCCGTATCTACGGGGCCTATGTCCGCTCAAGGCTGACGTACGCGGCTACGGCCTGGTATGCACTCTGCTCGGCATACCAGAAGAGCCGCCTACAGGTCCAGCAGAACAAGTGCCTGCGCATGATCGTCGGAGCTCCGAGGTACGTGAGGAACGACGTCATCCATCGCGACCTCAAGACGCCCACCGTGGAGGGGTACGTCCGTTCGGTCGCGCGCGCTTACAACGGACCGTACGCACACCTCCGCGGTATAGCACCGCTTATCAGCCGACCACTGACCGGGCGTCCACTACCTCGTGAGCTCCTGCGATCGCCACCACCGGCGCGGCACGTAGGCGACCTCAGCGGGGACGACTACGACGACGCGACACCACCGGACTCGACACCCGCTCCCCTGGACATGACAGCTCCGGCAGCGCGGAGCACCACCCACGAACGTGACACCAATAGGCCCGCCAAGGACTTGGAAGGCCCTAGCCGATTGGCTTAAACTTTAAAGTACAACACCGGGGAGGCAAACCTCCCCGCGCCCCACCCGGGTAAGGAGGCCTAGCCTCGACGCCCGCACCTCCGTGGCCTGACGGCCACGAAGAAGACCCCGTCGCGCGATTCTTGCAATATCCGACCAATTTAACATTGAATTAAAGCTAATCATTGACCATAAATTGAGTTTGATTGGTTATTACGCGAATCAACTGCTGTGTGATTAAAGCTAAGAAAAGGAATAAAACAACTAATGATCTTTAGTACATAATATATTTAATGGATATGTACACAGACAAAAAGATTTTTAGGACAAATAAAAGATTTGGCAATCAACAACAATAGCAATAATAATAATAGTGGTGTTCATTCACAAGCCAAAGAAAATAGTAACAACAACAATGATTTCACAGCTTAAATTAGGTATATTGGATATACAAATGTATACCATAATTTTTATTCCAAAATACGTTACAATTGTAAAATAATGCCAGAATTTACAATAAATAAGACAATTTTATTTTGGGCCGATTGTAATGAACTTTAATATGGAAATTATATCTGAGAACTAATAAGTATTACTTATATTCAATTTAAATAAAATAATTTGTGATGTATTTAGAAATTAAATATGAATATAATATGACCAGAAAAGTAATCAAGTAGTAATTGAATCGGTCAATTAATGGCCTCATACCTGTTTTGCAAAAAAAAGTCGATATCTATCATCAAAATGAAAAAAAAAAAAAAAACTATTTATTTAACAACTGAACATTATTTACAAAGGTAACGCAATAAAATTTAAAACAAAACCAACCAAAACTACAATAATAAAATTATTGTTTCGAAGGAATCGTTTCACAATCCAATTGTTACAAAAATCAATAACAACATTAAAAACTAATTAAAAATAAATTAATTTGATAAATAATATAATATTTCTTTATTTTATTTCTCCGATAAAGTATGAGCCGCAACAATTTTAATATCATGTTGATATAACCTTATTATGTAATTTTGATTACATAAACATATTAATACACCTCACTCACTATTCGGCTTGGATTGTACAAATCTGTGAATATTATGTAATTAATTTTAAAGTAGTTTTGAAGTAGTAACGTAAATAAAAAACCGAAATCAGAGCTTCATTAGCAACATTCAAATTGTGTCTGATACGTAATTTGAATTCGTGACAAAAATTTATAAAGTATTTCTCACCACCCTAAGGTGTATAGGGTAAGAGTATTTCTCACCACCCTAAGGTGTCTAGTAAGGTGATAGTCAAGCTTAAATACCAACACGAAACTGTTTGGATTCAAAACTGATTCTTAATCTCAATTTCAAAGGTACAAATACTGGAGAGTGTTTCAATTTGTTTTTGTTTGATGATCAAAAACCTTAACTATTACCTTACTTAATCTGCCTGATATGGCAACTGGCCTTTAGTTAAGACATATTAACATTTGTCATGACGATGTGTATTAATTCTATGCAAGAGAACAGACATTTCGATCACAAAAGTATAGTTTTGTTCATTAAATAAACAGGATGCTTTTATAATATATTATGTATTCAAAATCACTTAGAACACCTACCGCTTAGTGAACAAATCGCAATGTATCACATTATACACATAGCATCTACCAGCGAATTCATAATAATATTAGGTACTAATTATTGCTGTAAAATTTCATCATCTACACGTTATAATATTTATACCACCAAAAGAAAGGCTACGTTACTTAATAATTGTATAGACGCGGAAAAATTATATCAGAAACCCGTAAGATAATGATGTTCTATTACTTTTTTGTGAACATTCATATTTAAAGGCAGCAGAGTGCGATTCAGGTGTCAAGGTTTATTATTTATTAATATTAATATACCAGGAATGCTTGTCTGACATGAAAAATATTGATAAAAAATAAACAAAAAGTATTGATGTGTCCTGGGACACAGGATAGGAGTACAGCTTTGTACAAATAAAATGGCGCGCTGCCCAGCCAATTTACTTTTTGTGAGGTCCCCATCTAAATCGTCCGTTAAGAAGTTTCGCTTCGAAAACGTATTGAGTTTCTAAAAACTTACTTCAATCAATTGTCAACAAGAGTAAGCCTGCACTGCAAAATCTCGCCGCGCTATATTTCATACAATTTGTATGAAATAACCGCGGCGCGCACTGTGTTTCATACAATTTGTATGAAACCACAGATGCAAACTCGTAAATCGCCATTGCGTGTAAATAATTATGATTTCATGTGTTGTTGAATTGCGATTAATATATATCTTAAACTATAATCATATTATCGAGAGATGTTATTTCACCTTTAATACATACAAGTTTAACTACCCAGGGTATGTAATAATATTATTATTATTATACTTAATGATATTTTTCCGCGACTATACACTATCTAATAGATCAATGAGTTAAAGATGGAAGACGCTTCTAAATACAGCAAAAATGTATGTATTTAATTTAGCATTTAGTTAATTAATTACATAACTATATAATATCACTTATCAGTAGGTATCACCTAACCTAAGTATGTATGTGTTATATATTCCTCTTCTTTATATATATAAATACATTCGTTTTCTGGTACCTATTAATGTGTTTGGATTATTTTTATTTAAATTGACCATTTAGAAATATCCAAATCTTCGCTATTTATTTATATTTTGCTTTTAGAGATTTCGTCATATGTATTGGTAAATTCTAAATGGCCACAATACAGGATAAGGATATATTTTGTTTAATCAATTTGGCACACAGCTTATAGATTACAGTGATACAATGTTTTATCTTATTATAGTAATGCGAAAATTGTAATAATGCCTTGCAATTAAATGGATTGTATTTTGTAGAAACGGAATAAGGAATTAGTTGAGCAACGCAATTGTAACTACAGACGCGTTCAAAACTTGATGAGCCGCATTTGAAAGCCATTTCACGTAATGTAAATGACGATAGACTAAACTTGAAACACGCTAACCTGGAAGGGACTTGGAATATAAAATTGTCATACAGTAATGTGAGTTCTGATTGACACTGCGTTCTGAAACAACACCCTTTAGATGGTTTTCTAAAATTCCATTTGTATTAAAAGCAAATTTAATTTACTAATAAATAATTATTGCTTTACAAATCAGTCGTGGATCAGTCTAAGTTTAATGTTTTGTAATTATATTATTAACACATATTTACATCAAAAGAAAGTAACAAAGATTAAAATTTATATATTTTAAGCTATGTATTGGTTATGTACATATTAAATGTAAATGTGGGTGGAGTGCCGAGTGCATCGTGATTCGCGTCTTTGGGAGATTTTTTTAAAATTATTATTTATCTATCTAAAATTATATTTAGATTTCTGTACCAACCATTTTTATAAAATGCCACAAGAAATATTCTTTTTCAATAAATAAATATGTGATGACAAAACTTGTACTTTTGTTTGTTTAATTTTTTCTAGCCCCCAAAAATTACTATTGAAAATGTGAGATAACGTAGATAAAATAACTTAGAGGATTAAATTAAATTAAATAACAAACTTATTTATGAATGAAATTTCGTAAATAAGTTTTGCAATCATCATGTATCATACAATAAATATATCTTGAGACTGTTATTCATGATAAAAACATCATTTAAAACTCGTGTGAAATACAATAAATATGCAAGACATTATTGAAATATTCATTACTGGTTTTAAGCGATAGTAAGTAGATCACATGGCAATGAACACAAAATACAGCTTATCACTAAAACCTATAAATAGATATAGAAGTTTATTCAAATTATAGGTATCTGTTACGGCCAAAAGCCGAAGTGTGGTTACACCTAGTTTTACCCGGCTACAACTAGGTGCGACCGGTAGCAGTTGGTTAAACCTAGGTTTATTCACATTTAAAACTAGATGTAGCCGAATGAAATTCTGTAATTGCTTCGGCTGCAATATATTCGTGGAGTCGGGTTGTGATGATTTGGTTTTGACGATGCAAGCTAGATCTAGTTTTAACCAAGTCCTACCGTACCATAACTAGTTTTAGCCGGCTAAACCGCACATTTACACACACGGATTCAAGCAGTAATATATCAATTAGACTGTATCACTTTAAAGTACAAGAGACGTTATAGTTTTATCATTAAAACCTCTTTCGTAGTAATTTATCTGTAATTTACTTTTACACAAAAATAAGACCGGTCAGACTCGCGCATCGACGATTCCATACGTTAATTGGTTAAATTATTCCCTTCCCCTAAATAGCTTTTCTGTATTAGAAAACTATGCGTATAAGAAAATCAAAATTTTTAGAATATTCAAATGAAGCCCATTTCGGAAGTTTTTAAAAATAAACATATTTTTAATTCTTTTCTTATGCAATAAAGTTGGACTTAAGCATAATTTAAGTCAGTAGCGTTTAGTAATCACTGCACGAGAAGTTGTGACACAGACGATGTCGCACGACTTTTTTTAATCATTTTTATAACTTTTTTAACTGTTGATTTTGGTACGGAACCCCAACAAAACTTTTTAAGTAGACTGATTCTCCACCCCAAAATAGATTTCTGACTACACTCCTATTTAAAAGACTTTTTAATTTTTATAATGGATGCTAACTTCTAATTTAATTTAAAGTTATTTTATTTGAACGATGTTCCAGTAGGTACATAATAAAATTAATAAACTTCGCGAATATTGTGAAAATATTTCCGCATAATACGATGAGTACATGACAAGCATTTCAACCTTACTTTATTTTACCAACTGCCCTGTATACAGTATATTATACAATCTTGTTTAGTAATTACGTTCAGATCACGTAGGTATCAATGTAATGTAAATAGTATATAATAATATTGTAATACACCTAAATTGCTCAGTTTAGAATATAATTTTCATAATACCAATTCATTATATAGCACGAAACAGGACTAAGCTAAATAAATAACTTTTTTTTTAACTTAAATCTAACTTGTGCTTAATATTTCCGTCGATTATCTCTTCAGTGTGGTAAAAAGTTGAATATTTTAAAAACTTTCTGTACTAAAATAGAGGTCAGGCGAAATAATGTTAAGAATTTATTGCAAAACGATGTTAAATATCGATTTGCTTGACACATTTTACATTTATTTTAGGAAATGTCATAATACAGAACAAAAAGAACTGCTTTTGTGTCCTGAACTACCCCACAAAAAATTGCTGACATTGTAAGCTTATCTCATGGTTTACAAATTAAGTAAAATAAATTGTAATTTGTTTAGATAATTGCACTAAATCATTCAACTACCAAATCTAAACGGATTTTTATTACAGTGGCTATACAATATAAACGGCATAATAAATTGAAAATCGACGAAAATATAAATAACACGTTTTCCCTTACTAGAATAGTTTTCTTATTAAATATATTTATTACTTTGAATGTTCGACTATATTTAAAGAGGGGAAACCTAAATGCAGGAGAACTACTTAACTATTTTCCATTCTTTTAATTTTATTATTAATTTTTAATAAATATTTATCACATCTATTCACTATTACTCTTCTACATAATTTGTAATTGAATTTTATAATAAACGATTACATTTGGATATCCGATTTTATTGAATATATTTTATATTTACGTACCTTTTTTTTTTGAAAATTTAAGGAATTTTAACAAACTTAGAAAATGTTTGAAAATATAAAGATAGAATGGAAATAGTCAGGTCATGCTAACGAGTGAGCCTTATACTTACAAGTAATAATAAATAATCATATAACGTGATATTTCATATTAATTGAATAATTAATTATAATTTAAATATATTTGTATGTGTTACGGGCAAACTCAAGCGGTGTACAAAATCAGGAATGCCCGAGCTGTTAAAAATATCAATAACTTTCGGGCTTTGCCCAACATAGATTGAATAAATGAACTCAATTTCCACTTTTTACAGTCAATGTTGAAAACATGATTATCACATTGCGATTATCACAAATTCATTCGACAGTGAGAATCACGATTCTTATTATTTAGAATCGTGATTCTTATTGTCGAATGAATTTGTGATAATCTTGCAACTATGTGTTTTAGCCAATCAAGTCAAATGTAAACTATTCATTCAACCCAAAAGATTGTGAATATCACACAGGTCCCAGTGTTTGATTAAAAATTGTCTATATATAAAAATTAAAAAATTACGAAGCCTTACAACCATTCTGCACAACCGCACAGCTGCGTCGATTTTGCCCGGTAGTGTCGACTTTGCCCGTAACAAAATATTATGTATATCACTGAAAGCTTAAACTTTTTTTTATCTATTGAATTGTCTTTATTGGACTAGAGATTGGTAAACTTTTGTCTATACATAGAGGTGATCATGATCATAGACAAATAAAATTTGTCGAGCAACTTTTTAAGATATCAAAAACCATTATTTTTTTGTTCTTAGAACTCAATATATGTCAACGATCACTATGCGCGGGGCTTTGCCCCGGCGACGAACAGAGTTTCGCTACGAAATATTTTATATTACATATTAGAACTATTTAAACTTAGAATTAAAAATTTACTAAAAATAATAGTAAAATAACAAATTTGAGCAGTAGTAAATCAAAATGTACGCGCACTACTAGAAAACACGTTCGCATCACAATTAAGGAACCTTTGCACACGGCGACATTTACATACACGCGCGTCAGACGCAACTAATCCACTGCAACCACATGAACCCAAAGTCTGAGTTTGCATACGCCTACAAACCTAGCCAGCGAAGGTGATGATTATGATATTATACTACAATTGTTGTGGTTGGCTGAATTTTTGGTATTCTTGTTGCAACTGTGCATTTCAGCCAATAACGAGAGAGTCTCAGCCAATAGTGAGAGAGTCTCAGCCAATAGTGAGAGTCTCAGCCAATAGCCAATCAGAGGTGATTGAAAACTGTAACTTCACACTATAGCTGTCAAACTATCAAACCAATAGCCTCCCAGATGCGCGTAAAAATGTCGTAATGTGCATACACTAAAAACGGAAGAATCTTACTATTGTCGCATAGGAATAAACGAATAAATAATTTAAAAAATTAAATTTTTAAAACAGTTCTTAATACGAAACTGAAACGCGGGTTACGTGTCGTACGCGATACGCTTCAGGGTACCTATCAACGATCAATGTGAATCTATATTCGCATTTATCGATTGAAAACGACTATTTTGTATGAACATGCGTAAGGATCCGAAAGGAGAATTGATGCTTAGGCAATCTTGAAACAGAATAGCCATTTGCAATAGATAAAATATGAATCTATGCATTAAAGCTCTGGTATCCTACTGTGGTCTGTGACGTCACATAGCGGCCGTTTCTAAAAAACAATTTTTAAGAAACAACGCAATCTTGTTTCTGTGACGTCATTAGACTCTATTTTTAGCGCCTCTATGTGACGGCACCGGTATACAACCTAAACCAGGGCTTGACTGCTCACTTTTCAACTTTCGTTACGCGCAATGTAATGCTAATCACACACTACAGAACAAACCGCACGCGGTTTATTCACTAACACTGAAATTTGCAGTTCAACGTCTTCGGCATGCATTTTTAATACATACTGAAAAACGCTAATATGTTTGTGTAATGTGCTTGCAACTTGGGAGCTGTTCGCATTACTATATGCGACCCCAATACTATCTGACGACAGATGTGCAAATAAAATAAGTAAATAACCTAACCGCACGAGTCAGCCACGTTGTATCAGGTCGATTCTTTATGCTGACATCAGCCGCATTTTCAATCAGGAAAGACGCAACGCTTGCAACTGTAATGTGTGACAACTGAATTGAGGGTAGTTCAACAAAATTTGCGAAAACAAAAGTACAAATAATAAAAATATAATACATAAAGTACCATGTACGTGGTATAAAGTAAACGATATAACTGCAGTTTATATCAGAAAGCGTGGCGCTCCTCAGGAAGACTCACATCCGATGTTACAGTCCGCGCCCCGGCGCGCCCGTGTCTTGCCGCGGGGCGTCGCGCGATGTGTCACCAACCACCCAGGATCACCTGGAAGAATTTTCTAGAATAGGGTATATGTTATGTATTTTTGACGTGATAACGTCTATGAATCGATGAACCCCGGCTACACGCACGAAAAAGCATGACTCATTGTCACGTACCGCGCTCACGATCGTACGTTTTCGTACACGATCGGCACGATCACACATCAGAATAGAAAGATTCTAAAAAAGAAAGAAAGAAAGAAAGCTGACTCTTGTCTATTTTGGCATATAGATAGTTGAAAAGGCAGAGAGTAACATAGGCCATCTATCGGCAAATGAGTTAAACATTGGCTGTTCGGGGTGCTGTTCTTATTTGCGTCTTATGTGCTTTAACCGCTTATTTGCCGCGAGTAAAACCGCTGGGCGTAGCTAATGTCGCGGTCGGTTGATAATAATGATGATGTTGGTGGTGATGATGATGGTGGTGATGGTGATGATGATGGTGGTGGTGATGATGATGATGATGGTGGTGGTGATGACGATGGTGGTGGTGGTGATGGTGATGATGATGATGGTGGTGGTGATGACGATGGTGGTAGTGATGGTGGTGATGATGGTGGTGATGATGGTGGTGGTGATGGTGATGACGATGATGGTGGTGGTGATGGTGATGATGATAGTGATGGTACTCACGGTCCCCGTGCGCTAGCTGGGCGGGTGCGGCGGCGGGGGCTGCGCGGGCGTGACGCCGGCCAGGTTGAGCAGCGCCTCGGCCGTGCGCCGCTCCTCCGCGCCGCCGCCGCTGTACGAGTGCTCGTCGCGCGCGCACCGCGAGATCACCAGGTGCGCCTCCGGCGGCAGCTACAACAGAACACACAGTTTAAAGTGAAACTTCTTTAGGATCGTTGTGCACTTGAAAATTAAATGGAATACCAGGTACGGGAACAGCTGCGGGTCCGGCGCGTTCTTGCCGCTCTCCGCGGGCTCCGACCCCACTCCCACCGGCGGCACGGGTCGGCGACACTCACCTGGTCCAGTACGGCGGGCCCGTACTTCATGGCGAGCACGGTGGCCGCGGCTAGATACTCGTCCGCGCCGGGCGGCGTGCGCGTGTCCGCCAGACGGCGCGCCAGGTACGGGAACAGCTGCGGGTCCGGCGCGTTCCTGCCGCTCTCCGCGGGCTCCGACCCCACTCCCACCGGCGGCACGGGTCGGCGACACTCACCTGGTCCAGTACGGCGGGCCCGTACTTCATGGCGAGCACGGTGGCCGCGGCTAGATACTCGTCCGCGCCGGGCGGCGTGCGCGTGTCCGCCAGACGGCGCGCCAGGTACGGGAACAGCTGCGGGTCCGGCGCGTTCTTGCCGCTCTCCGCGGGCTCCGACCCCACTCCCACCGGCGGCACGGGTCGGCGACACTCACCTGGTCCAGTACGGCGGGCCCGTACTTCATGGCGAGCACGGTGGCCGCGGCTAGATACTCGTCCGCGCCGGGCGGCGTGCGCGTGTCCGCCAGACGGCGCGCCAGGTACGGGAACAGCTGCGGGTCCGGCGCGTTCCTGCCGCTCTCCGCGGGCTCCGACCCCACTCCCACCGGCGGCACGGGTCGGCGACACTCACCTGGTCCAGTACGGCGGGCCCGTACTTCATGGCGAGCACGGTGGCCGCGGCTAGATACTCGTCCGCGCCGGGCGGCGTGCGCGTGTCCGCCAGACGGCGCGCCAGGTACGGGAACAGCTGCGGGTCCGGCGCGTTCCTGCCGCTCTCCGCGGGCTCCGACCCCACTCCCACCGGCGGCACGGGTCGGCGACACTCACCTGGTCCAGTACGGCGGGCCCGTACTTCATGGCGAGCACGGTGGCCGCGGCTAGATACTCGTCCGCGCCGGGCGGCGTGCGCGTGTCCGCCAGACGGCGCGCCAGGTACGGGAACAGCTGCGGGTCCGGCGCGTTCCTGCCGCTCTCCGCGGGCTCCGACCCCACTCCCACCGGCGGCACGGGTCGGCGACACTCACCTGGTCCAGTACGGCGGGCCCGTACTTCATGGCGAGCACGGTGGCCGCGGCTAGATACTCGTCCGCGCCGGGCGGCGTGCGCGTGTCCGCCAGACGGCGCGCCAGGTACGGGAACAGCTGCGGGTCCGGCGCGTTCCTGCCGCTCTCCGCGGGCTCCGACCCCACTCCCACCGGCGGCACGGGTCGGCGACACTCACCTGGTCCAGTACGGCGGGCCCGTACTTCATGGCGAGCACGGTGGCCGCGGCTAGATACTCGTCCGCGCCGGGCGGCGTGCGCGTGTCCGCCAGACGGCGCGCCAGGTACGGGAACAGCTGCGGGTCCGGCGCGTTCCTGCCGCTCTCCGCGGGCTCCGACTCCACTTCCACCGGCGGCACAGGTTGGCGACCGAATGCCTGACAATTCCAATTTTAAAATGTTTAGAACTACATTACGTGTTTTCTATTGGATAGAATCTGACGTTACTTTGCGAAAGTCGATGATAAAAAAGTACTATACCAAAGTTATACCATACCGATTTTTCTGCTTTGGCGGATTATAGCAAGATAAGTTTATTGTTCCTTTGTGATACATGTGTTCGAACTCATCGAGTTGGATTGAAAATAAATAATACCTGTAGTAATGTTGATCGATGTTGAGGATCCACTGTCCAGAGTGACCCCTTTCCTAAGCCGGGCGCCGCTGCGACCTGTGAATAAAAAGGAAAGCTTGAACTAAAGACAAAATATCTAAACTTGTGGAAGCATTTATTCAAACAATATCTGTTCAAGAGCTAACATCGTGGAAGCATTCATTTAAAAAATATCTGTTCAAGAGCTAAGCTTGTGGAAACATTTATCCAAAAAATATCTGTTCAAGAGCTAAACTTGTGGAAGCATTTATTCAAACAATATCTGTTCAAGAGCTAAACTTGTGGAAGCATTTATTCAAACAATATCTGTTCAAGAGCTAACCTTGTGGAAGCATTTATTCAAACATTGTGGCTAATTCTGTTGTACACAATCTCTAAACCTAAACTAAAATGACAGGGCTAAATATATTCTAATCTCTTTCACAGTGATACCTGCGGAAAAGGATAGCACTATTTTTAAACCTGTCAATTTAGTTTAGTTCAGAGATTGTGTACAACAGAATTGGCCACAATATCTGTTCAAGAGCTAACCTTGTGGAAGCATTTGTTCAAACAATATCTGTTCAACAGGTAACCTTGTGGAAGCATTCATTCAAAGAATATCTGTTCAAGAGCTAAACTTGTGGAAGCATTTATTCAAAAAACATCTGTTCAAGAGCTAACCTTGTGGAAGCGTTTATTCAAAAAACATCTGTTCAAGAGCTAACCTTGTGGAAGCGTTTATTCAAAAAACACCTGTTCAAGAGCTAACCTTATGGAAGCACTTGTTCAACGACAGATTGTGGCGCACGCTGTTCTTCCAGCCCTGCGGCGCGTGCTTGAAGTAGGGGAAATGGCGTATGATCCACGCATATATCTCCTTGACGGGCAGCGCGCGCGCCGGCGCCGCCTCGATCGCCATGAAGATGAGGCACGAGAACGAGTAGGGGGGCTTGGTGTGCGCGACCGCCGGGGGGGAGGGGGGCGCCTTGCAGGGGGTGCGCGGAGGGGAGGGGGGCCGGCACGGCGGCGGCGGCGTCCTCGCCTCTGTCTGCAACACGATAACAAGACATTCAAATACTAATGATGTTCCACAATATATTTTAAAAATTAATAAATTTTAAATAAAACTGACTTCAATGTACCAAAAAAAATTGAAGATTTCTTCAGGATCCCATCATCAAATGGCCACAATCAGGATCCTGACCTGATGACCACGGAACCACCTGGGGTGTATACCTTTTCAACCAAAAGAGTTTTCCAAATCGGTCCGCGTCTTTGAATAATCAGGGAACATACATAAAAAGATTCTGACAGATTGAGAACCTCCTTTTTTTGAGGTTGGTTAATAAAATGTAGGTTCTGAAAAGGTTTATACAGAGGCAGAGACGCGGCATATACAAGCCTCCTATATAGATTCGATTTATAATAGTTAAATAACGATATTTTTTTGAAAAATTCATTTTATTACTTCTTGCAAATTAAAAAAAGTTTAGATGGCCTAAAACAAATTTACTCTGTGTTAAAAAGTTTGTGTGATTTTTGAAGCTGTAAAGTAACTTTATGCTAGCGGAATAGTAGCTATTTTTAAGGCCGCTCTCTTCACGCGCTTTTCCATACAAACGTATTACGCCTATTATTCTAATATTTGTCGCAATAGGTCTAAAGTTAAGCCAGATATCAATTTATATCTCCATTATCTATGCCATAAAATAAAAATATTAGTAAAATTATATTTATTTTGAAAGTTATGACGCTTGAAAAATCACTATTTTTGGGCAAATTTTGGGGCAACTTCGTGCGTAAATAAACTATATAAAAAACTAGAAAATTGAAAAACGACCGAAGTCTTATCATAGGTTACTTCATAATAATTACAAATGTCTTTATTTCATGTAAAAAATTGCCAAATATTTGCTAAAATAGGCGAAATTCCAAACCAAGATTTGCATCTTTTTACTTTGCCGTTCTTCACTAAAAATCATGATAATATCTCAAGCAAAATTTATTTATTTAATTAATTTATTATTTATTTATGTATATATTTTTAGTACTCTTCTTTACTGAAGACGTCTCGCTCTCTAAATGCAGAAATCACTGTTTTAGACTCCACTCACCAACGATTTGTCGCTCCCATGGAGAGGGCTCTTAATATACAAATATTAAAAATACTATATGCATAGCTATAGTACTTTTAGCAATATAAAAATAATTAATCTTTTAAGTTGGCAAGGTAACGAAATAGAATTTGCTATTGCAATATGTTTCGAATGTCTAATGATAATGATAAAGGTGTTAGATAAATTAGCCCAAATGTAGAGGAAACAGGGTTTTAGTTATACGCCTGTGGTTTTAGTGAACACTTTATAGATAAGTGTGACTATCTAAATTTTAAAGGAGGTCACTAGACTCACTACAAGCCAAACAGTGGATTTTTACGTAAAATAAATATTGCGCTGAAGAAAATTACTTGAACAAATAACTTGCCCTATTCTGTTACTAATGACGTTAAAATTGTTGTGAAATGTTGATGACGGAGTAACATATAGGATACTTTTTATCCCGAAATTCAGCACGGTTCCCTTGGCAGAGGGGATGAAAGTTAAAATGTGTACTTAGCTGTAATTCATTAACGCGTGGTCCGATTTCATTCATTCTTTTTTTTTTGTTAGAAAGGAGATACTTTGTAGATTACAGGCTATTCTCTGAAAGGCTGGGTCGATTTTGATGGGACTTTCACTGGCGGATGTTTATATTTTGATCTACCTAAACATCCGCCAGTGAACTTTTAACAGTTTTTAGCAAGGTATGAAGGTAAGCTCAAAGGAGCTTAGGAAAAATAAAATGATTCCCACGGGATTTTTAAAAACTAATATCCACGCGAACGAAGTCGCGGGTGTCCGCTTGTATTTAATATATCGGTAAAATTAGTGCTTTCCATTACAAAATATTCCACGCGGTAAATTGAGGAAAGAGCGGTTTAACAGCGCTTAGGGACGATTGATGTTAGACCGTTCTGTCTGCTGAGAATTGGATTGGAATTCTATATAGAGTAGGTAATGTAATTAGCCTAGACGGGGCTCGATTAAGGCAGCGTCTGATGTGACTTCATATAAAGGCCGCCTCAGACACGGCAATGTCTAAGGTAAAAGTTCGTGAAATGCGTGCAGATTGCAAGCAGTGCTAAATTGGGATAATAATAATAATTGTTATATGTATTTTTTTTTTAATTCTTCGAGGTATATGTATATTGTGAACAAGGTCATAAATATTAATGTTGGCAAATGGCAATGTAATATTATCCGATCAACATCATTGCCCGAAGTCTATTCCAGCGATGTTGAAAGCAGTGCTAAATTGGGATAGTAATTGTCCTAAAACCTAAGATCTAAGGAAGATCTAAGAAATCCTAAGATCTATAGAGCAAACTTTATCTCTACTCAGACTTAGATAGAGTTAACAAGTATAAAGTTCGTAAACTAAAACCCGACTACGCTTAATAATTTAATAGTAATTTCGTGTGCAAAAGCGCGGGGCAAGCAGCTAGTGGCGCCATTTGTTATGTGATTACCGAAACTAATTAAACAATCTAGAAAGCCGCGCGAAGGTCACTTCTCGATTTTTTTTCGTAAATAAAATGTAGCCTATGTCACCCGGACTATTACAACGAATCAATAGATACCTCATTCATCAAAATCGGTTCAGTAGTTAAGGCGCTACGGTGGTACACACAGAATCTCATACAAAAATCGGCCACATACATGCATACATACATACATACATACATACATAGACTGCTAAAATCATAACCCTTTATTTTGGCTTTGCCGTAGTCGGGTAAAAAGGGACATAAATCTGTCTCGTTTTATCTCTGTCTCAGGTCTAAGTAGTGTCAGAGTACGTTCAATAAGGGCTAGCAGGAATATTGTGAAAGTCACATTGCGATTACTTGACAATTAGCTAAAAAGCCATTAAATCTATAATAGTTTATTTAGAGAGAGCGGTAGGTAATCGGAGGTGATTGTGATCCTAACACGTAGCTGTCAAATTTTGGGGATTGGATGCTGGATTTTTAACTGATTCTCAGTTATGTATTATTCTTATCTTTGAAGTTGCTATTGGGGGCACTCATCTGAAACTATACGAGAATTATTCGAGTAAGTACGCTATACCACAGGCTATACTTACTTTTACTACCACTTGACTGCTTATCAATTTACCATCTTCCATATCGCCTTTTGTTAGGTTAATACCTGAAATAAAATAAAAATCCTTATTGTATAGTTTTACACATCTATACTAATAAATAAAATTGAAGTGTCTGTCTGTAATATCGAAATAACTACCTCATATTAAGCTCATATGGTTATTTGAACGCTACCATAACCGAATCCAATACCAGTTTTAAAATTTTTGTCTGTCTGTCTGTCTGTCTGTCTGTTTGAACGGGCTAATCTTTGGAACGGCTGAACCGATTTTGACGGGACTTTCACATACAAGTAGAGAATTAACCAGGGAGTAACATAGGCTACTTTTTTGACCGACTTTCAAAAAAGGAGGAGTTGTGTTTTTCTACCTATGTACACCGATATCTCCGAGATTTCTGAACCGATTTGCGTAATTTTTTTTTTATCGATAGAGTAACATTGCGACCCTGTTGTATAAAAAATTTGGATTCCAACTCCTCAATCCTGATGCTGTAGGGGACCTATTCAACAAAACTAATGGGTTTTAGAAACTTCCGGTTATTTAATTTGATTTTGGGGTACCAATTAAATACTTTATCGTTGAATGAACTCGAGTAGGTACATATCCAACTCCTTAACCCTGATGCTGTAAGGAATTGCATTCCGAAATCGTAAGGATCCCACGGAATTTTTCCGTTTTGTGGACGGGTTACTACTTACTACAGATAGGCTACTTTTTGTTCTGGAAAATCAAAGTTCCCACGAGATTTTTACAAACCATACGGGCGAAGCCGTGGGCATCATCTAGTTAGTATATATAGACAGTATAGATATCTAGTAATGAATTCGGCATTAAATAAAATAGGTACTAATCGTAAGAAATTTCAGTCTCTCGTTAATTTGTGAAAGCCATGCGCGTTTAATAAGCACGTGTTTGAGGATAAAACATCAACAAAAAGTTTGTATAGGCCACCCGATACGCTATCAAAAAGATATAGATCCGTCCGCCGCCTGGCACTAGGGAGGCTTATTATATCATTGGTTGGTGCGGGTTCGTTGCCAAGCTGGCTCCCAGGCGGGCTTAGACATAATCAATATTCCTTGCACGGTTTAGAAAGGTTTCAATGCCTAAAAGTTACTATTCTATACAAGGATGCTAATAAATTGGAGATTTAGGAATGAAAACAGGTCTATAAATCACGAAATCATATGGTGGAATAGAAACGATGAAATAAGTAGTCTGTCGCAGTAAAATTGGAAAATATGGTAGTTGTACACGAAATCTCCAATAATCTGTCGGTAAAAAAAATATTAACGACGCTTTCGTCGCAGACATATATTCACGTTTGGTTTAATTAAAACTTAAGTTTTAACTCAAGGACAGGAAAGAAAGTTTTAACAGCAGGAAAGAAAAACATTTTAACTAAACTTACCTCTTAGCAAATTTCTGTCCTGCAACCAACTGAGGCTGGTCAGATCGTCGTCGTGATCGGCCGGCGGCAAGTTGCCTGCGTTGCCTCCGCACGCCACTCTGTGTGACAAGTATAAATTAACAATTAACAAGCTATAATTAAAAATTTAAAAAACCCGACTGCCATGCTATAAAACGAACTAAAAATTTATAAACTACCACCGTACCACTTACAGTGTAGTTGTTATTTATTTTGTTTTTCATGATTTGTCACTCCAAACTGATTTAAAACATTTATTTTGATACCCCATTCGAGGGTCTTGAAGAAAAAAATTTTTTTCAGCCCGCACATTAAAGTGCATAAAATCCGCCATTTTGATTTTTTATGATTTTTATGTATCCAGTAACATTTGTGCCATAAAGACAAATCTAATGACGTATAATTTATCAAAATTGGTTGAGCAGTTAAGTAGTTACGAACAGACATAGAAAACGGTCATTTTATACGATTTATCACTCCAAATTGTTTCCAAATATATAAATTGTATATTTTTTTAATTTAGGTACCCATTGACACTCGCGTCATCGAGACAAATCTAATGACGTATTATTTATTAAAATCCGTTGAGCCGTTGATTAGTTACAAGCGGACATAGGAATGGACATACATACACACACGTGAAACACATACCCAGTCGGGTAAAAAAAAAAACCCCCGACATTCACCATTTTGTGATGGCGGTCATTTTGGATTTGCATAGTGCTATTCTACTAGTCAAGTCCTTATTTGATACCCATATTGAGGGAGTTGTAAAAAAATATGTAATCCACCATTTCATGGCGGCGGCCATCTTGGACCGATTGTCAAAAAACATAGCTAAGAACACTCCCGACTAACTTTCAAACAAAAAAAACCGCATTCAAATCGGTTCACCCGTTTGAGCGCTACGGTGGAACAGACAGACACACACACACAGACACGTCAAACTTATAACACCCCATCGTTTTTGCGTCGGGGGTTAAAAATAACCAGTTGAAAGTAAACTAGTAGACAAACTGTCCATGAAATCCAGAAATATCCAATTAATCGAGCGGACAAAAGGCAGTCAAATGTAGAGTTTCAAAGTTAATATGAAAACAGGCTAAATAATATTCTCTAAATCAAACGCCGAAGAACCAAATTTTTTCAGAAATAGCTTTTTTAATAATCCTGATAAGATTTTTTTCTATTGATATTTTGTACCGTGTCGAAGGTATGATGATACACAGGGGTCTAGTAATTTAAGTTGAAGTCGAGGAATTTATTTCAAAGGCCTTTAATAGTGTAAAGGCCACCCAGTGCCTCTATTAGGTACCTACAGATGATTATTTCCAAGTCCCTGGCAACACACCAATAAGCAGATATTTAGCTCTGCGTTACAGACAACAGATAATCCATTAGTAGATGAATGACAAATATTACAGAACTTTCCATCCCTATATCTTGCCTTCTATCCAACTGTCTTTGAGGATTTTGAATCTTGATACAATACCTAGTATTAAATCAAGTCAAGAAGCAAAGAATATACATAATCCAGAAGTGACTTTGTGTCAGTAATTAGGTTGAATCGAATATTTACCATCTAATTATGGCCGGCCGATGAAGGATAGCCCACCAACCCGCATTGGAGCAGCGTGGTGGAAGCTCTATATACCTCTCTCCTTTGAGAGAGGAGGCCTGTGCCCAGCAGTGGGACGTTAAAAAGGCTGTAATGGTGGTGGGTGGTGGATCTAATGATGTATCCAGTGGTAGATTCAATTGACGATTCAAAAGTACTTGTAAAAGTTTATTTGAATAAAAAAACTTTTCTATTCTATTCTATTCTGATCCTGTTGTCTGCAACTACTCTGCAATGTTGATCTAAATTCCAGCTTATTGCATAGATTACCGATTATTGCAGACACTTTCCAATCAGTCGGATCATTTTAAGAATTTTGTTGCCAAACGGTAGACATAAATTATTGCATAATTGCTTGCCGACGTTACGGCGTTCTTCAACTGAAAATTAGCATAAATATTTCTACTGATAACAGATGCCTTTATTAGATTAATTAACTATTAGATAATTATTTAATTAGACTGACTAAACTAAAAGGCATTATATTTTTCCACTAGCGGTCCACCCCGGCTTCGCCCGTGGTACATATATAGCCTATAGCACTCAAGGATCATTTACATATCAAACGGGGAAAGAATATTTGAAATCGGTCCAGTAGTTCCTGAGATTAGCGCGTTCAAACAAACAAACTCTTACGCTTTATTATATTAGTATAGATAGTATAGATTGATCGATAGAGATCACATTCAAAGGAGTGCGGGCGATTTCTCAAAAGCCAGTTATACAGCCCGCATAGTGTGGTAATATTTTTGTTAGTCAATGGAGAAATTATTCAGAGTATGGGAACGTAAAACGCTGTTGATTTCTATCAGCTGGTGAATTTCATTGACAACTACGCCAGTCGCTTTTGGCGTCCCCGCATGCTGTGTATCTTACCCGTAACATATAAGTGCCGTAAAATAAGTCGACCGGTGACCTTCAATGCGCGGAAGTCGAAAATGAGGTATCTCGGGGTGTCAGGGGGTCGCGGGGAGGGCGTGGGGATCGTTCGTAAGCACTGATTAGCTCTCGTGGATTCCTCGTAAGCGCTGATTGGCTCTCCAATCGTATTGTGTCCCGCTCACTCGTACGACGCTGCGCGCACTTGAAGGTCACCGGTCGACTTACGTGACGGGGGTTATATCGACCAATTGAAATGAACTTCCAACACTGTAGTTTTATTTTAATTTATAATACTACCCGCCTTGGCTTCACACGGGTAGGTAATACATACCCGCTACTATCCCACCATACATTGTATTTTTTATATCTCAAAGGGATTGGGCAGCTTTTTCGATGAAAGCTCCCAGGCGGCTTGACTTGTGGCGACATTTTCAATAATTATCGTCATATTTCAATCAATTTACACAAAACCTTAAAAAATTATACACCTAAACCTTCCTCATGAATCAGTCTGTCTATTGGTGAAAACCGAATGAAAATCCGTTCAGTAGTTTTTGAGTTTATCGCGAACAGACAGAGAAACAGACGCAGTGGGGGACTTTGTTTTATAATTTTTAGTGATATTTTACTTTGGACTACACTCACTTAAAAAAAAAGTAATCAAAAAAAATAGCGTCAAACTCAAAGTTTACGACTCTTACTTCATCTGTATAAGAAAAGACTGGTTCATTTAACAGCAATTTGTTCTAGTATGGCTCTAATCTTGACATTTGGCGATAAAAAAATACCAATGTAGGTCATTGTACATCGTACGCGACCCAAATAAAATTGTCTCTACCTATATGAAGATGCCTCTACCTATATGGTCTTTACCTACATCAATCATAATAAGTGTAGATTTATCAAGGTCCTCTCTTACCCGGTAACGGGTAACCTGTGATTGTTATCAAGTTATCACATAGTTTAGGCGTTTGTCATTGATTGATGACGAGCGAATGAAACTGCGTCAGGTACGCTGTTGCATAATGTCGTTTTTAGGGTTGCGTACCTAAAGGGTAACAAGTATAAATTAAAAATTTAAGAAACCCTCGACATTCGCCATTTTGTGGTGGTTTACTAGTAAATTTCATTTGATATCCATATAAAAAAGGGGTAGTGAAAAAATATGTAATCCGCCGTTTTGTGGTGGCGGCCATCTTGGACCGATTTTCATCAAATATAGCTAAGAACACTCCCGGCTAATTCACCTTTCAAACAAAAAAAAAACCGCATTCAAATCGGGTCATCCGTTTGAGCGCTACGGGGTAATAGAAAGACAGACAGAAACACACACACAGACACGTCAAACTTATAACACTCCGTCGTTTTTGCGTCGAGCGTTAAAAACAGAGCCCTATTAAGTACTAAGTAGTAAGACACTCTGCTGTCTGTCTGTCTATCCGTGTCACAAGTTTCTAGTTTAAACTCGCGTCGATTTGGAATGATAACATTTTTAGGACTACCTTCATATCAGAAAATTAAATGCTGTTTCTGTCTCTATTCGTAAAATGTCTTGCCAGTCCATAGTGTTCTGCAGATTATGAAATGAATTGAGTTGAGATATTTCTTGGCAAGAAAACATTCCGAATCAGTGGTTGATGTCGATTTATTGTGTTTATGTGTTTTAAACAACTTTTTTTCAGCAAAGAACTCCTTTATTCTAATTTATCTGGGTCCTACGTGATATGGGTAAATGTCTTAATGATTATTAACTAAAGTTTCGGTTTTGGTCAAAAATCTGCTGAAACTAACGTTCGTGTACCTCTTTTGAATCGAACTGTGGAACCGACTCCCTTCGGTGGCGTTTCCACATAACTACAATATGGGGTTATTCAAGGGGAGGATCAACAAATTCCTCAAAACCCGGCAACGCATAAGTGGTTCCTCTGGTACTGCAAATGTTCATGGGCGGCGGTAATCACTTAACGTGACTCGTTTGCCCACAATTTTTAACCCCCGACGCAAAAACGACGGGGTGTTATAAGTTTGACGTGTCTCTCTGTGTGTGTGGGTGTCTGTCTGTTCCCCTGTGGCGCTCAAACGGGTGGACCGATTTGAATGCGGTTTTTTGTTTGAAAGGTGAATTTGGTGAAAATCGATCCAAGATGGCCGCCCCTACAAAATGGCGGATTACATATTTTTTTACAAAATTGTCGGGGGTTTTTAAATTCTCAATTTATACTTGTTATAAAAAAAAAACTTACGCAGTTTGAGACGTTTCCATATCGGATTCGTCGGACGCGTCGTCTATGTCGTCGAAGTTGTCGATGACGCGGCCCGACACCTCGAGTCGTCGCAGCGAGCGGCCGCTGGAGGCAACGTGGCGCGCGATCTGGCGGATGAGGCGGCGCGGCAGGGGCAGGGAGGCGCGCGCGCCCCGGGCCGGGGATCCCCCGCGTTCGCCGCGCATTGGCGCCATCTATCACAAAGCGGAATCAAAATTAATAAACAAATGCCACCGTATGTTCATGTTCCACCACCACACGTCACTACAGCCTTTTAAGGTGCCACTGTTGGGCACAGGCCCCCTCTCTCATAGCAAAGAGGGATTCAGAGCTTAGACCCGCCACGCTGCTCCAATGCGGGTTGGCGGGCTTTAACGACTATTGTCACGTGATAGTGATAATAACCGGGATCGACTGCTTAACGTACTCTCAGAGGCACGGGGTGACTTACTGGCACTGAGAATTTCTAAATAGAAAACCCAATACCTAACAATTATTTGCCCGACCCGGGAATCGAACCCGGGACCTCGTGATCTGAGTCGTGTGTTCATGTTCCCCGATTTCTTAAGTCATCCGGATGTGGAACCCTTCCACGGTCCCGGGGTCGTACGGACTTATCGATTTGTACTTGGCTTAGGGTTACTTTAGGACCAGCGTCCTAAAGTAACCCTAAGCCAAGGTCCGAGCCTCACAGGAGGCGCCCTTAGGATGACGTTCCACCCGATCTTCTGCGAGTCCCCCAGGCCCGGACTCAAACCCCTCAGAGCTGAGCTTCTGCGCTCGCCCACAAGTCACAACCCCCCAGTGACGCTGTATACGCCAATAAGGCCTAAGCAAGGTTATACAACTGCCTCGTTGGTCTAATGGTTGGCGTATTCGACTGCGGATTGCGAGGTCCCGGGTTCGATTCCCGGGTCGGGCAAATATTTGTTAGGTATTGGGTTTTTCTGTCAAGAAATTCTCAGTGCCAACCCGGAGTTCGTAGTTGGCTGTGTTTCACCCCCGTGCCTCGGAGAGCACGTTAAGCAGTTGGTCTCGGTTATTGTCACCATTTTCATGTGACAATAGTCGTTAAAGCCCGCCAACCCGCATTGGAGCAGCGTGGCGGGTCTATGCTCTAATACCTCTCTCCTATGAGAGAGGAGGTCTTCCCAGCAGTGGGAAATTAAATGGCTGTAGTGGTGATGGTGGTGGAAGGTTATACAAAACCCGAAAAAAATAATGTTCATGCCAATTTATCAAGACCGTCTTTACATGCAGGCAATGTTCGCTCCCGCGGATATCAGTGCATGCATAAACGTCCACGGAATATGGGCGTCCCTAACTCCACGGCATGGGATTCCCTTAAGAGAATTCCTGCGATTTCCACAAGGACCTAATCCCAATCATGTTTCAATGTTTTCAATGCTGGTACTAGAATTACAAATCGGCAGCCTTCGACGCGTCATCAGCGTGATTGCAATCAAAATTAGCGACCTTATAAACAAGTAGTTAACAGTGGAATTGAAATGTTATTGTCCACTGCGCACTGTCGTAATGATGGAATGATTATAAACGGCACTTAGCTCTATGGCTTTAAGGTTATTGTGGTTGGTTTAAAGTTAACTCCGAAAACGTTAAGAAGTCGCTGCGAGAGAAACTTCAAATGAAACTCTATTCCAGAGAAAATCACAATACTAAACCATGAAAACCTGATAATCTTGTAACGGATTATACCAAACTAGCTGATTCTCGCGACATCGTCCGCGTGGATTGAAGTTTCATAAATTCACTCCTTTAGGTATACAATGTGGCTAATTCTATTGTACCTACACAATCTCTAAACCTAAACTAAATTGACAGGTTTAAAAATAGTGCTATCCCCTTCAGCAGGGAGGATTTTGAAAGAGACAGGAATATATTTAGACCTGTCATTTTAGTTTAGATTTAGAGATTGTGTACAACAGAATCGGCCACAATATAGGAATAATTCCTATAGGAACTCCTATAGGAATTTCAAAAAATTCTAGTATACTTAAGGAATATTTCCTCCTTTCAAATCTCTAGGTGCATCAGTTTAGACTGTGCACGGTCAGTAACAGTAGTTTTAAAGACCTTATAATATATAGATAGATATAATATGACCAATTAAATATAGCGAATGTTCAATAAATAATTAGGTAGTGAGATAAGGACATGGGAAAATAATTTGCTTCTCTTATCGAAAAATTTACTTAATATACTTATTGTACGTTTATTTAAATGTATTTATGATAAACTCATCAAAAAAAGTATACAATTGATATAATATTGTATTGTTTAATCAGGATTGTGACATTTATTTCGATATAAATTATGTTTCCACTAAAAAACTAACTTTGACACTAAAAAAGAATGTTGAATGGAAGCAGGCGTTACTTTGCGGAATTCCATGATATACAATGAATATAAAATTATTTTGCTATAATCCGCTAACAGTGACAAATTTGTAGGCACAACACCACACAATCTTGTAGGCACAACACCACACAATCTTGTAGGCACAACACCACACAAATTCACCACAAAACAAACTCGACGATCGTTTCACTCCGACACCGGAGCATCTTCAGGAGATGTCGACTTCACAACGGACGATTGCAAAGTGAGTTCGTGTCGAATGAGCGGTCTTATATATACTATCCCCGCTTAGTCATCTACCCTCCTTTCTCTTTCTCTCTGGCCACGCCCCCTAAATATGTTGAGCAACGGTGAAGATGACACATTTATTTGCTCATTCAGCAATTCGACACTTCTACCGCTGTGCCCAACTATTTCCAATTGTTCCAACACGCACAGTCTTAAACTTTTACAGCATGTGTGTAAAATTTCAAATGTATGACCCTCGTCTATCCTATGTCCACTATCCAAAAGATGTTTTGCGAAATGAGATCTTTGAGGCTGGTTGTTTCTAAAGGCAGCCATATGTTCTTTATATCGAGTTACAAAATTGCGCCCAGTTTGACCAACATATATAGCACTACATTCGGGGCACTTGAGTTTGTACACACCTGACTTTTGTCCATTATTTAATTTATCTTTACCATTACAAATTCTTCTGAGCGTATTATTTGTTCTAAAAGCAGCGTGTACATCATGTGATCTAAGAGTCCTAGCAATACGCTCAGATATTGGTCCGAAATAGGTCAAACTGGTTTTATATTTATTTATTTTGTCTGATGGCGCTGGATATAGGTTTTTCTTGACCTGCACTAACTGTTGTTTTCTAAGTATATTATTTACAATATTAGGGTTATACCCATTTGAACGCGCCATGTGATAAATAATATTTAATTCTTTTTTATAATTGTCTTTTGTAAGAGGAACGGACACTAATCTGTGTATATAACTATGAAAAGCTGCAAGTTTATGTTGCCAAGGATGGCATGATGATGCGGGTATGGTTGTGTCTGTATATGTAGGCTTGCGGAAGATCTCAAATTGATGTTTATTATTGACACGACTTATAGTTAAGTCGAAAAGCTGTGATAGCCTAGTGGTTAGGGCGACCGACTTCTAATCAGAGGTCGTGGGTTCGATCCCGGGGCACGCACCTCTAACTTTTCGGAGTTATGTGCGTTTTAAGTATTTAAATATCACTTGCTTTAACGGTGAAGGAAAACATCGTGAGGAAACCTGCATGCCTGAGAGTTCTCCATAACGTTCTCAAAGGTGTGTGAAGTCTGCCAATCCGCTTGGCCAGCGTGGTAGACTATGGCCAAAACCCTTCTCACTCTGAGAGGAGACCCGTGCTCTGTAGTGAGCCGGTAATGGGTTGATCATGCCATAGTTAAGTCGAGAAAATTTAGTGACTTGTTTTGTTCTATTTCCGACTTAAATGTAATTTTGGGGTGTATTTTATTAAGTTGCTCAACAAATACATCCAGTTGTCTCATTGTCCCTGTCCAACATATAATGATGTCATCGACATATCTGTAGTAATATAGAATGTTACTATTTTTTACAATATGTTTGTTTTCAAAATTATCCATAAAAATTTCTGCCATTAATGGACTTAGAGGAGATCCCATTGCTAACCCATCATTTTGTTGGTAGAACTTATCATTGAATTTGAAATAATTTTGTTGCATACATATTTGTGTTAATTCTACCAATTCTAATATTTCACCAGGGTGTAGCCGTTTCATTTCAAGTAATTTAGTCAAAATATCTATGGTCTCTTTAACTGGTACATTAGTGAATAAACTGTCCACATCTAATGATAATAATTAATAAAAATAATGTAAATCTAAATAATACATAGCTTTTTTTTTTATATATATTAGTTATAATTAATTTTTTTTTTTTTCTATTTACTTTTTTTTTTTCTCTATTATTATTATCATTGATATTATTATTTTTTTTTAATTTTATTATTTTAAGTATTATTATTAGTTTTTTTTTTTTTTTTTTTTTTTTTAAGTAATTACAGTATTCTCTAGTTGTTAATGTTAGTAGATCGAGACAAGCACGTCACTTTAAAATCTATGTTAGTTTAGTTAAAGGTTATACAATATTTTTTTTTTTTTTTTTTTTAGGGACTTATTTTAAGGAGGTTCCTCATCACGACTTCATCTCCACTCCGTATAGCCATTTTGATGTTATATTCCCGGATTATGCTGGATGTGGCCTTAACCGCCTTTGAGATGAACAAGGCAGTCGCATCATTGCTGTCATCAGTGTAGTAAGTACAGCTTTTTGTATGACGCGACACGGCCACTACCGCGTGTGGGACGCTGTCAAGAAGCTGTATTTTCTTTCGTGTCGTACGCACTATCACCACTGTCTGGAAGGTCGCTCCCTGAGCTTCATGTATGGTGTTCACGCGCGATCCCGATCCCGTCCCGTAACCCTCGGTTTTCAGGGTTTCCTTCTCTTCTTGTGTGTGTGTTAGGTACAAGGTGTTGTCTGTATCTTTCGGGATATTTGCGCCTGTATACTGTCTCAGATCAAGAGATCGAATCTGAGTTTTGGATGAGTATATGCCCTCGTAAACGTCACTGAGGGCATATGCTACATCCAATGGGTTCCTGTGCGTACATAGCAGCTCTTGGTTGACTGTTGCGATTAGGTTGGGGCGGCAGTAGAGCATCTTGAAGAGGTTTTCTCTGTCGATATAGGGCAGCTGATTTATATCGCCGATCAGGAGGGTCTCGCTGGCTCCCGCTAGCTTGGTTGCCATGACTATGGCTCCAAAGTGGTTCATGAGAGCCTCGTCAATGATGAGACGTTTACATCCCATTCGGTCCGGCTCCCTTAAACCATTCACTAAGACTGAAGCCATAGTGCGCACCTTGTTCTTCGATTGATTCCCGATTTTGGGCTCCAACTTTTCCCTCAAGTCTTTCGCTGCCTCTGTCGTGCTGGTGATGACAATATCTGTGTTTGTGTCAAAGTTCCTCACGATCCAAGTTGTCTTGCCACAACCTGGAACTCCGTTTACCCACTTGATCTTCGGAGTCTCCCAGAGTTCCAGGGTCTCGTTGTCGCTACCGGCAATGGTTTTTGCCCTTTCCAGGATCTTTTCGTTTAACATGATCCTGGTACATCGAGCTATCACCACTACCGGGTCGTTTGGATCTGTTTGGAACTTTGGTTGCCTACTCTCTTTTGTTCCCTCCTCGTCCAGTTCGACAAAGCCGCGTTTAGCGCTGTATGCGGCCATGTGGGCTCCTTTTTCCTCTCCGATGATGATTTGGGAGGTGTTGTTGTTATAGATCGACGCTTCCGCCTCGCTCAGCCTCACTTTTAGCAGACCAGTATTTTCCAGGAGGTATGCTTGCATGATATCTTCGCAAGTTTTACGACTGACCTGCTGTTCTGCTTTTGTGATGGCTTGGAATTCGAGAAAAGCGTTTATGACATGATCTAAGGGCCTTCTTACGTATCTAAGTACGGGGGGGGAAACTTGTCCCTTGTCGGCTCTTGTCCTGTTCTGTCTGGATGGTCCTGGTGGAGCGTCTCTCACAGGTTTGAAGAATGTTTGGATGGCCTCTTCGACTCTCTTTGTCGTCTTGGTTGATTCTATGTAGTCTTTTCTTCCGGACATGCTTCGGATTGCTCCGGTTAAGGTGCTTACCGTAGCGCTCAGCATGCTCTTTCCTTTTCTTAGCACTTCGGAGGTTTTCAACTTGCCGGCTGACGCTAAATTAACCTTAGTTTTAAGCCGCTGTGTAAGAAGTAGGTGATCTGCACCATAAGGAGAAGTTGTAAATTATCAAATCATAAAACAAAACAAACAATAAAAAAAGGCACGGACCAAGAGTCTGTGGAGTTGTTGACTATTTAATAAATAAATAAAAAATGATAATAATTTACACCGGACCGGCAGTAACATATCTTTAATTTTATTTACCAACTGAATACTATTTTTCAGTGCAAATGTGGGCTGAAAGGATGTCTTTGATTTTATAATGTTATTTAACTGCTTAGCCAATTCATATGCCGGTGCGCTAACGTACGAAACAACTGGACGTATTGGAATATTTTCTTTGTGGATCTTTGGCAAGCCGTACATAGTTGGCGCATGTGGGTTCATCACATCGCAGAAAGTAATTGTGATGAACCCACATGCGCCAACTATGTACGGCTTGCCAAAGATCCACAAAGAAAATATTCCAATACGTCCAGCTATGCGATTCCCTAAGGAAAAATAAAATTTACCGCAGTTGCGCATCAGCTGTTAGGTTAGACGAAGTAAATTTGGTATTCTCTTGTGTAACTTCGACTCGCCTTTGCGACACTAGCGCTTCATGAGCGAATGTGCTGGATGTGGAAAACTTGATTTTGACATTTACGTATGAAAATTGGTATTCCGCAAGCAATTTTACCGCGGTTGCAACTACATCGTACGCCTTCGCCTTCGATTTTAAATGTCAAAATGAAAAGCGTTTTGATTTTAGCTTTTTCCTACGATGTAAATACGATCACGAGTAAAATTGGTTCATAAACTTAAAGAAATCTTTGAATAAATTAACAATGTGAGTTTTCTTTTACCACAAAACGTTATAGCTCACATGGAAATGAGTTTAAATGTAAAAAAGGTAAGCAACTCCGTGGTAACATGCCTATTTCTTAATCACGTAGATTAATTGAAACCTTTTCATATCTTAGAATAAACTTGGTTTTTTTCTCTCAGATATAAAAAGTTTCAAAACTTATCAGTGTGGATGGATCATAATCATTTTAGTAACCCACATTAGAAATGTAACATTTACTTACTGATGAAACTAATTAGGTAGATTTAAACCTAATCAACAAGGGTGTAATTTAATCATTTGAATGTCATAGTACAATAGGGTTAATAAGAGGTACTTACCTAAGTAAATAGTCTTGCGTTAGTGCTGTAGGTAGGTATGTTAGATTGTTTAATATACCTACCCTAAGTTGATATTATATAGATCCTGACTGTCACATAACCATACCTACCTTCTTAGTTTTTTATGGTTCTTGTTAGATTTAACTTACTTAAGTAGTTTTAATATTCTCTGCACTATTTTTAATATATTATTATTTAAATGCTTAAATCAATTTTCAGATATATTCACACAGAGTCCACCTTACTTACAACTAAGTAAGTACATATCTATTTCATGAAGCAATGCTGCAGATTCATCAAAAGAACTTGATAATGCTACTTTTACAAAAGGGATAACACAAGGAATAGTATAAATTAGCAGCTATAGTACATTGTGATACAAGGGTGGAATGTTGGTTATTGCAAACGAGCTGTCATTAACAAGCCCGAACCGAAGGTGAGGGTTTTTAATGTCACGAGTTTGCAATAACCGATACACCCGTGTATCACACGACGTTTTTCAATACAGTTGTGGGAAATAGTAAAAAAACAAATCGAAGAATCAAATGTTTATTTCAACATACATAGGTACGTACGTACCTATCTTTGTCGGAATCTTGGGGGCAAAATTCCATCTTGCGTAATTTTTGCCCCAGATAAAATATCAGGTGGAGTTAATTCCATAATATCACTTGTACTTGAACTCATATTTACAAAAAATAATCAATTTATCACACAAAAAATGAAAACTTTCAGAAAATGGCGCGTTTTAGCAACTGGACATTTTAAAACGAAACTAGGCAACAGTCTACGCGTATACAGCCTATTCGATTTTTGAGATATGTTAATGTGAAAATAATTAAATTAAAAATGGTAATTAAATATATAATTAATTATAATAAACAAACATTTAAAAGAATTTTGAGAATTCAATGCTAAGACGTACGCATTTATTAATTTTTTCTCGTATAAAATCTATCCGATTTTATTCTATGTATGAAAACTCCTTGCTACTAAACTTTTTAAATTGACTTATAAATTTAAAAATAAACTGCAAAACAAAATGATCGAGCTCGTAAAACAAAAGTCACGACCGCGTAAAACAAAACATGCCTGTGCAAAAGATTTAATTTTCGAATCATAACTATAGCCTCTGAAAGTACGCCATGTTAAACAACTGTATTGAAAAAAGAATATTTGGCACAATTCTACATAGCATATTTTTTTTCAACTATTTAATTAGCCAACACCAAAGACAGTACCTAATTATGAGTGAGAAAAAATAAAAATATTTTTCAAGAAAACTGATTTTTATTTTACAATTTCACATTTGTTAGCATTGCAACGAGTTAGCTAGGTTAGCGATTATTCTTACACATTGTTATGTTTTGTATTAAATAATAACAGTATTTAATTATATTCATAGAAATTGCCATTACCACAGGTACTTATCTTACATATTGGAATTGACTTATTATTCTCTGAGATTTAAAAAGTTTCAAAACTTATAAGATTTACCTACTGTATTGAGGGGACTATTCATAGTCTTAATAATTATGTAAGTATAGTATCATAGATATTAGAAATAAAGCATTTGCAGATGACACAAATTAGGAACAATCATAAATTAATATTCAACAAGTTCAATAACTGCCTCGTTGGTCTAGTGGTTAGCATATTCGACTGCAGATCACGAGGTCCCGAGTTTGATTTCCAGGTTGGGCAAATAATTGTTAGGTATTGGGTTTTTCTGTCAAGAAATTCTCAGTGCCAGCCCGGAGTTGGTAGTTGGCGGTGATTCACTCCCGTGCCTCGGAGAGCACGTTAAGCAGTCGGTCAGGGTTATTATCACTATTATGTGACAATATTCGTTAAAGCCCGCTAACCCGTATTGGAGCAGCGTGGCGGATCTAAGCTCTAAATCCCTCTCTCCTAAATCCTAGAAGAGAGGAGGCCTGTGCCCAGCAGTGGGGCGTCAATCAAAAGTGTCAAAAAGTGTCATACAATATGGTTATTGAGGGATAGATAAATGAGGCCTTGGGTTATCACTATGTATATATATATGTGTGATGCTGATGCCGCGACTTCGTCCGCGTGGATTTGAGTGAATTTTGGTTTTTCACAAATCCCGAGGGAATCGTGGATTTTTCCTTCCCGTTCCCGCTCCCTTTTCCAACCTTTATACCTACTTTCAAGGAAGTTTACTATAGTAATCTGCCTATAGCTATAGCTGTAGGAGAACTCTCAGGCATGCAGGTTTCCTCACGATGTTTTCCTTCACCGTTATCATCATCATCATCATCATGATCAACCCATTACCGGCTCACTACAGAGCACGGGTCTCCTCTCAGAGTAAGAAGGGTTTTGGCCATAGTCTACCACGCTGGCCAAGCGGATTGGCAGACTTCACACACCTTTGAGAACGTTATGGAGAACTCTCAGGTATGCAGGTTTCCTCACGATGTTTTCCTTCACCGTTAAAGCAAGTGATATTTAAATAATTAAAACGCACATAACTCCGAAAAGTTAGAGGTGCGTGCCCCGGGATCGAACCCACGACCTCCGATTAGAAGTCGGTCGTCCTAACCACTAGGCTATCACCCTCACCGTTATAGCAAGTGATATTTAAATACTTAAAACGCACATAACTCCGAAAAGTTAGAGGTGCGTGCCCGGGATCGAACCCACGACCTCCGATTAGAAGTCGGTCGTCCTAACCACTAGGCTATCACAGCTTGTAGCTGTAAATTGCTATAGCAAATTTCGGTTTTTTTTAAATCCCGCGGGAACTCTAGATGTTTCCAGGATAATAACAATAGCCTATGTGTTATTCCAGGTTTATAAGCTATGTATGTTTTAAATTTCAGCCAAATCGGTTCTGTAGTTGCGGCGTGAAAGAGTAACAAACATACACACAAACTTTCGCCTTTATAATTATTAGAAGTGTGATAAGATAAGAATAGGATCATACAATATTTAGGTATAGGCCGAGTTATTATGCACTTCCACTCTTTGTCTCATTAAGGTCTAATTACGAGAAAGTTTTAAGAGGTTTTACAGTAGATTTGCTACTTATAACTTTGCTTTTATCAATTTTCTGATAATTTATTGTAAACTGGATGATGCCCGCGACTTCACCCGCGTGGATTTAGGTTTTTGAAATCCTGTGGGAACCACTTGCTTTTCCGGGATAAAATTTGCCTATGTCCGTCCCCAGGTTGTAAGCTACCTCTGTACCAAATTTCATCAAAATCGGTTAAACTGTTGAGCCGTGAAAAGCTAGCAGATAGACAGACAGAAAGACAGACAGACTTTGGCATTTTTAATATTGCAATATGGATTCTTGAAGGAATTCTGCAGATTATATTGTTTGTACCTTCTTCTAAAAAATGGATATAAGTTGTGTAATAAATAGTGGTAGATTTAAATGACGATTCAAAAGTACTTGTAAAAGTTTATTTGCATAAAAAAACTTTTCTATTCTATTCTATAGCAATAAATAAAAGAAAGTAAGTTAATCTAAAAGATTGAAAGTTAAACCGACTTCACCACTTAACAGTTCATATCGTGACAATTAAGTACTGAACCGATTTTGATAAAACTTGCACTGTTCCCTAAATTGAAGTTTTAAGCTAATAAAAATAAATAAAGAGAAAGAAGAATGGCCAGAATACGATCAATAGTTTCAGAGAAATGCGTGGACAAACATACACCGATGAAATGTATATATTTTTGTTTAGAAGCCCTTATAGATATGAATTATCATATGTGAATATTTTGCAGTTTCAATAACATTACATACATACGTTCGAATTGATAACCTCCTTTTTCTCAAGTTGGTTAGTGAAAGTACTTTTTTCTAGCCAACTATGATACTATACCAACCTCAAAGACAGACTAGTAAAAAAAATAAGAGATTTAAAAAAGTGATTTTTATTTTACAATTTTCATGTGTTGTGTAATTAATACATTAAATAATATTATAGGGGCTTGAATCATGATTCATCATGTGCCCTACGCGCTGCTGATCGATACATTTTGATTCCTTCAAAATCCTTCCTGAAAGTTACGTCCATCTCTTCCATCCATTCCAGCTGAAACATTTTAATTTAATATTAAATAAAACATTAAGTACAGCAAACTTAAAATATATGTAAGTAGTATAATTAGACAAATAATAAATAAACAAGACAGACACTTCAAACTTCCACATTATCAAGCTGCTATAATTATTTGAAGCATAACTAAAACATTTTGAAAATTTTTAGAATAGGTACCTATTCTGACTAGAAATTAGAATAGAATGTCTGTCAGGCTAATCTTTTGAATGAACCGATTTTGATATGACTTTTACAGGCTTAAAGAGGACTAATAATAGTACAAAGAATGATGTAGGCTAGGTACTCTTTAACCCAGGAATATTTAAAAAAAAAAAATTCTTTACATGCAACAATATAATACAGATTTTTAAAACTAAATCCTTGCAGACGAAGTCGTGGAAATCAATTATTATTTGATGAAATAACACTGTCCTAATTCCGGCTATAGAATTCAACCGATTTATACTGAGCGAGCAATTAGGTATAGTACCTAGGTAGTAATGAGTACCTAACTATCATCTTGTTACGAACCTTTTGCGGATATCTTCTGTCGATGCTCACAACTGTAGAATTTCAACTTCTCATCATTATATTATTATTGTCTTGTGTCCATTATTCAAGTTTGACTGGTCATCAATATCGCCACTGAACTCCTATGGTTTCTACCAAATTTAAAGCATTTAATGCATGTAGTATTATTCCCAGCGACTGAAATGATTGTCGATCTCACGAAATTTAGCACAATAATTCATATTTACATTTACGAGTAAGTTTAAATTTGTTTAAAGTAATTATTGCTGAGGTCTGACTTGTCACCAACACAGAACACCAACTTAAGGTACTCAGAAGTAGTCTGAACACTATAATTGTAGGTCGCCATAGCACTGCAGTATTGCGAGAATGAAAGTGGAATTTTAAGTGTTTCGCTTTGTTTCTCTTTTTTATAGTTTCTCAAGAGTTAGAAAAATTCCTTCCCAAGTTTCAAGTGTTTACATACATGGTTGATGGTGATGTCATCCTGCCGGTACCCCAACGTTATTTTTTTATCGTGACGGCAAAGGTCAACAAGCATTCTGCCTTAGTCGAAGATAAAAGTCCTAAACAATGTTCATTTTCAGAGTATTTTGTATTTCTTTATGTAATTTTGTCATAAAACAATAAAATGTATCATAAAATAATTTAAAAGCCATTAAAAAGGCTGAATTTCTGAATCGTAAACTTTTTCCGATATTAAAATGAAAATAGCATGACATCACTGGGTCGCCCGGTTGAACATCGTAGGGTTCGTCTCGACAATAAGATCGCCGGATATGTTTATGCTACTCCAGAATACCAAATTTAACAACCGCTGTAGGTCTAGTCGATGTGTACGATGTTACATCGTAGACTACATCGATTCTAGCAACGTATAAACGTTTTTAAGAGAATCACACTGCAGTTGTTTCGTACGTTAGCGCACCGGCATATGAATTGGCTAAGCAGTTAAATAACATTATAAAATCAAAGACATCCTTTCAGCCCACATTTGCACTGAAAAATAGTATTCAGTTGGTAAATAAAATTAAAGATATGTTACTGCCGGTCCGGTGTAAATTATTATCATTAGATGTGGACAGTTTATTCACTAATGTACCAGTTAAAGAGACCATAGATATTTTGACTAAATTACTTGAAATGAAACGGCTACACCCTGGTGAAATATTAGAATTGGTAGAATTAACACAAATATGTATGCAACAAAATTATTTCAAATTCAATGATAAGTTCTACCAACAAAATGATGGGTTAGCAATGGGATCTCCTCTAAGTCCATTAATGGCAGAAATTTTTATGGATAATTTTGAAAACAAACATATTGTAAAAAATAGTAACATTCTATATTACTACAGATATGTCGATGACATCATTATATGTTGGACAGGGACAATGAGACAACTGGATGTATTTGTTGAGCAACTTAATAAAATACACCCCAAAATTACATTTAAGTCGGAAATAGAACAAAACAAGTCACTAAATTTTCTCGACTTAACTATAAGTCGTGTCAATAATAAACATCAATTTGAGATTTTCCGCAAGCCTACATATACAGACACAACCATACCCGCATCATCATGCCATCCTTGGCAACATAAACTTGCAGCTTTTCATAGTTATATACACAGATTAGTGTCCGTTCCTCTTACAAAAGACAATTATAAAAAAGAATTAAATATTATTTATCACATGGCGCGTTCAAATGGGTATAACCCTAATATTGTAAATAATATACTTAGAAAACAACAGTTAGTGCAGGTCAAGAAAAACCTATATCCAGCGCCATCAGACAAAATAAATAAATATAAAACCAGTTTGACCTATTTCGGACCAATATCTGAGCGTATTGCTAGGACTCTTAGATCACATGATGTACACGCTGCTTTTAGAACAAATAATACGCTCAGAAGAATTTGTAATGGTAAAGATAAATTAAATAATGGACAAAAGTCAGGTGTGTACAAACTCAAGTGCCCCGAATGTAGTGCTATATATGTTGGTCAAACTGGGCGCAATTTTGTAACTCGATATAAAGAACATATGGCTGCCTTTAGAAACAACCAGCCTCAAAGATCTCATTTCGCAAAACATCTTTTGGATAGTGGACATAGGATAGACGAGGGTCATACATTTGAAATTTTACACACATGCTGTAAAAGTTTAAGACTGTGCGTGTTGGAACAATTGGAAATAGTTGGGCACAGCGGTAGAAGTGTCGAATTGCTGAATGAGCAAATAAATGTGTCATCTTCACCGTTGCTCAACATATTTAGGGGGCGTGGCCAGAGAGAAAGAGAAAGGAGGGTAGATGACTAAGCGGGGATAGTATATATAAGACCGCTCATTCGACACGAACTCACTTTGCAATCGTCCGTTGTGAAGTCGACATCTCCTGAAGATGCTCCGGTGTCGGAGTGAAACGATCGTCGAGTTTGTTTTGTGGTGAATTTGTGTGGTGTTGTGCCTACAAGATTGTGTGGTGTTGTGCCTACAAGATTGTGTGGTGTTGTGCCTACAAATTTGTCACTGTTAGCGGATTATAGCAAAATAATTTTATATTCATTGTACTAAAAAAGAAAATATATCTAATATTTTCAAATCTATACTAATAAATAAAATTGAAGTGTCTGTCTGTAATATCGAAATAACTACCTCATATTAACCTTATATGGTTATTTGAACGATACCATAACCGAATCACACGTTTTTAAAATTTTTGTCTGTCTGTCTGTCTGTCTGTCTGTTTGAACGGGCTAATCTTCGGAACGGCTGAACCGATTTTGACGGGACTTTCACATACAAGTAGAGAATTAGTCAGGGAGTAACATAGGCTACTTTTTTAACCGACTTTCAAAAAAGGAGGAGTTGTGTTTTTCTACCTATGTACACCGATATCTCCGAGATTTCTGAACCGATTTGCGTAATTTTTTTTTTAATCGATAGAGAAACATTGCGACACTGTCCTACAAAAAATTTGGATTCCAACTCCTCAATCCTGATGCTGTAGGGGGGGATCCCCAAAACTAATGGGATTTAGGCACTGTCGGTTATTTAAATTGATATTGGGGATACTAATTAAAGACTTTATTGTTGAATGAACTCTGAGTAGGTACAGCTACTGAGCTACTGAGTAGGTACATATCCAACTCCTCAACCCTGATGCTGTAAGGAATTGCATTCCGAAATCGTGGGGATCCCACGGAATTTTTCCGTTTTGGGGACGGGTTACTACAGATAGGCTACTTTTTGTTCTGAAAAATCAAAAGTTCCCATGGGATTTTTAAAAACCTAAATCCACACGGGCGAAGCCGTGGGCATCATCTAGTATATACTATAAAACAAGTGTAAATTGAAAATTTAAAAAACCCCCGACATTCGCCATTTAGTGGCGGCGGCCATCTTGAATTTGCAATAGTGCTATTCTACTAGTCAAGCCCTTTCATTTGATACCCATATCAAGGGAGTTGTGAAAAAATATATCATCCGCCATTTTGTAGCGGCGGCCATCTTGGACCGATTTTCATCAAACATAGCTAAGAACACTCTCGACTAATTCACCTTTCAAACAAAAAAAACCGCATTCAAATCGGTCCATCCGTTTGAGCGCCACAGGGGAACAGACAGACACACACAGACACACACACACACACAGACACGTCAAACTTATAACACCCCGTCGTTTTTGCGTCGGGGGTTAAAAAAAACAGTCGTATGTAGGTAAGATTTATCAAATTAACATGTACCAACGTTGGTTGTGTATGAGCCTTCAATGATAAAGTTATAATACTCGTAACTACACTTCTTTTCTTACTTAACTTAAATCTTGAAATATCTTTCGCTTTCGTAATATTTACAATGTTACTGACACAACCCTTTAGTTAACGGCCAATTCTTGTGCTTATAGTAGCACATTCGCGAGCAAAGAGCAGCCCAGAAGCCAAGACAGAATGCCAAAAATCAGATACTTAACATTAAGGTTGCTCTTAAAACATTAAAGCTGAAATCAATAGAGCGCAGTTTCACTTTGGTCAGACTTTCGAGTTAAAATAAGACGGATATGTTTTATGACGGAGTTAAAATGAGTCCTGACATAAATCTAAAGATTTGTTGTAGTATTCGGGCGTATCTCTAATTTTCCAACTGCGCGCTAGCAAATAAAAGGTTATGTTTTCACGCGTAGACAAGCGTGAAAAACATAACATTTTCTTATGTACATGTGTTTGGGATTCTTTACGCTCTCGAAACTTCGTACGGCTGGTTAGATTCTAATCAATGAGGTGTCTAATGTCTATAGATTAGTCTAAACCGTGCGTTTTTAACCTCCGACGCAAAAACGACGGGGTGTTATAAGTTTGTCGTGTCTGTGTGTGTGTCTGTCTGTTCCCCTGTGGCGCTCAAACGGGTGGACCGATTTGAATGCGGTTTTTTGTTTTGAAAGGTGAATTAGTCGAGTGTTGTTAGCTATGTTTGATGAAAATCGGTGCTAGATGGCCGCCGCTACAAAATGGCGGATTACACATTTTATCACAACGCCCTCAATATGGGTATCAAATGAAAGGGCTTGACTAGTAGAATAGCACTATGCAAATCCAAGATGGCCGCCGCCACAACATGGCTAATGTCGCGGGGTTTTAAATTTTTTTAATTTATACTTGTAATTTTTTAAAAGGGGTGAAAACCCCCTTTTACGCAATCGGGTTTCATGTTTTTTTTTTCAATATACTGGTTTTTAACCCCCGACGCAAAAACGACGGGGTGTTATAAGTTTGACGTGTCTGTGTGTGTGTGTGTGTGTGTGTGTGTGTGTGTGTGTGTGTGTGTGTGTGTGTGTGTGTGTGTCTGTTCCCCTGTGGCGCTCAAACGGGTGGACCGATTTGAATGCGGTTTTTTTTGTTTGAAAGGTGAATTAGTCGAGAGTGTTCTTAGCTATGTTTGATGAAAATCGGTCCAAGATGGCCGCCGCTACAAAATGGCGGATGATATATTTTTTCACAACTCCCTTGATATGGGTATCAAATGAAAGGGCTTGACTAGTAGAATAGCACTATTGCAAATTCAAGATGGCCGCCGCCACTAAATGGCGAATGTCGGGGGTTTTTTAAATTTTCAATTTACACTTGTTTCAATTGCTGACGAAGTTGTAAATATGCTAAGTAAGTACTAGCACATTGTATCAATTATTAATGTTAAAGTAAATAACGATAGTCCATTCATTATTATTTCAGCCTGTCTATAATTAAGACACAGTGACCGACTAACTGACATTCCTATTTGTTGGCACAAATCGTGGAGTCGTTTTGATAAAACAATTTTTACGCACGCCGCGATCTTCTCCGATATTTTTAGCGTTATGCAATAATGTAGGTAGGTAATAGTAATAATAGCCCGGGAGGTAACGCTGCAATTTTTCTAGTGATTTTATACCAAATGCAATTTATTTCAAACATTTGTTTAATGTCCAGAAATGAGTAAAGTGAGTGTCAGTCGTCGCACGCGCGGTGGAGCTAAGAGATTCAGCTTCTTGATCTTTCGTTCTTCTGATCGAATGTCGTAGAAAATGTCACGAACAAGCGATCGGGAAGCTATTATGAACTTTATTCCATTGTCATAAGGTGCTCCGTAACAATAGAATAACTTTTTCATCCTAAATCTTTTAATTCCACCACTATCGGAGCAGCTGACGTTCGGATGTGTTATGTGTTAGGTGAAAACTATAATTGTTATGATTTTCAGTCGGTATAAAATGACTTGCTCAAGTGTAGCGCTACCTCTCGTACTATACGTTGATACTAGATAATAAATAACGACTCACGGCGGCAGTCGAGTTATCTGCCGATATCAGGAATTGTTTGGAGATTGTACCTACTTATCATAGCACCAGCATGAAATAAAATAGTGAAATAAAATAATTACGTTTACTAGTGAACTAGTGAAATAATTACGTTTACGAAAGAGTTGCGTTTTATAATGAAGATAAAAGTGAACACTGATCTATTTTATTCACAACTTTTGTATGGGTAATTTCAACCATACTTGCAGCGTTTTGCAATCCACTGCAGGACTAAAACTCTTTTGATCAAAATATTTCGTGAAAATTTATTAAGAATATAAATGCAATAAATAGACTCAATAGAAAAAAAATAATAGGACATTTTATGTAGGGAAAATAATTAATACGTTTTATTTTTTTCGAGTACTTTTTCTTGGGTGCAAAAAAGCGTTTTAGCAAAGAACCAAAAAAAAAATTATCTTCTTGTATATTCCTCCCGCCCCTTCCCCTCGAGCTCACCCCCTATTCAGTTCTTTAAAATCCCTCTATCAGTGGTATGTTATTTAGTAGACCCTCCCGAACAAAATCCCTCAAACTTTCTAATTGTTGTATAGAAAATGCTATTGAGTCTCCTCTGTGTTTTGTTTTCATCATACCAATTTAAACCGTATGACACAGTAAATAAAGCTGAGTTTAAGTTGCTATCATTAAAAGGCGCTGCATTTCGGCTACTCTCGTGCGCGTTAGACCCAACAAAGCTATACGTCCGATAGTTCGGTCTTAAAATATTGAAAGAAAATAAAGAAAAAATTCCTTGTATATTATAAAAAACCTGTAGCAGGTATATTCGATACCAATAATCCTACTTAATATTATAAATGTGAAAGTGTGGATGTTTGGATGTTTGTTACTCAATCACGCAAAAACTACTGGATGGATTTGGCTGAAATTTGGAATGGAGATAGAATATACCCTGGATTAACACATAGGCTTTTTATCCCGGAAAATCAAAAAGTTACCACGGGATTTTTAAAAACCTATATCCACGCGAACGAACTCGCCGGCATCAGCTAGTATTTAAGTAAATTCCCAAGGAGTAAGATTGCCAACGTGATTCGTTTTACGCAATAATTAGGAGTAATATGTATTGATACAAGCATCGACGCATCGACTACTATACACGTGTGTCTACAATCAGCATAAATATATAGCTAGTATGTATTTGTATAAAACTAGGGCATGATTAATCGTCGCGTGTAAACAACAAACAGTCCTTTATAAGAGCGACGTAAACAATAACAACAATCATCTTATTAGTAGTACCAAGTACGAGTGTAACATGTTGTAACATTAAAGGTTTGAATAATAGATTTAACAAATTAAATTTAAATAGATTTAACAGATTTTATTAATTAGATTTATTAGCCCGGCCCTGAGTTAAGGTTGTTGTCCATGGAAACACACTGGAGATGTGCTTCGACCAGTCTGATTGGTCTGTTGAATATGTATCCGCTCCAGCATTGTAATATTAAAGTGTTTTTTACGACATTGTGGCTAATTCTGTTGTACACAATCTCTAAAGCTAAACTAAAATGACAGGGCTAAATATATTCTTATCTCTTTCACAGTGCTACCTGCGGAAAAGGATAGCACTATTTTTAAACCTGTCAATTTAGTTTAGGGAATTTTAATGACATTGACACTTTAATACAGTAATCTACTAAGAAAAAATAAAACTACTGCTGCATAATTATTCTGGCGCTGGTAATCCAAATGAAATGTCTTATAACAGAACTAGATGATGCCCATGACTTTGTCCCTGTGGATTTAGGTTTTTTAAAATCCTGTGGGAATTATTTGCTTTTCCGGGATAAAAGTTGAGTATATCAATTACACAGATGCAAGCTACAATGTACCAAATTTCCTGTGGAAACTTTAATTTTCCGGGATAAAAAGCAGCCTACATGTAATGTTAGTTGTAAGTTACCTCTGTATCAAATTTCATCAAAATCGGTTAAACTGTTTGGCAGTGAAAAGCTAGCAGACAGACTCACTTTTGCATTTGTAATACATTTTAGTATGGATGAATAAACAAAGTAAATATGTAACTATTGAAGTATGGCTTACTATATTGAGAGAAGAGACGACAATCATTAGCAAGTTTAGTCACAAAATGTATGTTAAGGTTATTCAAATACATCTATTGGAAATACTTGAAGAATAGAATATCTGATTGCTGGCAGTAAACACAACCTATTCTAACACACGTTTATAAGAATAAAACTTCATATTGTAGATACCTATTATATTTTAAATATTATAAACTAGTGGACCCGGCAGACTTCGTCCTGCCTGGTGACATACTGACATTGGCGCCACCTTCTGAGACGCGATAGACTACCTGTACCTATCCGGTAATTGTGTTTTCAAACCATCCAGGAACCCATTGAAATATACACACAAAATTTCATACAAATTGGTCCAGCCGTTTAGTAGTTAGGTGACAAACACGCGTACCTACGGAAGAATTATATAGGTACAGGTGAGAGAGTTTACCGTATCCACGCGACGGGATGTTTGACAGTTATGAAACCCGTGAACATTTGTATGGGAAAATGTTTTTACTTTTATTTTTTCGTCAATTTTCCAATATTTTTAATAATTATTCTGCTATTCGGGACAGAGACAAATACAACAAATAAATAACCATGAAAATTGCTCCAGCCATTCTGGAGTTATAAGTGTTCGAACTAACACGACTTTGTTTTTTATATTATAAATTCGAAAGTGCACTATATATACATCTTTATACATTAAATACTCAAAAGATTTGAACCAAATTGTGCGCAAAGCTTAAACACTAACTTGAATATTACTGAGTCTTATCCCTGAGAAAACAAACAGTTCTATTATTATTTTCTTTTAACTACATGCATGCAGATAAAATGTCGCAAGTAAAAGCTAGCATAATTACCTATGATTTTTTTTGATATTATGAAATATTAAAATAAAAACATTGATGTGTTGCCTTTAGTCTCAATTTATTATTGGCAATAATGATTCATTTTAAATATCTAACATTTATTACTTCCTGCTTAAATGTAGTATTCCTGTTAAACTGTAGTAGTTTATTACAGATACTTACTAAAATAATATTGTATAGAATGGCCAAGTTATAGCAAACAATTAATTTTCTTGTGCACATCCAGTAAAAGTTGTTTATCTACAATCACCATCACTAAATCAAACTGTTTTTTACATAAAATTAAAACTGGCCTAGATATGTGATATGTGAAGAATTATTTTGCTCCATAATATTATTATCCGATAAAGAAAAACTAAGTGCTTTTTTTTTCATTACCTACAATATCTTATCTCATTACAACTGGCTGATGAAGCTGAAACTAAGTTTGTAGTTATTAGATTTAAAAATATTATTCCAAATTTGATTTATTAAATTGTATGTAAATAATTAAATATATAAAGAAATTATTAGCATTTCTTAAAATTTCTATCTAAGCATGATTGGGATCAAGTCTGGTATCATCAAATTATCATATTATTATTGAGATAAAGTAAGACTTTAGTAATGATAGCTTCAATGAAAATTTTTTTTCCATGCATGCTATGTTCAGGTTCTTAGGTCCTAAAATAGAGCATTGTAAATTGTTTCTGGGCGATAACTATTTTTAGAATTCTTATAGGAAGTGCAAAATAGTAACTAGGTCAAAGTAAAGTCTTAACATTATTAATAGCATATTGTTATTACATATGCTATAATTATCTACAGTTTAGATACTTATATATATGAAGGTCATCAATAAAAAGATATCATTTCAGTATTAAAATTCCTAGTTCAGAAATGTGACCTGGTTGCTGGTCGCTAGGGTAGGCCAATAAAAGAATCAGGGTCGTAGAACTAAAATTGATTATATCATAATGATTTGATAAAATTATTTAGTCAAATAGTTAGCTGTGACATAGGGTGTAAGTATATATTTTATTTATACTTACAAGGATTGTTTGCAAAGTAAGTATAGGGCACAAATAAAAATAAGAGAACACTAACAAAATTCACTACAGTTAAATGGCTTGATAAAAATACCAAGCAGTAAGTATGTTGGTAGGGAAAATAACGACGCGTGATTGATGTGATGTAACAGTAATTACCATGTGTTTTTGTATTCATTGGGTCAGCAGTCGCGTCAACAGCTTGTTGCTAGGAAACTGGGTTTGAATACCGCGTGCGCGCTGCGCGCTGAGCCTCTACGTGGAACGTCGCCGCGTGCATCGTCACCAAATGCACGTGCCGACGCGCGACGCGAAGGGCCATTACATAATTGCAGGAGCGGACGCTCGCTTGTGCGACGCCGAGGAAAACGATGCGATGCGAATGCCACCAGTTCCAATTTTAGATAGAAGCGCCAGACTATCTCTGTCGGGTTACCAGTATGTTCTCATGCGTCCCGTCGCATTTTTAGAACCGCATGTAAACGACACCGCTCCACGCTATCCTACAATCTGAAACTCGCTCGAGTGACACCAGATGCTTCTTAATCAGGGAGCAAAATCCAAAATGCGCACAAAGCTAAAGTGCGTCGCGTTTTAATTACTTTTTTATTCATTTTTTAATCCTCTCTAAACAGAAGCCTAAGTTAGGAAGCCTTAACGAGGAAACGAATGAACTCACCTCATAGATGTGATGTTTCTTTACGCACAAATTAGTAATTAATAAAAATAAACAGCATTCCGCTGCCGCCGTATTAGAAAATAATAATAAAAATCAACACCTTGCAAACACCTCAACACCCAATCAAACCATAAACTAAAGAACCAAGACAACCATGCAGTTAGCAATATAGCAAAAGTAGTTTGTAAAGCTAGGTTCACATTATTGTGTCAGGGTGTGCCGGTAGGAGTTGTGTTCTGTGGGGGTGTGTCATGACTCATGGCGCGACAGAATGCTATCGGTTTCATTCATTGATCTATTAACTAAGAGATCTAAAAATGAAGCTAAAAATTAACTTGAGGTACAGTTATTGTACTCACCTAACCTAAATGACTCCTGTCTAGGTGTAAATGAAACACCGAATCGCACTTGCTTTTTATTATTTCTAAGCATGTCACTAAATTGATTGTCAAATGGACTTATTTGTTAAATTTTAATAAATTTAATCCTACCAAATTAAATAGGTATGTCTCATAAACCATCATTACTTTATGGATTGTTTAGATATTGTTTTTGCATGTTTTATGTCAATTGACAATTGAATTTAGTCGTATCATAATTTTCCAAAAACATGCATTACGAGGCTGATAAATTTTTATTATTTTGGTGTTCTTCTTCCAAGAATTTATAAATGTTTGATCTTAAGTTATTTTTGATAAATTTTCCGTAGTTTTATTATAATGTCCTGTGCTGTGAAAGAATGTAATTCCTATAGGGGCCGAAAAGAAAATTTTAAAGGAACATTATCATTTCATCGGTGAGTTTTGATAGTTTTGTATGTAAATATAATCTAAAATTATGTAACGTTATTTGTAGTTTTTGGAAATCATCATCGTGGTCAATTCTACACCGATTTTTGCCTATTTTTTAAATATTTTCTGTTGACTAATAAAGGTTATGTTTTTTAGCATAGTGATGTACTAAAATTGCATATCGATTACGTGCGATAAAATTTTTAACCCCCGACGCAAAAACGACGGGGTGTTATAAGTTTGATGTGTCTGTGTGTGTGTTGTGTGTGTGTGTGTGTATGTGTGTGTGTCTGTCTGTCTGTCTGTCTGTTCCTCTGTAGCGCTAAAACGGGTGAACCGATTTGAACGCGGTTTTTTTTTGTTTGAAAGGTGAATTAGTCGAAAGTGTTGTCAGCTATTTTGATGAAAATCGATGCAAGATGGCCGCCGCTACAAAATGGTAGATTATTTATTTTTCACAAATCCGTTAATATGGGACCCCAACGTCCATCGGTTCTTCGTGCAATGTGCAACGTGTGCAATGTGCAAATTGCACGAAGTATAATATTACTACCTATTAATATAAATAGGTTTAATATTTTGTATTTCGAGACAAAACAATTCACTATTGTAATCTACATAGTACTTTCAGGAAGGTTTTAGTATATGTATAACACACCTACACTAGCGGCACGCTATGAAGGCCGGTTTGACACATTACAATAGTGATGTGGAATGTCAATTTATTCTCGAACAAAAAACAATTAAGTTTTGTTTTTGTACCTGATTAAATAGGTTTAATAAAACAAAAATGTATATGTTTATTTAATTTATTTGAACGAACTGAATATTTGAACGAAAATGAATATACATACTTTATATGCACACAAGAAACATATGAATACAAAAGATACCAAAAAAGGTGCCACAAAAGGCCATAATTAATCAGATTCGTCCATACTACTATTTTCACTGTCGTCACTGCTATCATCACATACATTAATAATTATATGTTCGTTTTCTATAATATTATCTATTTTCACATCTCTTTCATAATCACAGGTTTGTCCACATAGTGAAAATTGTTCATATTCACAAGTACATTCACCCCTTAAATGGTGCAAACTGATTTTTCTACACTTGTATACATTTAAGAAATCAATTTAATAAATAAATTTTGAGTCCTAAACCTAAAACTACATTCGATAAAATTTATGAATCTCTGCACATCACTATCGTCAATAAAGTAATACAATTATTTCCTTCAAAGTCGTTATCAATTAATACGGAACTTCATGAGCGGACAAACGTCAAACCGGCCATCATAGCGTGCCGCTAGAGTAGTTACCATTCTTATGTGCGAAGTTACACGCATAAATGTACCCACATGTCACTAATATTTTTGACTGGTGCACCGCGGTTCTAGAAGGCACAACAAAGGTTCTAGAAGGATATGTATATTTTGTGTTATATATATATATATATATGTATATTTTTCGATGTGTACACTAAAACCTTTCTGAAAGTATGTAGATTATGATAGTGAAAAAATCATCAAAATCGGTTCATTAGTTGCGGAGATAATCGCGAACATACTTATATACATACATAATTATATACATACATACAACCTCCTTTTTTGAAGTCGGTTAAAAATATACTATATGAAACATGTTATTCTTGTATTTCCTAACAAGATGATGCCCGAGACTTCATTCACGTGAGCTTAGGTTTTTATTTTATTAATCTTGTGGGAACACTTTGATACTGCAAGACAAAAGTAGCCTTAGATATCGGTTCCCGGGATGCAAGCTGTCTGTGTACAAAATTTCGTCCAAATCGGATGGGCCCTGAAAAGGTAAAAGACAGAAAGACACACTTTCGCATAATGTAATATTAGAGTATGGTGCACATATTTAAACACGCATATTGTGTCCCTATAGATCCTCACAGTCAAAATATCGATAGTTACATCACTAGCACGTCACGTGTCATTAAAAAACTTGTGACCACTGACAAATGTAAACTTGACATCTATTTAGAGTATATATTACAATATCTTAGGTTTCATTTTAATAATATGGCTACGTTCACATTAGGCCGGAACCACACTTATGTGTCGTGGCGTGTTGTGGCGCTTACTGGCGTGACGGTGAGTGTGCACACTACTGTGTCGTGTCGTTGCGTTCAGAAATGAACAGTATATGGGTGAAGCCGCCAATTTTCCCACTAATGTTGCAGTAGTGACGCAAAAATTTCGCTACGGTGACGTGGAAGTAGTGCAATAAGGCCGGAACCACACTTATGTGTCGTGGCGTGTTGTGGCGCTTACTGGCGTGACGGTGAGTGTGCACACTACTGTGTCGTGTCGTTGCGTTCAGAAATGAACAGTATATGGGTGAAGCCGCCAATTTTCCCACTAATGTTGCAGTAGTGACACAAAAATTTCGCTACGGTGACGTGGAAGTAGTGCAATAATTTGAGCCACGGATGACTTATGTTGGAGTTTACCAAACTCGTTATTCAAAAAACAGTCTTAGGCCGGCCTCACACAGCCGGAATAAACGCCGGAATTCAGAATCTGAATTCAGAAAGCCCAGAAATGCATACAATTTCACTGTTCCCCACACACATTCTGATTTTTTCAGATTCTGAATTTTTCAGATCGATCTGACAAAATGTGTCTGAGCCCGGCCTCACACAGCCGGAATTCAGAATCTGAAAATTTCAGATTCTGAATCATTCCGGCTGTGTGACGCCGGCCTTACAGTATGATTTCAAAATATATAATCTTTGAAGATTAAAAAAAACAAATTTTGTTTAAATGGGTAGATAAATTAAATAAAAATATAATTTCACAGTTTAATAAGTTATTACATTATTAATTACTACATATTCGAAGATATTTTTAATATAACCCCCGTAGATTGCTATTGCGCTGGAACCTTGTCATATTAACATTTGCGTGACGTTAGATGACACGAAAATATACAGTCAGCGACCAAAATTTGTGGATATAGTCAATAGTCATAATAATTATTCAATACTCGATACGCATACTCTGCCAACAGTTTTGTCAACGTCTATTTCTAGGAACAAGTAGCTATGGAAACGAGATATTTTAGACGAAATCAAACATCTCTTTGACTCACTCACTTGTACCGATTTTAAGCATAAGAAAGAAAGAGAAGTCTACTACTATCAGTTGTCCTACTTTAAACAAAAAATAACCAGTTTGATGTAGTTCAACTGTTATACTTATATATACTTAGGCCGAGGCCGCATGGTAAGGCGCAACATCGCGATTCGCGACTCGCGCCTCAAAGACGGCGGCGATGAACAATGGGATCGGGAACATTCACTTAACTTGTGTCAGTTTGTGTTGCGAATAGTAGAAAATGTACCCTACGTGGGCTACGTGTACTTAAGGATTTGTTCAACCCCTATAACATATTTCTCTTTGAGATTTCGTTTCTTATATTATTTAAAAGAAAGTAGGTTTATGTTGGTAATATACGCAATATACGCAAAATGCGAAGCTACCCTCTCAAATTCGCAATTCGGGTTTAGTTCCGGACTCGGAACACGTGACGCTCTATTTGGGTATCAAGTGCTAGTACAGAGATGTTGGGACGTCAATCGTGAATTACATATATGTTTCGTCGATTACGAGAAAGCGTTTGATAGAGTAAGACATCAGAAACTCATAGGCGTCCTGCAGAACATTGGCATTGACTTTCGGGATTTAAGGCTCATTAAAAAAATTTGTATTGGCAACAAGTGGCCAATGTAAGAGTAGAAGATCAGCCTTCTTCTTACGTAGAGATAGTGAGGGGTGTAAGACAAGGTTGCATTCTTTCGCCCTTGCTGTTTAATATATACGCTGAAGCTATTTTCTCTGAGGCTCTCCAGGACTTGCAAGAAGGAATAGTCGTCAACGGCCACGTCATCAACAATATTCGATATGCTGATGACACCATCTTAATAGCCGATAGTCTTATAGGTTTGCAAACGCTCTTGGATCGCGTACACGAAACCAGTGCTAAGTATGGTATCAACATAAACTGCAAGAAGTCCAAGTACATGACTGTGGGTCGAACACCAGATCCAGCTTCTTCTTTGAACATCAATGGTAACAACCTGGAACGCGTTAACCGATACAGATACCTTGGTGTGTTAGTGAATGACAAAGGAGATAACAGCCTGGAAATAAAATGCAGAATTGAACAGGCCCGAAATGCATTCCGAAAAATGGAAAAGATTCTCTGCAATCGGAAGTTGAACCTAAAACTGCGCATTAGGATCGCTCGATGCTACGTGTTCTCCGTACGTCTATATGGAGCTGAAGCTTGGACGCTCACAAAGGCCATGAGCGACAAAGTGGAAGCGTTTGAAATGTGGGTGTATCGGAGAATGCTGAAGATCTCGTGGACACAGCAGGTCCGTAACGAAACGGTGTTGCAGAGAATGGGGAAAGATACAGAGATTCTGACCACAATAAAGACTAGGAAACTCCAATATCTCGGACACCTAATGAGAAATAACAAGTATGACCTTCTCCAATTAATCATACAAGGGAAGATCCAGGGCAGGAGAAGGCCTGGTAGAAGGAGAATTTCTTGGTTACGAAATCTGCGGGAATGGTACGGCAAAAGTACTAGATCGCTCTTCCGTGCGGCGGTGTCCAAATTGCAAATAGCCATAATGATTGCCAACCTTCGGAAGGAGACGGCACCATAAGAAGAAGAAGGTTTATGAAATAAATCAAGATGTTAGATTTAAAGTTGGATATCTAAACAGACTATCTAGCTTGAACAAGGTACATAGGTAAATACCTTCACATTTTCAATAGACACTAAAAAGGAACTTGGGCATTAAAATGGAACTATGTACATACAGTAATATTAATGAGTATTAATTTTTTAATATCTCTTTTCCATCACTATGGTTTTCCCAATGAAAGTTCTATCAAATTCGGTCCAGCATTTCGGAGACAGACAAACACAAATTTTAATGCAACACATGATAATCCGGATGTTCAAAGGTACAAGTGCAAGCCAGGTTCCAAGTAATATGGAATACTGAGGGTTGCGATGGCTGTAATTTCTGAACTACAAAACCGATGACCTTGAAATATTTACGGAACAATTTTTAAAGTATTTCCTTTTAACAAAAAAATAATGAATGTAATTGCACCACGCGTTAATGAATTACAGCTAAGTATACATTTTCCAATCTATTCAGCAGTTTTTGCGTGATGCGCACACAAACATACAGACAAACAGATAAACAGACAAAAATTTCAAAAATAGCTTTTTTACGTCCCATTACTTAGGTACCCCCCAGTTATTATTTTGCAAATTTCTTTAACGTACAGACACGGCAAGTCTACGATTTTATTATATGTATAGACAAGTGGAAACCCGCGACTTCGTTCGCGTGGTTCGGATGGTTTTTGAAAATCCAGTGGGAATCATTTTGTTTTTCCTAAGCTCCTTTGAGCTCATACCTTGCTAAAAACTGTTAAAATTTCACTGGCGGATGTTTAGGTAGATCAAAATGTAAACATCCGCCAGAGAAAGTCCCATCAAAATCGATCCAGCCTTTTCAGAGATAAGCCGGTAATCTTTCTAACAAAAAAAGAATGAATGATATCGGACCATGCGTTAATGAATTACAGCTAAGTAAACATTTTAACTTTCATCCCCTCTCTCAAGGAAACCATGCTGAATTTCGAGATAAAAAGTATCCTATATGTTACTCCTTAGTATGAACTTAAATCGTGCCAAGTTTCACTTCAATCCATTCAGTAGTTTTTGCGTGATGCGCGCACAAACATACAGACAAACAGATAAACAGACAGACAAACAGACAAAAATTTGAAAAATAGCTTTTTTATGTTCCATTACTTATCCCTAACATCCCCCAGTTATTATTTTGCAAAAATCTTTAATGTATAAATACGGCAATTCTACGATTTTATTATAATTATGTATAGAATATAGATAACGAATGATTTAAACAAATAAAATATGGCGCACGTCGCTTAAGTTATGTGGCCAGTCCCATAAGTTCATAGGAGTTTGTTTTAACGGAATCGCTGTCGCATCAGCGCATGTTGTCTTACCAGTGCGGTTTTGACCTAAGCAAGTATAAACTAGGGATGACAATTTAAGTAGGTATCGATAATAATTATGGAAATTGACTGGCCCGTTGGCGCGGTTGGCAGTGACCCTGCCTTCCGCTCCGGGGTCGCGGGTTCGATTCCCGCTCCGAGTCTGGGTGTATTTATAATAATATGTATATATGTATACCTTTATTAAAAATATATATGTATTTATGTAATATATAAATATGTCTATCAGTCGGCTGTTACCTATAACACAGGCATTAAGTTGCCTACTTTAGGAACAGACGACCGTGTGTGTATGTGTGAGTATTTATTATTATTATTATTATTATAGAAATAGAAATCACTTTTATTGTAATTTTGTAGGTACAAGAGAGTATTATGAATATGGTAACAGTCGGGTAAATAGTAAAAATTACATTATGGCGTACAATAAGTATATGAACAATATTGACTATGATTTTACTTTTTCATAACTCTTTAAATAATTATTATTTACATATCATACATACAACGTTAGTTTTACTTTGCGCAAAAACCGAAACACGTGTCAAATATTTTTACATTAAAAATATTTATACAAAATTTCAAAAAAATATAATGAAAAGTAACGAAGTTATAAGCTTGTTATGTTGCGTCGTTGTCCTCGAAAAAAATGGTCACCGCAAGCCGTCGCCGCAGCGACTTGCGATCGACGCGAGTTGAATGACCGCCGCTGTGTGCCGACCGTCAGCTGATGCGCGGTAAATCATTGTGTCTAAGCTTGTAGGATTTCAAAATATTTTTGGACAAAAATATAACACGGTATATAAATGGTTGGATTAGATTTTGTTACTGATTCTGAACAAACTACTTTCAGGTTTTGCGTAAAGTAAAACTATCGTTGTATATTACAGGTAACTTTATGATTTAATTTAGATACAAATTGTTGAAGGATTGGTTTAGTCAAGATTCATCAAAAAAGCCATGCCAAGCCAGGTGAAGCCATGAGTACCTACTTGAATAGGAGTACATACCTAGGCCAGATTAAGATGACTTCATATAAGAATGCTAACAGATAAAAAGATTAGCTTGACTTCTCCAAGCTTGTTTTATTATCTAACTAGCTTTTGCCCGCGGCTTCGCCCGGGTGAATTTCGGTTTTGAACAAATCCAGAGGGAATCGTGGATTTCCGGTTCCCATTCCCGCTCCCTTTTCCAACCTTATAAAGGTTGGAAAAATGGGAACTACTTTCAACCTATGGGAACCTACTTTCAAGAAAGTTTGCTATAGTAATCTACCTATAGCTGTAGATATAGATATCGGGTTTTTCAAAGTCCCGCGGGAACTGTTGATTTTTCCTGATGACTTGTTGATGATGATGATGATGATGATTTATTGTTATTGTGATGTGATTGTAAATGTGAATTATTTCAAAAGATGGTGCTCTAGAGTTTGTTTCGCCATTTCTTCTCTAAGACAAAAGCCCCTTGGAAATGGTGGTAGATTCAATAACAAAGTAATAAGAGATTGAAATATAATACTTTAAAAGAGTGTTTTCTTCTTTTATTTTACTTCATTTGAATTAAGTTTAAATTACTATGCAAGTTATCTCGTCAAAACGCATTAGTTCCACTATTTATATACAATTAATTATATAGATACATAAATACTACACGTTGCTCACACCCGCGACTTCGTCCGCGTGGATTTAGGTTTTTTTTTAATTTTGTGAAATAAGATATATAATTAAGAACTATTTGCTTTTCCGGGATAAAAGTTGCTTATGTATATTTCCGGGACGCAAGCTACCTCTGTACCATATTTCGTATAAGCGGATGGACCATTAAGAATCTCGTGGGAACTCTTTAATTTTCCGGGATAAAAAGTAGCTTATGTCCTTGCCCGGGATGTAAGCTACCTCTGCACAAAACTTCATCAATATCGGTTACACTGTTGGGCCGTGAAAGGCTAGCAGACAGACAGATAGGCAGACACACTTTCGCATTTATACACGCATTTATACACTGTGATTTTTAATTCCGTGGAATTCTGACAGCTGTCATTGTCATTTGCAGATGAGTTATTTGTATGGAGAACAGGGTAGACGTCTACGAAGTACGATTTTACCTCAAACTACTTTAATTCCCTGTCATCTTTAAAAGCTATATGCCGCGTAATATTAGTCGTTTCGCCCTAAAATAGAAAACACCAAGAGTGGAAACTAGAAAGTGCACACTAACAGCAATAGAAAAAAAAGAAGCACATTGAAAAAAATTATTGAAAAATGGAAGTTGAATGACATTATCACCATGAAGTGTTTGTCAGGCATTTATCATATCTACATGCGGCAGTTGATTTTTATTTACGTAAGTTTTGAATTTTTTATCTTTTTTGTGGGAATTGTTTTATCTCTGGTAACATTACGTCAGAATTCCACGGAAATAAAATTCTAAGTACGGAAGGAACTCACGGAAGTATAGTATGGGTAGTTAATATTTTACTAAAGTGGTTTGAGACCATGCAATTATTGCCATATGTCGGATACTACACGACTATCGATATCGATATGAGATGACAATGCGCTTCACTAGTGGCATGAAATCTCGTATGAAAAATTAAATTTTATCAAAATAAAGAAATATAATTCTAATACGGTTATTATAAATTTATCAAAATGGTTTAATATTGCATTCGTTATGACTACAGCAAAATAATAATAAACTAAACGTGATAACTTATCAGAATTCAATATAATACTTACCGATGCAAAGATATACGCATATTTTTCTCACGTAATACACTGAGTGGACTTTTGTAGCCAATGGCTACACAAATCATGATTACTAAAATATTAAATAGTCAAAATATTTCACACAACAAAGCACTTAGAAGTTAAAAGATCACAAATTATCGCAAGCTGAACTGTTACTACGTTGGTGAACAAAACAAACAAAATTCACAACAATCTGTCTTTCAAGATGACACTGAAATTATATTGCGATCTTTTTTTTGACAGTGCATATTGACATAAGCAAAAACGAAAGATATAATAAGTATTTATTCATTTTAAATAAGCGTTCTCTAGGAAGAAGAGGGTATAATTTCTCTTAGGTCTATTTAGTGCTGACGTTACTAAAATGGTGGCCGGGCACAATACCAATTTGCGGGGCTTATACTATGTATACTGAACTATCGTTTTTTTCTGATAATTGTTTTTTTAAATTTTACAATGAATTTGTAATGTTTATACTCACTAAACATATACTTATCGTATTTTCCATATTATATTAATTATATTCTCATCATAGTTTTTATATTAACTTTAATACAGTACAATCCTTCTGAAACAAGTGTACCCCGATTATATTTTATTTGGTTTGTCATAAATCCCGAGTGAATCGTAGATTTCCGGTTCCCGTTCCCGCTCTCTTTTCCAACCTTTTACCTAATTTTAAGGAAGTTTGCTATAGTAATCTACTTATAGCTGTAACTGAAGATTTCGGTTTTTTCAAAACCCCGTTGGAACTGTGGATTTTTCCAGAATAAAAAGTACTTAGCCTATGTGTTAAGTCAGGACATAATCTATCTCCATTCAAAATTTCAGTCAAATCGGTTCTGTAGTTGCGGCGTTAAAGAGTAACAAACATACACACACACAATATACACACACGCACTCACACACACACATACAAACTTTCGCCGTTATAATATTAGTGTGATAATTAATATAACATTAACAATATCATAGTATTTTTATAAAGATTATGTTCCTTTTTATCGTTACTTAGTAACGTTACGATACTTTTAAGTTTTCAGAATGCAATTTTTAAAAGCAGAATTTGATTTTTTTCAAAAATCATCTACATGCTATTCCGAATCGAACGACATCTCGTTCATATTTTTCATAAACTGTGTACTAAATATATTTCATTTAAATGAACAGTGTTTTTATTTCTTTGCTGAAAACCTGTGGATTCCCCAATTTCATCGATTTTATTTTCCCTAAAATTGGGGACTTTCAGTTAGATTTTTGGGTAATCCCTAATAATCCAGACCGTGTAAGTCGGCAACGCTGGCCACGAGCCTTATTAATCTGTGATATTAATTATTAATCTGTGCATGAGCCGTGCGCGGGTATAGAGACACATTTGCCTGTCGTGTCGTGTCGCGTCCATATATACCTATAGCTTCTTGGTCGCGTCATAACCCCCACCACCGCTCTGGCCAAGAAGGTTAAAATATAAACACTGGAGAATTGCGAACGCAAACAAAAAGTTGAAGCAAAGAAATTTGGCCTGAAATAGGTCTGGATATTTTTTGTATTTATCCTCAACTATTTAAATAGAATGTGTGAGGTGTGTATCCAGGTGAATGACCTTGTCTTCACTACATTGTTTTAGGCACAGTCTCCAGTGTCTACATAAAATATATAGTTATAACCTTCTTGGCTCTGGCGCAATCGGGTGCCGAGCGATCGGCGCCACGCTGCGACACGACACGCCCTACAAGTGTGTCTCTAACCATACTAAATGTATGAAACCGATATTCTTCTGGCGCGTCACGACACGCCACGACACGTAAATGTGTTTCCAGCGACACGGCCGGCCGTGTCGCTGGAAACACACTTACGTGTCGAGGCGTTTTACAGTTTATATCGAACATTTGCGTCGTTTAAATGTATATTTCATTTCATTTAGGTATAATTATAATCATTTAGGTATAATTATAATTTATAATCCCGCAATTAATATATAATATATATATTAATCCCGCAATTAATATATAATATATATATTAATTGCGGAAAAATGAGCTAGCGGGTCACCTGATGTTAAGTGATTACTGCTGCCCAAGAACATTTGCAGCACAAGAGGAACAACTAACACGTTGCCGGATTTTAAGGAGTTTGTTTAGCCTCCCCTTGAATAACCCTATGTCAAAGCTATGTGGAAATACCTCCAAAAGGAATTGGTTCCACAGTTTTTGGGCGGAAGGAATGACCTCGCGCAACGCTTGGTTGATGTATGCCAGTGATCCAAGTGGTGAGGATATTAGCATTTTAGGTGGCGTGCGATGCGGTGCTGGAAATAAGTAGGTGGTATTAGGTCGAATAACTCTTCAGAACATTTTCCGTTATAGAGACGATAGAATACGCAAAGGAAGGGAAGCTAACGTCCCTGCGAACCTCTAAGCCCTCCAATGAGCTGGTTAGTGGAATCTGGCCAAATGGAAGGACTTGGTATTGGGGTGCTCCGGCCCACAGGTGTGAGCAGGCCATATGCGGTCTGACTTGAGATTTATAGAACAAGAGCCTGTGTTCAGGCGTAAAGTAGCGCTTTGATTTGTAGAGTACTCCAAGCTTTTCGGAAGCTAATTTAGCTTTACCTTCCAAGTGATCCGGAATTGGACTTCATCCAAAATGTGGTCGCCAGGGATCCCAATGCTGTTGAAAGGGGTAAGGGGAGAGTTCTGAAAGAGAAGGGGTGTGGTAGAGGGGCTATTCTTAGCGATGAATGCGCAAACTTGTGTTTTTGAGCGGTTGTATTGCACTATATTTTGAGTGCCCCATTCTGAGATCAGCTCTAAAAATGTCTCAATTTCAGACACAAGTTTGACTCTATACTCCTCCAGCTGTACGCGGGAAAGTTGTGCGTGGCCTTTGCATAGGGCTGCTCGACACGTGCTGTCATCCGCATAGCAATGGAATGTGTTGTCATACAGTATAATATCATTGATATGCATACTGCATACAGCATGAACAGTGTGGGCTATAGCACAGTGCCCTGTGGAACACCAGCTACTCTAAAAGAGTCATAGAATATTTAATGTTTTACAGACTACAATTTCATAAATTTATAAAGTTACTTATATAGGAAGATAATACAGGTATCTATCTAACATTATCTAGAGATATTTATACTGGAGACTGCATCTAAAACATTGTTGTAATGTTTTCGTCACAGTCTCCAGTGTCTACAATTATACAGTTATAACCTTCTTGACTCTGGCGCAATCGGTCTCGGGCAGTCGGCACCACGCCATGACACGACACGCCCTACAAGTGTGTCTCTAACCATACTAAATGTATGAAACCGATAGGCTTCTGGCGCGTCACGACACGCCACGACACATAAGTGTGGTTCCGGCCTTAATGTGTTCCATTTACAGGTTCCATTATTATAGATTGACCAGAATCTCATGAAAAATAGGGAAATTAAATTTTGTAGTAAGCAACACTACGGCTGCCCTAGCAATAAACAAAGTAACTATCATTTTTTGTGAAATTGACTTTTTTGCATTAACAAAAGTTTTATGTCGAGTAGTTTTTTACCACAGTTTAATATTTCAAATAACTTGAACCGTTTACTGAAATTTGAATTGCCCAAACAAAGTAACTGCACACAATAACCCGGAATATAAATGCAAAACCAAGTAAACAACAAGCACAACACAAAAACAAAGTAATTGGATGTTGATTACCTTGTTAGGGTTCCGTACCCGAAGGGTAAAAAACGGAGCCCTATTAATGTCACTCGGCTGTCTGTCCGTCTGTCCGCCGGTTACAGGTCTCTAGCTCGCAGACGAAATGAGTTACAAACCTGAAATTTTGGTATTTAGTGTAAAACGTTAACCCAAAATCAAATATTGAATTAGAAATTGAATTAAATTATTTTTCAGGGGGGCTCCCATACATGAAAAAGGAGCCGGAAAAAATTTTTTTTCTTTACCCTAGCTTGTGGGGTATCATTGTTTAGAGCTCATTAAGTAGAGTACAAATATATATTTTTTTAATTTTTATCTCAAAAAATAAGGGAATGGGAGGCCATCAAAGTTGTCAGTTTTAGACCATTTTTGTGACGGGGGCTATCTCAAAAACTAAACTAGTTGAGAATATGATATTTCAGTGTATTATGTACTATATGCTCTATTTAAACAACAAATACTGAAAACAACGATTTATTAAATAGTTTATAAGCTGTGACCAAAATAAACGAACATTTTTTTGGGTTTTTCTTTCACGGTTTGTTGCGATGTCTAGCTCGGAAATTAAATATTTCTTAGACCCAAAATATTATATTGTTCATAATTATGTGCGGAACCCTGAAAGAGCGAGGCCCGACTCGCACTTGGCTGATTTTTTTTGTATTTAAAATGCAGTTGCTTGATTTTTCGTTTCGTGAAACGATCCCAGGTAAGGTGTTCTGAATGTGATTACTTTGTTTATCACTAGGGCAGCCGAGTTAACCTAGTGTTGAATTTCTCTATTTTTCATGAGATTCTGGTCGATCTGAATGGATCGAAATGAATGGTCTGAAATTATGATGATAATATTGGTCTTATAAAAAATTAGTAAACAAAAATTGTTTTACCGTAATTCCAAAATTATGATTCCTAATGAATAATTCAAAATGCTAATTTTATGAAAATTTAATTTTGAAATTACGGCTTTAATAATGGTCCTAATAAAAATTATGAGACAATTTTTTAGAAAATTAAATTTTGATCAACTTTTATTTAAAATCAAGAAGTCTCAAAATACCTAAAAATATCCCGAATAAATATAACGCCCCTACAAAAATCCTGCCGATTTTTTTACTCCCTAAATTTGGGGAAAATCCCTAAGTTGTCAACCATGATTGGCCGAATACGATCGCACATATACCCGAATTACCAATTCCCCGGAATTCTGACAGCTGTCATTGTCATTTACAGATGAGTTATTTGTATGGAGAACAGGGTTAACATCTACGAAGTACGATTTTACCCCAAACTACTTTAATTCCCTGTCATCATAAAAAACCATATGCCAAGTAATAATATTAATCGTTTCGCCCTAAAATAGAAAACACCAAGAGTGGAATCTAGAAAGTGCACACTAACAGCAATAGAAAACAAAAGAAGCACATTGAAAAAATTCATTCAAAAATGGATGTCGAATGACATTCTCACCATGAAGTGTCTGTTAGGCATTTGTCATATCTACATGCGGCAGTTGATTTTTATTTGCATAAGTTTTGAATTTTTTATCTTTTTTGTGGGAATTGTTTTATCTCTGGTAACATTACGAAACGTCAAGAATTCCGGGGAATTAGTAATTCGGGTATAGGTAGTATATCAAATAACGTTATTTGATAACGTATAATATTATACAAAAATCATCTTGAAATTAACGTTATATATTTTGCTACTTGGTAACGTCCGCGTCATTCACGTAAATCTTTTCTTTTACGGTTTCTTTAATTTTTTGCGGGATTCACTAGATGTCATGTTGTAGGTATCTATTTATCTATAGTTGGAGATCCCGTCTTAGAAATTTATACCCTCATCTGTTATTTAAACGAATTATATGTCAAATGAAAGATTATTTTATTCCCAATCGAACTGTATTTGGTTGCCTGGTCAAAAGTGGTACTAAATCATGGTTGTCTGGATTTTAAGATATAAAATTTTCTGTGCGAGTGTTGAAAGTGACAGAAAAGTGTTGCGCGCGCAATTCCATTTGTCAGACAAAGATGCAGTGAGGCAGGCGTGCACTCGGCAGGTGCTTAGTCTATACATAGATTAAAACCATAGACTTGCTGTGCCTGTCCATTAAAGATATTTGTAAAAAAAAATAATTGAGAGACGTAAGGTATTTAAGTAATAAAACGTAAAAAAGCTGTTTTTGAAAATTTTGTCTGTTTGTCTGTATGTTTGTGCATGTATTACGCAAACACTACTGAATGGATTGAAATTAAACTTGGCATGATTTAAATTCATACTACATAATAGCATATAGGATACTTTTATCTAGCTTTTGCGGCTATCGGATCACCCATAAGAGCATGCAAGCGAGTGCTCCGTTCGCCGCTGCTCGGGCTCGTCTGAATTAACGCACGTGACTCAAGAAAATGCTCTCTGTCGCGCTTCCAGCGTTGAACGCTATGCAGTAGTGAGTGTCGCGCCAAGAGTTTGTATTTAGAATTATTGTATTGAAGAGATTTGTACTTATAATAAAATTTACCTAATTGGGGATAATATTTTGGATTTTTTTAGAGATCACTATAATCGTTAATTGATACCGAAATTGTACGTCTTGTACTAAAGTTATATAATTTTTTATTTTTGTCTGAATTGTGGCCACGCGTCATGCCAAAACTACTAAATGAATTCAAATGAAACTTAGCATAATTTGAGTTCATACTACGAGGTAGGATACTTTTTATCCCGAACTTATCCTATACGGAAAGGTAGACGCACGGTTCCTTCGGAGAGGTATGAAGTCAAAATATGTACTTAGTTATAATTCATTAGCGTGTAGTCCGGTTTCATTAATTCTTTTTTGGTACAAAGGAGATAATTTTGAGATTATCCCGTAAATATTTCAAGGTCTTTGGTTTTATAGTTTAGAAATTACAGACGTCACAAGTATGGGGCTCAAATAACTTGGGATCCGCGACAGGTCACGCGCGACTTGCTGCGCTAGTGGGTATGGCTCTTAGAATAACGAGCAACACTTGAGGAATGAGTGAGCCGTTTTATTTATGACGGAGCCCCAATAAATATTTTTCTGAAATACCTAGTGGCTAGGACATTTCATTACACTTCTATCTAATACTAGCTGGCACTTTTCAGTACGTAGTAACGAAGTGAGTGGTGACTATATATCTATTTTGCCTTGAGACTAAACTAAGTAGTTAAAACAAGAAAGTTACTTTAAGTACATAATTTACTGTGTTATTCTGATGTATAAACTGTAAAGTTTCATCAAAATCCGTTTTGTAGTTTTTGTATTGGAAATTAACAAACATTCTTACAAACTTCTACGTTTATAATATTAGTAGGAAGTAGGATACTATAAGGGCACCAAATGCTTGACTCGCCCGGGGCGCCTACATTGTTAAGGCTGGCTTTGCAAGTAGTTAACTAAATTTTAACTTAATTTTAAGTGAAATAATGCATGTAAACAGTGAATTTAGTAATAAGTTTCAAGTTAAAATTTTGTACGCAAGTAAACAAGTAGAATAGAATTTTGTCTATTTTTCGATCAAGTAGCCGCGCCCTCCGCACCCCGCGCATCCCCCGCCGGTGATTACACATAGAGATAATAATAATAAGTAGAGTAGGCATACCTACCTTAAAAACGTGCCAAAAATACACTCACACACGCACAATCCTACAACTAAAGGGTGGTTATCGATTTTCGTTCGAAACACCTTGCAAAGGCTAAAATCGCTATGTTTTATCTATTATGGAAAAAATGGTTTTGATTATCTTGTTAAGACACAAACGATGCAAGAAGGCATCCTATTACAAAAGGGCTGAATGCTCAGGGTAAAAAGAAAATTAGGAAAATCCTGTGAAAAAGTCATTAATCTCCGTGTGCAAATGCCCATCTATTGAATTACATATTTTTTTACTCAATTCGTGTGCATCAAACGAATTAGTTAATTTGTTTTTCAAATTAAACAATGATATAAGATTAGACTTTTTACCCTTTGTAATTTATAAAGCCATTCTAACCCTGAAATAATCCAACTTTTAATTTTGTCAATCGCAAACGGTCATTACGTTCCCTGGTAATGGAATCGCTACTTCACGACGTGTTCAAACGTGTACAGCAACGATTTACCCTCCTGCGTATCCGGCGTCTCAGTTAGTACCGCTGCTGTTCTGTTATAGTATGGTGATCTTTCAATTAACACAAAAAAATTGCATTCGCGAGTAGTCAGAAGTATTTTGTCACGCGGTAGAGTTCATTACGTTCCATCGATTTTCCACGTGACTTAATTTTTTTAATTTTTTCTAGATTTACTACTAGGATTTATGTTTTGTTTCTATTCAGAGTTCTATTTCGGAGATTTTATGCATTCACGTATCTCGAGTATTTTAAATTTAAAATCGATTTGGTCATTTGTTTCCAGTTCATTTATATCCATTCCGTTCCAAAAAAACAAGTGGACATGAGTAAAACAAAGAAAAAACTTACAAAAGAAGAAAAGTTAGCTAAAGATAGAGCCAGAAAACGCCAAAATTAAGAGAAATTAAAAAAACAATTCAGGAATTATTAAAATTAAGAAAGAAAAATAGCGAAAAAATTACCTTTTAAGAAAAGAACAGAAAAAGATTCGCAGCATCATTGAAATGTCCGCTTGAGCACAACATGAACAGAAAAAAACTCTTTGAAATATAAAAAAAAAGAGGGGGCAAAATAAAGTTAAAGAAATAAGTATTGGTCAACGATACCCCTGAAGTTCCTCAAAAAGAGAATTAAACTGGAAATATTTCACCTGAAATTACAGAAACCAATCAAATTATTGTCAAACCTATCTCCTCAGACAAGGCGACTACTTAGTTCTCGGTTTAACAAAGATTGAGACGTAAAATTTCTGCAAGACCAGCCTCGTCAAATCTAAAATTTGTAATTCATTTTTTTAATTTATTTAAAATGATTATGCTTGTTTACTGTTAATCTAAACTCAAGGTTTAGATTTTATTTCAATTTTATTCGTTTTTTTCATATAATTGTTCATTATTTCATAAAATAATCAAAGATGGGCTACTAAAAAGCTTCTGAATTCATTTTTATCCGACGATAGGTCATTACATTCCAAGTGATTTTCATTTCTTTCCACTGGTTCATTACACTCCATTAATTTTCCGGAAAACTGCTAGAGTTACGAAGAGGCCTTGTACATGTAATTTTTTCTCATACTGTAATCTATAAGTGTATATACAAAAAATAATAATAAAAAGAAAAAAATTTTTTTTTTTCAAAACTGCGAAATTAAAACGAAAATCGATAATCACCCTAAAATGGCGCGTGTTCATTGTGATGTCTCAAGTTGTGCGTGTGTGAGTGTTCATGTATACATTTTAGGGAGGCCATCTTAAGGGAAGTGCAATAAAATTTCTGCCACGATCTGTTTTATTGTTATGTTTAAAAATGTAGTGTTGTCTCTTACACACTTATGAAAATTTTGATAAGCTTAAGCTATTTTCCGATCCACTATTTTCTATAGGACATTATGCCAAGTCCACTTCTATAGGTTCATGTGATTACAGCACGTTTTGACAGGTACATGTGAAGCTCTAGTTGCTATTAGTAGGTATGCGGAAAAATTTACGGAAAAATATCGAAGTGGTCAGAAAATACCACATTAAAGTTTGTACAAGAGTATTTAGGTCATGAATGCCTCTACAACTTTAAAAGTTCCAGTTTCTCCTGCAAGCTCTGTGAACAATACGCCACTTGCACTGGTACCAAGCTCACTTCTCCTGCTGATCCATTTTCTCTCCCACAAACGTTTAGGCTTCTCTTGTTCCTCCAAAATTTCATTGTTCATTTCTTCTGTGACTTCACTTAGCACGTATAAAATTACAGAGTTTATTATTTCACGCACTTCGCTGTTCATCTCGGTATGAACTTGAGAGCTTTACTAAATTACTTGTCTCAGTCTGGATTCATGAAGACGCTTACTTAAAATTAAGTTGCTTAAAATTCTTAAGGTCTTTCAGCGACTGTTCAATTCCGTCATCGAAGAGGGTATAACGCCCGAAGCATGGCACAGAAGCGTGGTGGTTCTTTTCTTCTAAAAGGGCGATAATACCCTGCTGAAGAATAATAGACCCATCTCGCTGCTGAGTCATGTCTACAAGTTGTTCTCGAGAGTCATTACGAACCGTCTCGCTCGTAGGTTCGACGACTTCCAGCCTCCCGAACAAGCCGGGTTCCGAAAAGGCTTCGGTACCATAGACCACATCCATACGCTGCGGCAGGTTATACAGAAGACCGAAGAGTATAACCAGCCACTTTGCTTAGCATTTGTGGACTATGAGAAAGCCTTCGATTCGGTGGAAACTTGGGCTGTATTGCTTGAGATCACTGCAGAGATGTCGGATCGACTATCGGTACATCCAAGCGCTGAAGTGTTTGTACGAAAACGCCACTATATCAGTCCGTATATATGACCAGACTACGAGACCAATCCAATTGCAGCGAGGAGTGCGTCAAGGAGATATTATCTCATCGAAGCTATGTATTTACCGCTGCGTTGGAAGACGTCTTTAAGCTTCTGGACTAGAACGGACTCGGCATAAACATAAATGGCGAGTACATCACTCACCTACGATTTGCCGATGATATAGTCGTTATGGCAGAGACTCTGGGAGACCTCAATACAATGCTCAATGATCTCAGCAGAGTTTCTCAACAGGTGGGCCTAAAAATGAACATGAGTAAGACGAAGATCATGTCTAATGCTCATGTTCCGCTCCATCCGGTAATCGTTGAGAACTCGGCACTCGAAATAGTAGACGAATATATATAACGTGATGGCGCCAGTTATGGACAGGGTTAAGCGCCGAGTCAAACATGAGGAGCTATAACTTTATTATTATTGAATCTTGAGTGTTATAATTTTACAATGATATACTCAGATTTATAGAGCTTCTCACTAACTACTAAAATCTAGAAATAGTCTAATGAGTTTTGAAATATGGAAACCTAAAAACGATCAACTGAAATATGTAAAAATGCTTATGATGGACAGTCTAAATCCAGTTATGGACACCCAGTGATGGACAGTTCGTTTTTACCCAACTACGGCAAAGCCAAAAGGAAGGGTTATGATTTTAGTAGTCTATGTATGTATGTTTGTACCCAATTTTTTGTTCTACCGAAGCTCCTAAACTACTGGGCTAATTCTGATGAATGATGTGTTAATTGATTCGTTGTTATAGTTCGGGGGTCACATAGGCTACATTTTATATGCGAAAAAATTGAGAACTGACGTTCGCGCAGCTAAACTGGAATATTAAGTTACTTTTAGATAGACATAACAGATGGCGCCACTAACCGCTTGCCCCGCCCTTTCTTCCATTAGTACACAATTGAATACACGTTTTTCTAAATTATTATTTTTAACCCCCGACGCAAAACGACGGGGTGTTATAAGTTTGAGTGTCTGTCTGTGTGTGTGTGTGTGTATGTGTGTCTGTCTGTTCCCCTGTAGCGCTCAAACGGGTGAACCGATTTGAATGCAGTTTTTTTCGTTTGAAAGGTGAATTACTCGACAGTGTTGTTAGCTATGTTTGATGAAAATCGAACCAACATGGCCACCGCTACAAAATGGCGGATTACATATTTTATCACAACTGCCTTAATATGGGTATCAAATGAAAAGACTTGACTAGTAAAATAGCACTATGTAAATCCAAGATGGCCGCCGCCACAAAATGGCGAATGTCGGGGGTTTTTTAAATATTTAATTTATACTTGTATACTACTATGAGTAGTCGGGTTTTAGTTTACGAACTTTATCTCTTCTTTTATTTTATATGGATTGTGGCCAAACGAGCAAGCGGGTCACCTGATGTTAAGTGATTACCGTGAACATTTGCAGCACGAAAGGAACCACTAATACACTGCCGGCTTTTAAAGAATTTGTTGATCCTCCCGTTGATTATTTCGAATAATATATGTACAAATATCAAAGTTACGTAGAAACAACGAATGTTCGTCACATTTCAATTTGACACTTGTCTATTTGAGGACGTTTACGAAATGGTTCCATAATTATTTTTTGCTTCAACTTCTTAATCCTGATGCTGCAGGGTACTACCCACCTAAACTAAAGGGATTTGGGAACTGTCCACTATGAATTCATATTTTTGGTACCAAGTTTAGATTGAATCACGGATCTCTGAGTCCCAGCTTCTTAATCCTGATGCAGCACCATACTGCTCACATAAGCAGCGCGGAATTTTCGCCTGTTTTTTGAAAAGAATATTTATTAAAAGATGAATAGGTTTTTTTCCAGGCCTGTTACCTGTAAAAGTGTAACTTTGCTAGATGGGTGGTGACCAGTCACGGCTGCAGCCTCCCACTAGACCAGAGACAATTTAGAAATTATAAAATCCCTAATTGCTTCCTTTTGGATATCGAACCTGGGACCTGCCACTTATAAGACCAAAGCGCTCACTACTGCGCCAGGGAGGTCGTTGAAACTATAACTAGAAGTCATTTGTTTTTTTTTTTTCAATTCAATTTTCAGAAAAATTTTAAGATGCAATCCTACTCCTACTATATTATATATTAATATTATTTATTATATTATTATAATAATATTATAAATGTGAAAGTATGGATGTTTGGATGTTTGTTACTCAATCACGCCGCAACTACTGCACCGATTTGAAATTTTGAATGGAGATAGATTATGCTGACTTAACACATAGGCTACTTTTTGTCCTGAAAAAATCCACAGTTTCCCACGGGATTTTGAAAAAAACTTGAAAGTGGCTATAAAAGTTGCATAAGGGAGTGGGAACGGGAACCGGAAATCCACGATTCCCTCGGGATTTGTGAAAAACCGAAATTCACGCGGGAAAAGCCGCGGGCAGAAGCTAGTTAATCTATAAAAATTTAATTTTGACTTGTAATTGTGTTTAAATGATAAGAATCGACAGGTGTCTATGACTGGGTATTTGATGATTTTCCGATCCAGTAATGGACACCCCCTCTAAAACTTGAAAACAATTTTATGTCGCATTTACTCCTTCATAAGCATGTTTTAAATTTTGTAACTAAGTGATTTAATCATTGAAAATTTATATTTTAATCAAAAACGAGAATCCATCGATCAAAATATTTTTCTTACCTTCTTAGCGATTTGCTTTAGAAAACTACTGAAATCGAAAGATATTGCACACGAAATTTTGTTCACCTTGCCATTTTAAAACAAAATGGCCGTTACATATGATATTTGTCAATATGACAAACAGATCCCTATTCTACATGGTTTAAGTGTTGCCAGCGGTAAAACTCTAATCTAGCTCTTATTTTTGTTAAAAACGGTGAAGGTGGTCAGCTACTGGTGCCTGGTCCATAACTGGCGACACCACGTTACCTGGGACACACGGTCCAGCTAGGTAGGTCCAATTTTGAGAAAGAGATCAACCGCCGAATCCAACTCGGCTGGGCAGCGTTCAGGAAACTTCGAGATGTCTTTTCGTCCAATATCCCTCAGTGTCTAAAGACGAAAGTCTTTGCAAACAGTGCGTGTTGCCAGTGATGACTTACGGATCTGAGACATGGTCGCTAACAATGGGCCTCATAAGAAGGCTCAGGGTCACTCAGCGGGCGATGGAGAGAGCTATGCTCGGAGTATCCCTGCGAGATCAAATCAGAAATGAGGAGATCCGCAGGAGAACCAGAGTTACCGACATAGCTCATCGAATCGCGAAACGGCGGGGCACATTGTTCGAAGAACTGATGGACGTTGGGGTCTCAAGGTGCTCAAGGGTCTCTGACGACCTCGCACCAGCAAACGTAACATTGGAAGACCCCCCACTAGATGGATGGACGATCTCAAGCGAGTCACTGGTAGCCGATGGAAACAGGCGGCACAAGATCGTGTTCTGTGGCGATCCTTGCAAGAGACCTATCTCCAGCAGTGGACGTCTATTGGTTGAGACGATGGCTTAAAATTAAGTTAAAATTTAGTTAATTAATTGACAACTAAATGTGTGTAAATCAAGTCACTCTAAGATAAAGCCACGAACCTATACTCACGCCAGACTATAGATGTAAGGCTGGAATAATACGAATAATACCAATCGGAATAATACGAAAAATCCGGTATAATTCTGTAAAATTCCAAAAATTCCGGTATAATACAGTTGGTTTTGATGACTATGTTTTTCATTTTCTTGATTTTACCGAGTACCGGATAAAGTATGTAAGGGTTTATTAAATGTGTGATATATACTGATATTGATATATTTAGCGAGTAGATCAATTTAATATGTAAATAAACATTTTTTTCATTGATTTCAAACAATATTCCTACCTATAATAGTCCATTGAAATGTTACATGTATGAGCTTTGCATTTATTAGAGGACGCAATTTTATTTTTGGGACATTTGTGGGGAGTCAATAGAAGCTTAACCTCAAGTTTGTGGTGTCGCCACCCTTGTCCCCCGGCAAAATTTAAAAACCGTGTGCTTCAGTTAAGGTACAGTTCAAATAACCATATGAGTTTAATATGAGGTAGTTATTTCGAAATTACAGACAGACACTTCAATTTTATTTATTAGTAAGAATAGATAAGTATTGGTAGTTATACCTACATACTTAAGTTTCTGTGTAGTAGGTAATGTGGGTAGGTACTTTTTATTGATTTTCTATAAACTACCACCTAATTAAAACAAAATATGACGTCAGATGACCAAAAATTGCCCATAATGAAGATATGTAAAACACACTTCTTGCATTTTTGTAGGCGAGTATTATTCCGCATAATACGGTATATTTGAGGAATAATACCGCAAAATTTGGAATAATACGTATTATTCCGGTATTTTTACATCTATACGCCAGACTGAGTACCTACCCGTGGCTAAAGCATCTCTCTTCTTCTTCTTCACTGATTTGTCAGAGGTTGGGTCCGGATTTACATGACCCGACTGAGTCATAGACTGTCGTGTTGGTAGTTGGTATAGTTCGTAAAATTAGCATAGACAACAAAAACTAGCACGTCTGGCAACAACACAGTGACGGATGACCAAAAAGAAGAAAACACGTTAAACTTGACGTGGACTAAAGTAGCTGGCCCACTTTTCTAAATAAAAATGTCTTTTACGTTCTAGACATTCTAAATAATTAATCATTTTAATAAACGGAATATACAGGAATTCGATATTGGATGAGAATTTCTGAGAGAAGATGGCCCTAGTTATTGTGAGTGCATATTTTTTTATCAAAACATGGGTTGGATTGACAGTCTTGACCGCTTCGCGATTTTTCGGCGTTCAATGTAAGCTCATATTTTACGTGTTTCTTACAGAAAATGTTAAGCGCAGTATGTCTGGTGCTGTTACCGTTACTTTTGAGTCAAAATGTTGATGCGGCGGCAGTCATATCCATAGATTTTGGATCAGAATGGATGAAGATCGGCATAGTCTCGCCCGGAGTGCCCATGGAGATAGTGCTAAATAAGGAGTCTAAGAGGAAAACTCCAGCTGTTGTTGCGTTCAGAGACGATGTGAGGACGTTCGGGGAGGATGCTGTAACAGTTGGAGTACGGTTCCCTAAGAATTCATACAAGTATTTGTTGGATCTTCTGGGAAAGCCTTATGATCATCCAATGGTGCAATCGTTTAGGTACGTTATTGATTTGCTAATACTATGATAGATAAGTCCCTATTGTATTATAATAATCCCATCAGAATTAAATACCTGGTATTTAGTATGTCACAATAGTCACATTTATTCCATTTCACAAGGTGCAGGGATAATGCACAAACAGTAAAATATATAAAATAATAATTGTTGCCTTCAATATTAAATATGCAGTTGTGATTTGCATATAAGATGCTACAATCTAAGATTTCATTATATTTTGTGACTTAACCTCTACTGATCTTTACATTAAGATAAGAAATGAAAATAAAAAAATCCTGCAGGGACTCTGATCTTCAAGAATACAAAGAAACATGTTTATTGATAGGATGCATAATTCACCAATAGGATAGTGAAAAAGTAACAGGCAGAGAGACAGACAGATAAACACATAGTTTGCATTATATTATACAATAAATAAATTTTTACTTTCCAGAGATAAATTCCCGTACTATGAGATAGTGGCCACAGACAGAGGCACACCTGAGTTTGTTCACGATGACAACACTAGATACACTCCTGAAGAGTTGGTGGCTCAACTTTTGGCTAAGGCTAAGGACTTTGCTGAGATCAGCCACGGTGAGTTTCACAATCATGTTTAATGTGAATTATTATGAAATGGCTATAATTAAAGCAGGCATAAGGTATAGCAGAATATTGAGATTTTGGTATGCTCAAAAATGTTTTCAAGCTAGCCGATTGTGTGCTGCAAAAAAAGTCTAAATGATCAGCAAAAGTTATAGAAGCAAGTAGTGTTAAAATTGTTCTGTTAAAATAAACAATTTAATTTTTTTTACATAAATACAACACTACAAATACTATTTTATGAGGCACTAAATATAGATGTAGATATGGGTATGTTGAAAAAATTTGATTAAATTTTTTTTTACATTGTGCAGGTCAACCAATTACTGAATGTGTGATCACAATACCTGGCTTCTTCAACCAAGCCGAGCGCAGAGCTATGAAGGAGGCGGCCTCGCTTGCTGGTCTCAATGTGCTTCAGTTGATCAATGATTACACGGCTATTGCTATCAACTATGGAATATTTAGGAGGAAGGTAAGTAGTATATAATCTTGGTTACAAGAAGGTATACCATGATACACAAGAACCTACAAGATTATTCTGCTAAACCAGATAAATATATATAATACAACATGCAGCAGGCTAGGCACTGCCAGCTTTCTCACTTTATGTAGACAAGCAAAAGGAAAAGCAACAAATACACATCACAAATACTGAAAATCACTAAAGATGGGTGGGCTATGCCATTTGCCGACTAATCGGTTGATAAAAACAAGTAGAACCTAACTGCATAATTTTATTTGGTTAACACCGATTATAATCTGGCATATTTTGCCAATTAGTCGCCTACTATAAAAGGTGCCGAGTAGTCAGCTTTCCCATCCAATAAAAATCCAATAGAATCATATTCTGTTCACATTTCACTCAATGGCCAATCTCAACAGAGACTACCCAAACTATGCAGGAGATATCATAGTGCCGAAGTATGTTGCTGAAGATAGATGCACTCTCTATTCTCTCACTTGGAATTGGGTGAAATGGTCCTGGACCTTGGACTTATATATATAATATCAGTCCATAGAACTCAGATACATAGAACTCAGGTGCTGGACCGATGGTTCTAAGTGCCCTCCATAAACGGGGTCATAAAACCGCCAAGTTTTTAATTCATTTTCAGCTTACCCCGTGATCTAGATTTCATGATATGCACCTGAACAAGCTAGCGACTAGACCAATGGGGCATTTAATGATTCACATTATGATAATGTTTGTGATTAATTGCAGGAAATCAATGAGACCGCCTGGCATGCTCTATTCTTTGACATGGGTGCAGTATCCACTAAGGCAGCGCTGGTGGAATACAGGACTGTCAAGATAAAAGAAAAAGGCTATGTTGAGACTGTGCCGCAGTTGCAAGTCATCGGAGTGGGCTATGACAGGTAAAATGAGATGTTTTGACTATTTTCCTAGGTTAAATAATGTAAGGTGGACCCTTAGCAAAATTTTGGGATTTTTTAAAAATTATTATATGTACAGAACACTGGGCGGATTAGAAATGACGTTGCGTCTGCGTGAGCATCTGATAAAAGCGTGGGAGGCAAACGGAGGTGGCGATGTTAGGGCTTCGCCCCGCGCTATGGAGAAACTGTTGCGAGAGGCCGAACGACTAAAGATAGTTCTGTCTGCTAACTCTGAGCACTATGCACAGATTGAAAGCTTGCTTGATGATAAGGATTTCAAACATTTGGTAAGTCTTTTAACTTAATTTTGGTAACTTAGCACTAAATAGGTACTAATCAACTCAGAGTAAAGCATTGAATTGAAATGTGAGCTTTACATTGTATAACCCCCGGCACGTAAGTCGAGCGGTGACCGTCAAGTGCGCGCAGCGTCGTACGAGTGAGCGGAACACTACGATTGGGGAGCCAATCAGCGCTTACGAGGAATCCGCGAGAGCTAATCAGTGCTTATGATCCCAACGCCCTCCCCGCGACCCCCTCACACACCGAGATACCTCATTATCGACTTCTGCGCATTGAAGGTCACCGCTCGACTTATTTGTTGTGACTTGTATCACATACAGAAAAAGTTAAAGTAAAAAATTCGATTATACCAGACATAGATAAGGTGAAGGAAGATTGATGGCATTCCTTGCTCTCTGAAGCATGGAGGTGTAACTTTGCCAACTGCTCAACTGAGCGACTGGGCTGCTACTGAGAATTTTTCGACAGAAATATACATAAAAATGTATATTTCTGTCGAAATATACATTTTTATGTATATTTACCATATAACCATATAACCAACTTCAAAAAAGGAACTTCATTTTTAATGAAATGTAAAAAGCTTTTCAATTTGTCAGACTCTATTTATGTATGTTGCCTGATTATTCAAAGACACCTGAACCAATTTGAAAAATTCTCCTTTTGTTTGCATTCATCCTAGGTCATCAGGTCAGGATCTGATGATGGGATCGTAGAGAAATTAAGGAAAATCTTCAAATTTTATTGAAGTCAGTTTAATTCCTAAAATAGGTATAGCTTGTTGACAATAACTTTATGGCCCGAACCTGCTTTCCAATAAGCTAGCCTCAGTTTTTTCAATACTGTTCAATAAAGTTTCAGTTTATCTATCATCGTTGATAATAGGTATTATTGACTGGCAACATTAAAGGCATAGGTTAAATCATAGACAGTAGAATATGTCTCATTGACGTCTGAGGTTAATTTGACCAATGACAAAAATCAGGTGATTTGTGGGTGATTTTGAAAATAAAAAATCGATTGAAAGTCTTATTTTTTTTTTTTCAATATTCTTTCAGCGACTGCTATGAAACATGAATAGTTATCTAAAATTCATTATTTATTTTAATTAAATTATTTAATGTGCTCGCATGTTTGGAACGGCTGGGGCAAATTTTGGCCATGTCCTTTGATTAACATATAATCTTCCACCAGGTAAGCCGGGAAGAGCTGGAAGCTCTGTGCTCCGACCTGTGGCCGCGTGTTTCGGGCGTGATCCAACGCGCCATAGCCGCCGCCGCCGGGTCCGGTAGCGGAGCTCGACTTATAGTGGCCGGCGGAGCGTCACGCGTGCCCGCCGTACAGGAAGCTCTGCGCTCGGCCGCCGGACTTGAGCTCTCGAGGTCTATCAACGCAGACGAGGCGGCTACCCTTGGAGCGGTGTATAGGTAAGTAATAAATAACATGTACATATTATACAGGGCTGGAAATGTTAAATGTTAAATGTACTCGGGTAATCATTTTCTCAATGAGATTTTTACTGAACATACCAATACTAACCTGATACTGGAATAGAATACTGCGCTTAGGAGTAAAAATAATGTTCATTCCATCAAACATTTCAGTTTATTGATATCCCTTCTTCGATCACACATTAAAGGCGGATTAACAATAGGTACAAACAAAACATCCCAAATGACGCTACCTATTGTACAGATATTGGGTAATCATTATATGTGCTGAAGCTGTGATAGCCTAGTGGTTAGGACAACCAACTTCTAATTGGAGGTCGTGGGTTCGATCCCGGGGCACGCACCTCTAACTTTTCGTAGTTATGTGCGTTTTAAGTATTTAAATATCACTTGCTTTAACGGTGAAGGAAAACATCGTGAGGAAACCTGCATGCCTGAGAGTTTTCCATAACATTCTCAAAGGTGTGTGAAGTCTGCCAATCCGCTTGGCCAGCGTGGTAGACTATGGCCAAAACCCTTCTCACTCTGAGAGGAGACCCGTGCTCTGTAGTGAGCCGGTAATGGGTAGAGCATGATGATGATGATAATGGGTTATTACTAATTATTATTTGCTAGTCGCGTCTGGTTACTTTAAAGCTTTTAAAACCCTACGGACTTAACCTACGGTCTATATTATATTGTCACATTATTAGACATTTTGAAATATTTATATCAATGTGCGCAAATATTTACTTGGATCTTACAAGCGTCTTGTATTGTGTTCGAAGATTGTCATATGAATAATATTTGTTTGTAGGGCGGCATCTCTCGCGACTGGCTACAAAGTGGCTCCTTTGAACGTTCGCGACGCCGTTGTCCTACCAATACAAGTGGTATTTACTCGGCACGTCGATGGCAACGACAGACTGGTTAGTATAATATTTTTTTCTAAAAAAAATTGCTTTATTGGATTGGAAATCATGCGTCCATTTTCCCAGATAACATTACGAAATATGTTGCGCTATTTTTTGTCATGTCAATGATTTAAAAAGTTGAGTTTAAGATAAAGTTTTATTTGCTCAAATATTAGTATAAAAATAGGTACAGTGTATGTTTTATTTCCATGAATATGATAAATACTAAAATTATAATGCTATATGAGTTATGACATGTTTTTAAAAGATATCTTCATTTGTTTTCAGGAGTTGGTAAGATATTTATGATTATTCAACTCTTTCTTTCTTTTCTCTCTATCTTTCCTAAAGTTTTAGCATTATGAAAAGTGAATTTCGTAAATTAAAAAAAAAAAATTGGTTTTAAAAATTACTTGTTCAATAATATAACCATTGTTCCAGATAAAGCGAACACTTTTCGGTCCCATGAATCCCTACCCGCAGAAGAAGGTTATCACTTTCAACAAACACACAGACGACTTCACTTTCATTGTTAATTATGCTGAGTTAGACCACATACCATCGACTGAATTAAAAAATATTGGCACATTGAACCTAACACAAGTTGTACTCAGTGGTGTTAGTGAAGCCTTAGCTAAAAATTCAGGCGACAATATAGAACATAAGGGCATTAAAGCACACTTTAATCTTGACGATTCTGGAATACTTAACTTAGTTAACGTCGAATTTGTCGCTGAAAAAACTGTAACAGAAGAAGAAGATGAAGATAGCACTCTATCCAAAATAGGAAGCACCATCAGCAAGTTGTTCGGATCAGATTCAGAAACGCCAGAGAAACTAGAAGAAAAACCAGAGGAGAAAGCCAACGAACCAGTTAAGAATGACACAGCAAAGGCTAATGAAACAGCGTCTGAGAAACAGAACGCAACAGAAGCGGAGAGTAAACCCAAACCGAAAATCGTCGTGCTGAAAGAGCCAATCAAAACCGATGAGCAGATTTTGAATTTGCAACCGTTGTCACCTGAAGATTTCAAAAAATCCAAGAAAAAGATAACTGAATTGAATAACATTGATAAGAAGCGCATAGAAAGAGAAACGGCTTTGAATAACTTGGAAGCGTTTGTTGTTGATGTTCAACTGAAAATCGGTATGGACGAATACGCTGAGTGCGGGACTCCGGAACTGATAGAGGAAATCAAAAAGATGTGTTCAGAAACATCCGAATGGCTTTACGACGACGGATACGATGCACCGACCGAGAAGTTTGAAGAGAAACTAGCTTTGATTAAAGAAAAGACTAACTCCATATTCTACAAGCATTGGGAACACAGAGAGAGACCCGATGCGGTAGCGGCGATTCAGAAGCTTATAAACAGCTCTGAAGAATTTTTGAAAATGGCCAAAAACTTCACTAAAGAGGCGAATTCTGATAAAGATGTCTTCACTGAAGTAGAGATAACAGTGCTCGATGTCAAGATCGAGGAAACTAAAAACTGGTTAGAAGAGTCGATCAAAGAGCAAAATGCGCTAAAGAAAAATGATGATATAAAATTAACTATCGACAGTATTAGGGAGAAAATGGCCGCTTTAGATAGAGAAGTGAAGTATTTACTGAACAAGATGAAGATATGGAAACCAAAGAAACCGGCTAAGACAGAGAGCGATAATAAAACAGAAACAGTAATCGAACCAGAGAAAGAGAATACAGAGAGCCAAGAAGAGAAACCGGAGGCTCAAAAGGAGAAATCAGTTACTGAAAATAAGGAGGGGATCTCTGAAGGAGAGGAGACTTCAGAAATCCCCCAAATAGGCGACGATAATAATGAAGAAGTTGAACATTCCGAATTATAATAGTGATGTGTTGGGTATAAGCAGTTAATTTATTTAGTGTAATTTGTTTTTTACTCTGATACTGTAGGGGTGTGGTGTGTTCTCTTTTTGTACTGAATTTACCTGAAGCACAATGTAACACGGTGGTTCCTTTACTCGTTATACCATTATTTGTAGCCACGGAGCTGGTGGGAACTTTTGTTTACGATTTGGTAATAGTTATTTATGTTGCAAGTGCGTAAAGTAGAAAATTAAAATCAAGGCTCTTTCCATACCCGAGCCGAAGGCGAATGTTTTAAATAGCGTCGATAGTTCAACTTTCAACGTTCATACGTTTTGATAGTGGTTTTAATACGGGCAAATGTATTGAAAAAGGTGTTTAGAAAACGTGTATATTGCATTTCATTATTTACTCATTGCAGGTAGGTACAGACCCCGAGGCATAAGCTAAGCTTTGAATTTATATGTAGTGTACCAATTTAAATCTGCTTGTGCTGCTGTTAGACACCCGGTTCGTATTACTACCGATCACTGACACAAATGCAAAACTGAGCTTTTCCCTCGCGGACTACTATATACAATCTTTCAGCTATTATCAAATATATGCACGTCTCCCGCGAGCTCTTGGACCATTTATTGATTAGTGACTTTGTACATTGAAGCTTTGTGTTGAGGCTTAACTTAATTTACATAATAAGTTTTATTACAGTGTAAGTTTGCATTTGTGTGTATATCTGTTTGTGTTTATCGGCTGTTATGGCAGCTTTCTTTATGGTAAGCGAAGCGGTAAGAGTACCAACTACTAATTTAACTACTTGCTTTTGTAACTACTGGTTGAAGTCGATACCAGTCGGCACGCCAAATGACATTACAAAAGTACGCCAAAAAGTACAATTGTTGCCCTCGCTTCGCTTACTATACAAATCCGCCATTACAGTATATCTATTTAGGATTTCATATTATGCTCTCACTTAAATATACTATTGTTTATTATATCTTTAGGATAAGTATAGCGAAAAATTAGTGCAAAAAGCGAACGCGTCAGTGCAATGGAAATCTTTAATCTCAAATCAAATCGGCTGCTTACTTTTTTCTCTTATCATCTTAACTGTTGGACCGATTTACAACTAACGGTCTTTTTTCCTTTTTTTTCGTCTATTTAGAAAGATTTGGAATTCATTCATATTTTAGAATTCATATTATTTTCTTCTAAATAAAACAATATTTAAAATCAATCTTAGACGCATATTGTGATTTTTCATGTAATATATCAAATCTGTCTGTGCATAATGAAATTTAACTTTTACTCACTTTTTATATTGAAATGATATTATAAAGATTTATGGTCTCGAAATTTGATGAGTGGAATAAAATGAAAATAAAAATAATTAATTATTTTAATATGAAAAGTGATTTTAGTATGATCTTATCATATTTGAATAAATATATGGCGAAATACATAATATTTATAAATTAAGAATCGCGGCTATGGTGCTGTATCATTTAGCTACGGATTCGAAGGACAATGTATACAAAATGACCATTTTAAAGGGCTTTAAGCCTTTAAAATCCATTTTGCTATAATGTTATTCTGTTTCAATGTTTGTATAATATAATATTCATTTATGGCGAGATGTGCAAAACTTGTGCTAAGGTGATTTTCTCGATTGATTCGTATCGAAATCGGACCAGTGTAGTTTCATTCTAATCTAACGCTATAAAAAAAAAAACTCAATATTTTTTTCGTTTTTATTCTGCATTTGTTGATTGATTGAATAATTTTTGATTCGTTCCTATATAAAAGCGGGGCCGCTGTTTTAAAATAATTTGTAATTATTTTGCAGTGAACTCCTAAAAACGACGACGAACGCGCGAGATTACAGTATAAATATTTATTGTTGTAAAATTTTATGTATGGTGATAATTTAATATATTGAACTGTAGCTTGATACGAGCTTGATGAAATGGATGTTTGGTTTCTCTGGTACAGACCACGGTCACAGTTTAGCAAGCATACAGTTGGGTTACAATTCAAACTGTGGCTTTTTAACTCTAGGTTATTTTTGCGTTATTCTAGTTATAATGGACACCATGATTCATGATAGTTTAACTATCACGAATCATGGTGTCCATTATAACTAGATAAGAAACTACTCCAGGTTGAGAATTTAATACTTCAAGCACTCTACACATCAAAGCCGTAAGTCCGTCAGCATTGTTGAAGAACAAATAAGAATGGAGAAGAATAACAATGAGCTAGAGCATTATTTAGGTATTCATCTAGCTAGCTAGCTAGCTTCACCTAGAGGCTTAGGTATGTAGTGTTAACTCTCGTCAGGAAAAATAAAATCACAGCAGTTGTTATTAAGGTGATAGCAGTATAGCCTCGCACACTTAATGCCACAAAAGTCGGATGCCATTGTTCTCTGCAATGTTGCAAGTTTCTCGAATTACCTAACTGTATGCTTGCTAAACTGTTGAACAATGATTTCAAAAGATAAGAAATACTTGTGTGTATTTAATTTATTAGTATTATTAACATCGAGACGTAGCTGGGATGTGTCGGAGAGACGGTCAGCTGGGTTATTCTGTAACTTAGTTAGTAACTGAAAATAGTTGCCAACGAATTAGTTTGATATACATTGCTGCTTTACTGTGGGAAATATAGTGTTTTCATAATTTCACACAGTAAAGCAGCAATGTATATCGAACTAATTCGTTGGCAACTATTTTCAGTTGCTAACTAAGTTAAAGAATAACCCCGCTGTTTGGAATTACCTAATTATGTAAAGATTTAAGTGAGATCGACTTCAGTACACCCAGTCGCAAACCATGAAAAAATAAATTGATAAATGAAATGAACTATTGTGTTTTTATTTTATAAACTCGTTCATTAGGTACATCTTTTCCACCACTTTTCCAACGCCTGACTGTTTGAGTATATGCAAAAGTAAGGTTGCATTTTCCTAAAATCTGCTTAGAAATGCGCAGTCGTGAAATTCACTTCAATTTTTTCATGTTACTTATATTTTAAAAGTAACACTAATAACACAAGTGTAAATTGAAAATTTAAAAAACCCCCGACATTCGCCATTTAGTGGCGGCGGCCATCTTGAATTTGCAATAGTGCTATTCGACTAGTCAAGCCCTTTCATTTGATACCCATATCAAGGGAGTTGTGAAAAAATATATCATCCGCCATTTTGTAGCGGCGGCCATCTTGGACCGATTTTCATCAAACATAGCTAAGAACACTCTCGACTAATTCACCTTTCAAACAAAAAAAACCGCATTCAAATCGGTCCACCCGTTTGAGCGCCACAGGGGAACAGACAGACACACACACACACAGACACGTCAAACTTATAACACCCCGTCGTTTTTGCGTCGGGGGTTAAAAACAAAACAAAATAAAATAAAATCAAGCCTTCAAGCTTCAAAAACACCTCGATTTTCAGTTTGCAGCTGATTTTCAGGAAAGTGCAACTAACTCCTTTTGATGCCATTGAATTGCGTAGCTTAGATTTTTAAACCTTTTAAGTTTTGGTATAACCAGCGGCACGAAAGTCGAGCGGTGACCTTCAATGTGACCGCAGAAGTCGAAAATGAGGTATCTCGTGGTGTGAGGGGGTCGCGGGGAGGGCGTGGGGATCGTTCGTAAGCACTGATTAGCTCTCGCGGATCCCTCGTAAGCGCTGATTGGCTCTCCAATCGCATTGTGTCCCGACTCCCGCTCACTCGTGCGACGCTGCGCGCACTTGAAGGTCATCGCTCGACTTTCGTGCCGCTGTTTATAGAACTACAATTTACAATTTTCCGTTGAATTCACTAAACATTTTTAAGTTACTTTTTACGTACCTACGCTCTATACATCTTGTCTGTATAGTTTGTTCTGTATGTTGGCAAAGAATCTTCCACTGGTTCGGAACACAATTTCTACTCAGAAAAAACTATACTTCGACTTTTAATTGTATGCAATAATGTGAAGTTTCGTGGGTTGTCACTTTTTAACGAAAATAAAATAGGGATGGGGTACAGGTGATTGATTTGAATCATTCAATTATTTTATTCAAATTAAAGTTTATAATTTAAGTAATTATTATATTTTATGTACAAAGTGTACCTATATATGTATATGTATATATATAAATACATATATCTTTAATATATAAAACAAAGCCTGGTTTGTTCGAACACTTATAACTCGAGAACGGCTGGACCGATTTTCATGGTTTTTGATTTGTTGTATTTATCTCCGTCCCGAATAGCAGAATAACAGCTGTTAAAAATATTGGAACTTTGACGAAAAAATAAAAGAAAAAACATTTTCCCATACAAAATGTTCATGGGTTTCGTAACTGTCAAACATTGAATGTTCATCCCGTCGACACGGAACTCTCTCACCCGTATGATGGGGTTGACCATAGTCTAAAGTTGAAAAAAAAAAATAACAAATCAGATTAAGTTCATAATCATCATCTACTTTTTTTATTCAAGTACAAGTTAGCCCTTGACTGCAATCTCACCTGATGGTAAGTGATGATGCAGTCGAATACGGAAGCGGGCAAACTTGAAAGAGGTATGCATACCCCTGATCGGTTTCTACACGGCATCGTACCGGAACGCTAAATCGCTTGGCGGCCGGCCGGCACAGCTTTGCCGGTAGGGTGCTAACCAGCCACGGCCTTAGCCTACCACCAGACCGGACCAAAGACAATTTAGGAATTATAAAATCCCAAATTGCCCCTGCCTGGAATCGAACCCGAGACCTCCCACTTATAAGACCAAAGCGCTCACCACTGCGCTAGGGAGGTCAAAATCATCTAGAAAATTATAAGTAGATTTCAAAAATATGTAACACTGTTCAATATATTTTTTCTGAATAAGTAACTATTCTTATTTCTTTTAAATTATTATTCTTTTAAAATATCATTTTTTTTAAATAAAGAGGCAGCAGCAACTTAGCATGTTAATTATGACAGATATCGTCCTTATTTACAACATAGTGTTATATTTTTATATATTTTAGTTTTTCTTTTACTGACAAAATTGTTAATTTGGCTTTTATACGTAGGAGCCATCGATTTACTTAGTAGATAAATAAAATTATGATGATAATGAAAGAGTAAATTTGAACGAAACTTTTGTGAATGAAATTGAATGAATTGAACGTATCACATCACTATAGAAATGGGCAACATTATTTTACGGAATGACATTAGGAAACGTCAGATTACTGCAGATAATTAAAAGTCGAACTATAGTAAACTAGGCGATCCCTATTTATATTTAAAAAAAATTGGTTGTCTGTAAAGTCGATTTACGGACGATAATTTTACGTGATAACGTCATCAAAAAACAAAGACATAGATGCGTCATAATTTATTATTATTATCTCTATGGTCATAAGCCGAACGTGCTACGTTCCGCGCTACGTGCTACGCGCTACTACCGCGGTACGTGACAATTGACGTGACTTTTTCCGTGGCGTGACGTGGCGTGCGGCCGGCGTTCATCGATTTATAAGACATCACGTCAAAATTATACTTCTATATGTATATGTCGACCTGGCATAGTGGTGAGCGCTGTGGTCTTATAAGTGGGATGTCCAGGGTTCAATTCCTGGCAGGGGCAATTTAGGATTTATAATTTCTAAATTATGTCGTGGTCGTTACCGTGTTACCATCCTACCGGCAAAGCGGTTCCGTCAAGCGATTTAGCGTTCCGGTACGATGCCATGTTGAAACCGATCAGGCGTTTGCATACCTCTTCCAAGTTTGCCTCCATCAGACTACATCGTCACTTATCATCAAGTGGTCTCACTTGCCGTCAAGGGCTAACTTGTAGTTGAATAAAAAAAAAACAAATTATTGTTTCTCATTAAATGCGCCTATTAAATCTCATTAGTTTTTTAACCGACTTCCAAAAAGGAGAAGGTCCTCAATTCGGCACGTATTTTTTTTTTTGAAGCGATCTGATTCATACGACAGAGCTAGGTCGTTAAACCACCTATTTCCGTTTCACGTAGCTTGGAATTCCTCCGAGATGACAGATATTAGATACAATGACTCCACTTGGACTCCACGATGTATCTATGTCCTGGAATGCGGCAGATTGTATCAGTAAAAAATAGACGGGAAGTCTATGAAAATAATTGCAGCTCAGTTCATTCATGATAAATAATATTAAAAGTCTATATTATGACTTTTTTATTAGCTTTAATTTATTATACAGGATACTCGCAGACGAAGATATTTTTATTGCATTCTATGTCGTGTGAACTAAATTGGTGTTCTAGCACAGAGTATCTACACAGGGGAAGCTTCTACAAGCGGCCCGCTGTAGGTACACTCACACATATGCGCATGTTTGTCACCAACTGTACCGGTTAGTGGAACGAGCGCGCGTCCGTGAACCGTTGGTGAGTGTTTGTGTGAGTATACCTACAGCGGGCCGCTTGTGGAAGCTACCTCTCTGTAGATTTACTACTCGTGTGGTTCTAGGTAGGTATGTACCTATTGATGACCTCGCATGAATTTATACAAGGCGTCAGGTAAAAAGAACTCTGATCTTGAACCTTCACCATCATCACAACTACAGCCTTTTAACGTCCCACTGCTGGGCACAGGCCTCCTGTCTCATAGGAGAGAAGGATTTAGAGCTTAGACCCGCCACGCTGCTACAATGCGGCTTGGCGGGCTATAACGACTATTGGGACATGATAGTGATAATAACCGGGACCGACTGCCCGAGGCAGGGGGGTGAAACACCGCCACTCCGGGTTGGTACTGAGAATTTCTTGACTGAAAAACCCAATCTACCTAATAATTATTTGCCCGACCCGGGAATCGAACCCGGGACCTCGTGTTTTGCAGTTGAATATGCTAACCACTAGACCAACGAGGCAGTGAACCTGCACAGGGAGAGATTTATAGATCTACTAGAGAATACCCGCGGCTTCGCCCGCGAGAATTTTGGTTTTTCACAAATCCCGAGGGAGTCGTGGATTTCCGGTTCCCATTCCCGCTCCCTTTTCTAACCTTTACACCTACTTTCAAGGAAGTTTGCTATAGTAATCTACCTATAGTTGTAGCTAGAGATTTCGGTTTTTTTCAAAATCCCGTGGGAACTGTAGATTTTTCCGGGATAAAAAGTAGCCTATGTTTTAAGTCAGGGTATAATCTATCTCCTTTCAAAATTTCAGCCAAATCGGTTTAGTAATTGCGGCGTGATTGAGTAACAAACATCCAAACATCCAAACATCTAAACATCCAAACATCCACACTTTCACATTTATGATATTAGTAGGATAGTAGGAGGATTAGTAGGATAGTAGGATTAGTAGGATTGGTATTGTGATTATGTGTGATAGCTTCTGCCCGCAGCTTCGCTCGCGTAAATTTCGGTTTTGAACAAATCCCGAGGGAATCGTTGATTCCCGGTTCCCGTTCCCGATCCCTTTTCCAACCTTTATACTTTCTATCAAGGAAGTTCGCTATAATAATCTACCTATAGTTGTAGATATAGACTTCGGGTTTTTCAAAATCCCATGGGAACTGTGCATTTTTTCCAGGATAAAAAGTAGCCTATGTGTTGCCAATGCATGCAACACAGCAAACTATTGCAATAATGTGTTATGTGAACGTGATTTACCTAAGAACAGTCAGCGCCCTCTATGGCGTTTTTGGAAGATTATATCTATTTTAGTCCCACAGGAATACTTTTCCGGGATAAAAAGTAGCCTATGTTTTAAGTCAGGGCATAAGCTATCTCCATTCAAAATTTCAGCCAAATCGGTTCAGTAGTTGCGGCGTGATTGAGTAACAAACATCCAAACATCCAAACATACAAACATACAAACATCTAAACATCCAAACATCCACACTTTCACATTTATAATATTAGTAGGACTAGCTTCTGAGTTCTGCCCGCGGCTTCGCCCGCGTGAATTTCGATTTTTCACAAATTTCACTGTTAGCTTTAAAATGACGATACTTCCATACAACATTTCAACCCCCTTTTTAACCCTTTACAGCCCTTTTTTCGCATCAAAAAGTAGCCTATGTCCTTTCTCGGGCTCTAGAGTATCTGTGTACCAAAGGAGATGGCCCATCCCCAATACATTGTTTGCCCCAGAAAAAAAGTTTATGCGTCACGATGAAACTTTTACCTTTGGATTGGTTTTTCTGTGTAAATTAATAATAAATAGTATTCTTGACCCTAGATAGTATGGTTATTGCTTATTGAGTACCCTAACATCTCACCTAAAAATATCCTACCTAAAAAGTTGTGTTAGTAAAAAATATTTTGCTACAGATAATTTAAAGAACACAAAGTATTATTTGGTATTTAACGGCGTACTTAGTGATATTTGGAACTGTCCAACAGCTGATATTAATCAAAGCACTCTTCGAGATAGGATTATTGAAAGTAATGATATAATTAACACAACGATTATGAAACGCCATTGCCGCCGAGATGTCACAACACAACAGAGTCAAAATCTCTAATTCACGTTTCGCTCACGAATGTTCTGCTGCAAACTTATAAACACTGCGGAGCGTGAACTAGTGGTCAATTACTTGACGCAGACTGGAAGAATTTCACAAAACAGAGTAAAATTGGTAAAATACAAGAAAATCACATAAGCGCAAACATGCAGCTCAACGAAGTTCCTTGTATAGGGATGTTCGTCACGATCCAAATCCGATACTTACGTAGATCGATACAATGTTATACGACTCAGTTGCTGATTTTATCGATCAATATCATTCGGTACGGTTTGGTGGAATGATCACATTGTACAAAAAAGTCGGGCCAAAAATATTGTTCGATCACTGTCAGTTCACTGACAAACGTTAAAGATTTAAAATAATGTCAAAACCTAAAAGTAGTTTTTTTTACCAACTTCAAAAAAAGGAGGTTCTGTGTTCGACCCATATGTACGAGTATGTATGTGACTACTATGATTTAACTATACTACGATTAAACCACCTAACTGAAATAATATATAATTTTTTGGAGTTGGCGCTAAACCACATGCAATTCATGTAAAATAAAAAGTAAATGCAAGTAAAGTCAGATTAGGTATCCACTTTTGAAGGCGAGCGCGGTGAACCATGATAGCCACGGAGCGCGAAGCTGTCCGGGATGCGGGGGGCACATTTTCAACTAGAAAAATATGAAAGTCATTTATCTTCGACTTCGAAAAATTATATATTATTTGAGTTAGGTAAATTAATCTTCAATCTAAATAAATAAAATATTATTTTAAACTTTTTAGTTCGAATCGATTGAAGTCGGTTCTTTTTTTTTTTTGAAAAAAAATATTAATATTAAACTCGTATCTGCGCATCGATTCGAATTGATACTTTTCTTCCGATACCAAGTAAGAATTGAAAGTAGTTATTCGATACCAAAAGTACTCGGTATCGAAACAAAAGTATCGAGTACTTGCTTGTATTGTATCGGACATCACTATAGTCTGATTTTTAATTACAGTCGTCATTTAAAAATAACACAGTTGTTGTCATGACAACTATGACAACAATCAAAAACAGGGTTACTAACTGAATTTCGATTTTACCCCTAACTAAAGTACCTGAAGTATCTGTCAGGCATTTGTCATATCTACATGAGGCAATTGATTTTTATTTACGTAAGTTTTGAATTTATTATCTTTTTTGTGGGAACTGTTTTATTTCTAGCAACATCAAAAGTCATCAAACGTCACGTCAAATAAAAATCAGACTATAGCTGTAAATAAAATGGCAGTAAACAATAACAGGAAATAAAAATACTTCTTTTTAGAATGATTTTAAAAAACCCTGTTAGTTCGTAGGTTTCTATTTTTGTCTTTCAAAATAATAATTACAAAAAGTAATTTTATTAGATTTATATAGTTAGGTCTCTTGGTATTTTTCACTATACAAACTTAAAACGACTCTGGGGCAATTTTGGGACATCTCCTTTCATTCAAATCGGTTCAGTAGTTTTGGCGTGAAAGCGTGACAGACAGACAGACAGACAGAGTTACTTTCGCATTTATAATATTAAAGTAAGGATCTGGTGGTTCGAAGTGAAAGCGCGAACTGCAAGGGTCGGGTTTTTGCGCGCCGCACTATTCTTTCTTCCGTGGGTTCATCAGCCAACCTTTCACTTCCTGATGTGGGATTCTTCATACCCTAGAAGTGTCCTAACACTGCCTCGTTGGTCTAGTGGTTAGCATATTCGACTGCAGATCAGATCAGGCTTCGATTCCCGGGTCGGGCAAATCATTGTTAGGTATTGGAATTTTCTGTCGAGAAATTCTCAGTGCCAGTCTGGAGGTGGTAGTTGGCGGTGTGTCACCCCCGTGCCTCGGAGAGCACGTTAAGCAGTCGGCCCCGGTTATTATCACCATCCTGTGATAGTCGTTAAAGCCCGCCAACCCTCCAAGGAGCAGCATGACAGGTCTAAGATCTAAATCCCTCTCTCCTATGAGAGAGGAGGCCTGTGTCCAGCGTACGTAAAAAGGATGTAGTGGAAGTGGTCTTAACACTTAACAGCTGTATTGATTTTAATCAATGAGGTGTCTATTGATATTTTGTATACCTAGACAAACCTGCGATGTTTAGGTACACTAAGGCTAAGTTATATTTTTATTTATAAACTAGGTAGGTACCTGCTAGCTTTTGCTAGTTTTACTAGATTACATCGGTGTGGAGTTAAAAAAAACCCGCAGAAATATTTTGTAATCCTGGATAATGGATTTCCTGGTGTAAAAGATATATGTACCTATATATGTAACTCTCCAGATCCTCAACTAGGTACTCAACTATTAATACCCATGCAAAAATCGATCTTTAGCTCTGTTGGGGCGTGATTGAAGAATAAATCAACAAACAAACACTTAGGATTAAACTGTTTTTATGCAGTTATTTGTTATTTATTTACTTGTTGAAGAACCTAAATCGACGCGGACTAAGTCGCGGACATCAGCTATTAAATACATAATTGTTTCGCATACATATACGCACATGATCGTTTTTAATACATGATGAGTCCCATTAAAGTCGCATGACCATTAAAGGTGTGCTTTTTTATGTCTCTCTGAGCCGGTAGCTGATTACGTGATTACGACGGCTTCGGGGAAATGTTGCGAATGGTTTGCCGATCATTACTTATTATTAGGCATACTTTAAACGATGTGTTTGGTTGTCAGTTTTGCCACAGTCTTGCTCTGTGACTGATGGATGATCTACAGCCTAATAATAATTACGGCCAACTGTTTCACCGCCTTCTGATAAGTGTCCGATAGCCTAAACGCAATTTTTGTCACTTTCTTACTTTATGTCAAGTGACAAAGACAAAAGAGATAGTAGTTGTAGATAGCTATCCGATACTTATCAGAAGGTGGTGAAACAGGTGACTCGTAACGCGATGTGTGATGTTAGCATTTGTATGATCATCATAATATTATTGTGGTCAAGCAAAAAAAGGAACGGAATTGGTATAACTTGGCCAACCGTTGCGAGAGATCATTTCTTCCGCGGACTCAATAAGTAATTGTGGAACCAACTCCCTTCGGTGGTGTTTCCGCATAACTTTTAAATGGGGTTATTCAAGGGGCGGATGAACTAATTCTTCAAAGACCAGCAACGCATTAGTGGTTGACATAATGACATATTGCCGAAGCGGTGTTTTTTTTTGACGTGGTGGAGAAGCTTTATACTTAGCTAACCACGGCTTTTCCCTCTTGCTGACTGTGCTGGACGCCTGGGGAGCCCGTTGTATACGTCCCAATGCCGAAGCGGTGCTGCCTAGAGCGCTATTGATATCTACTCCGCCATTGCATCAGCTGACACCGATTGACTAATGAATTCATGGTGCTCTTGTTGCAGCGATACATTTTAGCCGATAGCGAGAGAGTATCAACCAATCAGAAGTGAATACGATCGTCACACTAGCACTCATTTTTCGACTATAATGGGGGGCTGATAACCTTTTCTGCTCCATCAGTTATTCAGCGCTCATAGGTCGATACCTATGAGCGCTGAATAACAGTCTTATGGATCGATTCTGCATCAGTCAATTCCGATGAATTGACTGATGCAGAATCGACTGTCTAATGAACTCCTAAGTGAAGAGTTGTGAATTGTGAGAGTGAGTGAAGCCAGTTTTTGTCTCTTTACGAAAATTGAAAACTTGGTAATTATGTAGGTACAACATTAATTGCGCTTTCGCTTCGTTTGCGTATATTTAGGATTTTATAAACTGTATAGAAACCCTATTGTTTTCTCGGGATGAAAAGTTTCCTATTTTTGTATCCAGGGTGCAATATCACATAATTTATTTAAACGGCCGTAAAATGGTATCTAACGGACAAACAGATAGATTCGCATTTAGCCTTTGACCTCAGTTCCTATTCACTATTTTTAACTTGATTATTTGATATTGACCTAAAGTCTCGACACACGTACACAGATGGATATCAAAGTGTTTCTGGTTCTATTTTTCCGTTAGCCAAAGCATGTTTTTATGTCGAGGTACGCGGAACCCTAAAAACCAAAAAAACGGTCTCATAGGTAAAACTGTTATTTACAATCTTCTATCTTCTATCTTCTATCTATTCTATTCTATATCTATATCTATCTATCTATACATATAATAAAATCGTAGACTTGCCGTATCTGTACATTAAATATTTTTGCAAAATAATAACTGGGGATGTTAGGGATAAGTAATAGAACGTAAAAAAGATATTTTTGTTTTTGTCTGTTTGTCTGTTTGTCTGTTTATCTGTTTGTCTGTATGTTTGTGCGCGCATCACGCAAAAACTACTGAACGGATTGAAATGAAACTTGGCATGATTTAAGCTCATACTACGGAGTAACATATAGGATACTTTTTATCCCGAAATTCAGCATGGTTCCCTTGGGAGAGGGGATGAAAGTCAAAATGTGTACTTAGCAGTAATTCATTAACCCGTGGTCCGATTTCAATAAGTAATTCTTTTTTTTGTTAGAAAGGAGATACTTTAAAGATTATCGGGTAATGTCTGAAAGGCTGGATCGATTTTGATGGGACTTTCAGAGGTGGATGTTTACATTTTTATCAACCTAAACATGCACCAGTGAACTTTTAACAGTTTTTAGCAAGGTATGAGTTCAAAAGAGCTTAAGAAAAACAAAAAGTTCCCGCGGGATTATTAAAAACCGATATCCACGCGAACGAAGTCGCGGGTGTCCGCTTGTTACTACTAAAATTCCTAAAGAACTATTCTAGGTGCAAAAGCTCTTTCGCTGAATGGAGCCCATCGTGAATCGAACCCATTCTTGCATTAAGGCTAATAAATGTATAGAAGCCCAAAAATCAGTTAACTCTATGTTTTGAGCTTTTTGACACAATTTGAAAGATCGAAGGGGAAAATCCCGTCTCTTTAGCATCAAAATAATAACACTCATTTATTAGTCACTCAATTTCTTATGACATCCACCTGAGGCCATGCACAAAGCACTAACCAGTTGAGTTACTTGTTTCAAAGAGCTTTTGTTTCTTGAGGTTGAAGACTCGGATCCCGGAGGAAGACGGCGCCCGCGCATTGGCGCCTTTCTCCGAGGAAACGAGACGACGATAACCCACACCACACAAAAGAAAGAGACAAAACAATAGCATTCCGCGTCGGACGGACAAGACGAATGAACTAACCAGTTTGCTTTTAATACGCCCGCCTATTCGGTCGCGTACCCAATTTTGTGTTATTTTTTCGGCAGTGATGTAAAAAGTGAACAGAAATATTTCGTTTTTCGTGTGTGCATGACAAGAGTGTGTACCAATAAATGTACGGAAACTAGTGAAGTGGTCTCTATGTTGTTTTAGTGGATGTATTTCGTGAATAGGTAAGGAATCCAGTTGTAAGAATGCAACCCAATCCCTCTCCCTCTTGGAAGAATGCAGTGCACCGTGTTTGTGCCAGTGTATTGGACTCGTGCGCAAGTCTCACCTCGCCGGTTTGGTTTTGTTAACGAAACTACTCTAAAATTGCTTTTATATAGAAACCACGAAGACAAGCCGGTAAAACCTAATGTGGTAAATCAATCCCTATATTTAGGCATCTATTTAGGTGCCTATCTTTATCTGTGGAGTAATAGGTAGTAATTTTTTGTTTTTGATTATAAACATTTCGGAACTTTTAAGTTAACGTTTATATTTTATTTTAATTTAATTATTTATTTTTAAAGTGAATATACTTATAAGGGTAATTCTAAGTTAACAGGTACTAAGTTATTAGGATAGGCGGCATGACAAAAATAATAGAATGTTAATACAATTGTAGTATTTCTATAAAGAAACACTTATTATCTTCATACCTGAAAAGCAGCCAGTCAATTAATTTATTATTTGTTATTTTATAATGGACCAGGGGAGATACTAAATACAGGGGAGATATAAGGCGTACAGGGTAGGACTTTATTTTCTATTCTGATACTGTTCCTGACGATCCGTGATAATTGACTAACTGACTGATTTTCCTGGGACAAAATAAATCCACCGTTAACAATCAGGCAATCGGTATTCAAACAAAAACATTGTTCGATGTTCCATTAAGTACCTAAGTGAAATTATAATGTTAAGAAAAAGTGGAATAGAGTAAGATTATAAAATATGGATGTATTCACTAAATTATGAAAACAGTACACGTATCGGCTGTAAAAATACTCCAATACGACATATTTGTATCTCCCCTGGACAGTAAGCATCTTCCCTGGCACCTTAAGAGGCAGGGGAGAGAAGGCAGGGGAGATACTTTTCTGTTAAAAAACAGGTATAAACGTCAAAGTTTTTGTTATACGTAATTAACAAAGAAGAATACGATTCTATGCATAAATTACAGTAATTATTTAAAGAAAATAAAGTATTTAGGCTTATAATTGCGAAAAAAATTTTACCAGGGGAGAGAACACATTCACTGATTCACAACTACTCCTAGCAAGTAGTTTCACTGAAATGGCGGACAAAATGACCGCATGCTTGCGTCGTGAATGCTTGCCGCAAACTTCACGTTGAATGCTTTGTTTTGAAGGTCGCAATTTACGCAGCAACGTAAACAGTCATGAGTTTTAAATTAATACATAATGCCAGGGGAAGAGACGCTAAATATGAGGGACAAATGTAGACATTATAGTTAATATGAAAAAAAAAATGTTAGGTGTTGTTTTTTCTTGGATTGCATTAATTTAATTAGTCTAATTTCTAAATTATTAAAGTTTAATTTACTACATAATTTAAATTTAGTTAAAACTATCGATTGACTAACATAATATGGTTAGGGGACATGGCAGGGGAGATACATTTTTCATATTTGAGGCGCTTTTGCGACTAAATTACATACATTTAATTGGTGAATTTAAGTGACCATATAGAAAGCGGTAACTATTATGACATAACAGTGTTATTTCAAATAAATTAAATATGTATATATGATTTTTTATTGTTGCCGTTGAAAATACCTCATAACTTAGAATTACCCATAACTAAATATTCTGTGAATATTTCAAGCGTCTACCTGTTGCCGTTACCAATATCGAGCAAAAAAATAACATTTGTTGTATGGGGTGTAACTAATTAGGTATCACGGTTCATGAGTGAGATACAGCCTGGTGACAGACGGACGGACGGACGGACAGACAGAGAGCTGTCTCTCTGTCGGACGGACAGTGGAGTCTTAGTAATAGGGTCCCGTTTTACACTTTGGGTACGGAACCCTAAAAAATAACTAGGAAACAACATGAAAAAGTCAAGAAGCACGGTCACTTGCGCGCCGCGGACTTCTGCTGATAGTGTTACTAGTGTCAAGTTCAAGTTGTTCAAACATCATATTTGTGTACACGCAGGACACTACTATAGCCAGTCTGATTACGCGATGTAACTAGATAATTGAGTCTTGTACATATACTTACAGTGTAGTTACACAGCTGAGCTGAATTTACTTACACAGATGACAGAATATGACATATTCGTACAATAGAATATGATTGACGTTGTTTGTAGATATAGATTCTGACGTAGGTAGGTATAGATCGACCAGAATCTCATGTAAAATAGGGAATTGAAATTCCAAGGTTAGCAACACTACGGCTGCCCTAGCGATAAACTAAGTAACTGACATTTTTGTGAAATTGACTTTTTGCATTAACAAAAGTTTTATAATAAATAAAATAATAATAATAAGTTTAATATTTCAAATAACTTGAACCGTTTACTGAAATTTAAATTGCCCAAACAAAGTAACTGCACTCACTAACCCGGAATATAAATGCAAAAACCAAGTAAACAACAAGCACAACACAAAAACAAAGTAATTGGATGTTGATTACTTTGTTTTTGTATTTAAAATGCAGTTGCTTGATTTTTCGTTTCGTGAAACGATCCCAGGTAAGGTGTTCTGAATGTAATTACTTTGTTTATCACTAGGGCAGCCGAGTTAACCTAGTGTTGCTTACTACAAAATTTAATTTCCCTATTTTTCATGAGATTCTGGTCGATCTATAGTACTTAGCACATAAGTAGATAGATAAATTCTGTAATTTAAGTCAAGCCCGATATCGCACTGGGAAAAAGCTATAAAAATTCTCTTTCAAGGTAATCAAAGCTTAATTTAACGCCAGTTGCAGCGTTAGCTAAAAGTATCAATAATCCACCTTTAGTACCTACCTACTCTAATACTTATTAATATACCTAAGTAGGTATCTAGTCTAGTTAGTAACTTACATTGTAATAAATTGATAATATATGTATCACAATGTATGTTACTACCTAACTAGGTACGGTTACATATTATATTTTCGTAGTTTAAGGCCGTGTCCCCATTAGGCGAACAGTGAGCAGCTAACTGTTGGCTTCCAGTTAGCCTCCCTATAGTTTTAAATGGAGTGTCCAAACGTAATGTTCGCAGTTTGCGGCGTTTACTTTTTCAGTGAGCGGCTGATTCGCCTCCAAATGCCTTCAAAATTATGAGGATCCAGACCCAGAGCTATGAGTTGCGACCGATACTCCGCTCAGAGTAAGCCCGCGGAAAGTCAGCCGCTCACTGTTCGCCTAATGAGGACACGGCCTAAGAGCAACACGAACGTCTGGACAAACAAACAAACGTCTAGATAAGATCTATATGTAGGTTGGTACATAAATTATGGATAGGTAAAAAACTAAAAACCTAAGAGAATAATGTAAGCTGTGTCAACATTCAACTGTCGTAATAACAAGTATAAATTAAAAATTTAAATAAATTACGTAATTAAAAAAACTAAAAACCCGACTGCGTAAAACAAACTAGTTCTGGTAACTGAAAAGCAAAAAACAAGCTTTGTACTTTATAAACTAGAATTTGATAAGATCATAAACATAATAATTAATGTTAGAAAATGTATGGCAGGCGGGGGCGAACTAATAGTCCTGAGTAGTTGGCTAAGTAATGCCCCCGCCTGCCATACATTTTCTAACATTAATTATGTTTATGATCTTATCAAATTCTAGTTTATAAAGTACAAAGCTTGTTTTTTGCTTTTCAGTTACCAGAACTAGTTTGTTTTACGCAGTCGGGTTTTTAGTTTTTTTAATTACGTAATTTATTTCTTGGTTTTTAGTGCAAAACTATGAAAAATTTTTAGATGCATATTTTTACAAGAGACAGGCCTGTGTCACTCCGCGTGTAGGTAATAGCGCGTTTAAGACCACTATTAGCGCCATCTGTTGAACACTAGAAACTTTAATAAGGTCCTTCATAATATTATTGTATTATTTTAGTGTTTGGCGATTTAAGGTTAAATTATTAGTGGTACAATAATTGATGGGAAGGGGGAGGTGTAGGGGGGATTATGTGGAATGTGGTAGAGTGGAGTGGGAAGGGATCTTAAATAAATTACCACCAATTTACTCACAGTGTAGTTGTTATTTATTTTGTTTTCTATGATTTGTCACTCCAAACTGATTACAAACACATAGATTGTATATATTTTCGTATTTGCCTTTTAAAGCCCTTTATTTTGATACCCCACTCGAGGGTCTTGAGGAAAAAAATTTTTTTCAGCTCGCACATTAAAGTGCATAAAATCCGCCATTTTGAATTTTTATTAATTTTATGTACCCAGTAACATTTGCGCTGTTAAGACAAATCTAATGACGTATCAATTATCAAAATAAGTTGAGTCGTTGAGTAGTTACGAACTGACATAGGAAACGGTCATTTTCTGTGATTTATCACTCCAACTTATTTTCAAATATATAATTGTATACATTTTTGTATTTGCCTTTTAAATCCCTTCATTTTGATACCCCACTCGAGGGTCTTGAGGAAAAAAATTTTTTTCAGCTCGCACATTAAAGCGCATAAAGTCCGCCATTTTGATTTTTTTTTTAATTTAGGTACCCTATAACACTCGCGTCATTGAGACAAATCTAATGACGTATCATTTATCAAAATCCGTTGAGCCGTTGATTAGTTACACGCGGACATAGGAATGGACATACATACACACAGGTGAAACACATAACCCAGTCGGGTCGGGTAATAAAAAACCCCCGACATTCGCCATTTTGTGGCTGTGGCCATCTTGATTTACCATAGTGCTATTCTACTAGTCAAGCCCTTTCATTTGATATCTACCCATATTAAGGGAGTTGTGAAAAAATATGTAATCCTCCATTTTGTAGCGGCGGCCATCTTGGACCGATTTTCATCAAACATAACTAACAACACTCTCGACTAATTCACCTTTCAAACAAAAAAAACCGCATTCAAATCGGTCCACCCGTTTGAGAGCCACAGGGGAACAGACAGACACACACACACACACACAGACACGTCAAAACTCAAACTTATAACACCCCGTCGTTTTTGCGTCGGGGATTAAAAAGACGCATTGTTATCTCTTGCGTCTGACCTACGACACACTTGAACGTCATCGACCGACTCAGATTTCGTACTCCCAGGGTACTTCGAACTTCAAGTGCACATTGGGCCAAAGTATGGCGCGTAAACGCAAACAAAACGTGTTCGCTCTGCCTAAAATCCATTTGTTAAACGGCTAATGTGTAAACGCTGTTTGCGCTGTTCCTTGTATGAAAATTGAAAATCCACAAAAGTCGGCAAGCCGGCAAGCGCAGGGCGCATGCGGCGCAAATACGAGCTAAATGAGCCTATTATTATAATACTTAATTTATGTATGCCCGCAGACTGAATTCGCCGAATGCATTGGGCCAATGTGTACTGGACTAGGCTCTTAAGGCTTAGGCATAAACTATTCAAACTTTAGTTTCTTTAGTCCCTTATTCTGGACACATTAAGGAACATAAAAAAAACCTTTCTTTCCTTGATCTACTGTGATTGCAATTTTCAGTAAATTACAAGTGTAAATTGAAAATTTAAAAAACCCCCGACATTCGCCATTTAGTGGCGGCGGCCATCTTGAATTTGCAATAGTGCTATTCTACTAGTCAAGCCCTTTCATTTGATACCCATATCAAGGGAGTTGTGAAAAAATATATCATCCGCCATTTTGTAGCGGCGGCCATCTTGGACCGATTTTCATCAAACATAGCTAAGAACACTCTTGACTAATTCACCTTTCAAACAAAAAAAACCGCATTCAAATCGGTCCACCCGTTTGAGCGCCACAGGGGAACAGACAGACACACACACACACACACACACACACACACACACACACACACACAGACACGTCAAACTTATAACACCCCGTCGTTTTTGCGTCGGGGGTTAAAAATCGCGTCCGCCAAACCGTAGCATGTATATGGGGGGTTATTCTGTAACTTAGTTAGCAACTGAAAATAGTTGCCAACTATTTAGTTCGATATAAATTGCTGCTTTACTGTGTGAAATTATGAAAGCACTTTATAATTTCCCACAGTAAAGCAGCAATGTATATCAAATTTATTCGTTGAATCAGTTGGTAACTAAGTTACAGAATAACCCAGAACCCAGCAGGACTCCAGAACTTTATCTTGCCATGTTGTTGAGTTCTCTTCTGATCCGATCGTAAATTACAGGACACGTCCGTATAAATTCGGACAATCTTTGTAGGACTTAAAAATTAAAATAGATTTCATTTTTAACCCCCGACGCAAAAACGACGGGGTGTTATAAGTTTGACGTGTCTGTGTGTGTGTGTGTGTGTGTGTGTGTGTGTGTGTGTGTGTGTGTGTGTGTGTGTGTGTGTGTGTCTGTCTGTTCCCCTGTGGCGCTCAAACGGATGGACCGATTTGAATGCGGTTTTTTTTTGTTTGAAAGGTGAATTAGTCGAGAGTGTTCTTAGCTATGTTTGATGAAAATCGGTCCAAGATGGCGGCCGCTACAAAATGGCGGATTACATATTTTTTCACAACTCCCTTAATATGGGTATCAAATGAAAGGGCTTGACTAATAGAATAGCACTATTGCAAATCCAAGATGGCCGCTGGCACAAAATGGCGAGTGTCGGGGGTTTTTTAAACTAATTTATACTTGTTGATACAGAAATACCTAGATGAACATTTATAAAACGTGCAGAGTGCATAAGCTAATTCTTCATGTAGGTAGGTAGGTACTAGGTACATATAGAACTTACAGTAATTGTGTTGTTTAGTAAACATTCTGCCCAGAGTTAAGTACGTGAAGTAATATAAACGATTGATCAAAATATTTATTTTCTTTCTCGTAAATAGTACGCGCGAATAGGTGCGCTAATTTTAACGTCGGAATTTTTCGTTTAGGTATGCCTACCTAGAACCTACCGACTTAGGCGCTTGATAAATCTAGACAAAAGTTGTACAAATAAAGTTCAGAACGTGTGGCTAGAGATTCCCAGATCGATTTTTGAATAACTTCGAACTATAAAGGCAGTATCACTTCAGGTTTCATTAAAATTCAATTAGTAAAACATAATACCTACCTGTTTAAATTAGTTTTACGATAAACTTTTTGTTTATCGTTTCATTATACATTTTCAATTGTATATCAAAACTCTTTCGGTATTCAATAATGTTTGTGTTGTTTGATATATAGATTGTGAAAACGACGATCCGACTTTTAGTTCCAACTAGTCTACTTTGTTTTAGCAGTGTCCATAAAGAATAGCAGAAAATGAGCAGCCAGAAGAAGAGAAGTTAGGTCTGGTAAATCATTTTGCACTGTGTAAAGAGTAAAGACACAGTGCAAAATGACTACGCAGCAAATCAATTTCTGCAAGTTTTACCCATTCTTATACTGACTTCTGCTAGAAATTGCGAAAGTTAGGCTTTGCTTGCCAGTGGACAGTTTGATTTACCTACCGCACAGACCGCACAGTAATACAAGTATAAATTAAAAATTAAAAAAACCCCCGACATTCGCCATTTTGTGCTGGCGGCCATTTTGGATTTACATAATGCCATTCTACTAGTCAAGCCCTTTCATTTGATACCCATATTAAGGGAGTTGTCAAAAAATATGTAATCCGCTATTTTGTAGCGGCGGCTATCTTGGACCGATTTTCATCAAATCTAGCTAAGAACACTCCCGATTAATTCACCTTTCAAACAAAAAAAATCGCATTCAAATCGGTTCACCCGTTTGAGCGCTACGGGGGAACAGACAGACACACACACACACACATCAAACTTATAACACCCCGTCGTTTTTGCGTCGGGGGTTAAAAATAAATAGGATGCCATTATATTTCGTTAATTAGGTAAATAATTAAATAGGTATTATGCTTTGTGTAACAAGTACTTACTTAAGTTTGAAATGTATGGTTAAAGATTATTTACTATTCATTACATATACATATTATGAAACGATGATAAGAAGATGCGTACGTGATTTGCGGGACATACGCATGTTAGCGAGAAAAAAAAATGTTTTCGTTGTTTTCTCCATAAAATTAAGTGCATAATGTTCAATTTTATTGCTGTAATAACATTAACGAATAATTAGTTAGGTACTTAATTAGTTAGGTACCTAACTTTATTTATTTTATTCGATGACTAGGTAGCTGATGCCAGCGACTTCGTTCGCTTGGATTCTTATAAATCTCATTCCCTATTTAATCCATTTGGGGGTAGAATTTCCAAAATTCCTGAAACACGTAATTCTTTATTTTTAAACAACAATACAAATACCGATTTTTATTGATATAACTTTAAATATGTCGAACTTTCACACAAACTTTCATCCCCTATTTAACCTACTTGGGGTTAGAATTTCCAAAAATCCTGTAATGAATATTCTTTATTTTTTATCGAAATACCAATTGTCATGGATGTATAACTAAAAAAAATGACAGATTTTCATACAAATTTTCATTCCCTATTTAACCCCCTTAAGGGTGGAATTTTGCCTACGTCATAAACGGAAGCTACTGTAAAAATTTCAAGTTTCTAGCTTCAGTGGTTTAGGCTGTGCGTTGATGATCAGTCAGGACTCAGGACATGCTTCTTTATATTAGTATCTAGATAGATAGATAGATTGATTAACTACTAATTAATAATTATGTAAAATTATTATTTGAGGAATGATCACATAACTAGGTAAATTTTTATGATTTTCATGGTCTCTATCTAAACTTCTTAATCTTAAATCATCCATAATGTCATTTAATAAATTAACAACTGTTGCCTACTGTAACCAACCGGTGACCACAAATTGTGGTCCACAATAATGCGCGACGTTTACAAAAATACCAAACAAACGTTCAAATAAACAATAATTGACCGAGAAAAGTAATTACTTAATTGTCGAAATGTTATCCAATTGCGTTATCGCTCGATATATTTCAATTAATTGGTAATAACTGGGCAGCGGGCGATAAATTGCCGACGTTAATCCGTGTTGGCTGTTCGCAATGCACCTGCGGTACCTACAGCAGTGCACAAGTTACGACAAACTTTGTAAACCTTAGCAGTAACCGGATTATGTTTGCCGGGAAATGAAAGATGAATGTAACTTTTTCAAGTAGAATAGCCAACATTATAAAGCTACTGTATGCTACGCGAACTTAACCGAAAAACACATACCTACCTGATCGTAACTGCCAAACACTTTATTATCCTTCTAGCCCAGTCAATTTAGACTTCCAAGGTTACAATAATTCACACCTGGCTGAAAACTGTGGAAAATTGGTAGGATTGTTCGAAACATTATTATAAATGAAATGTAAAAAGTCCTCATCGATCCGACACCTGTAAAAAAATTACTCGGGGTCAAAGTTTCACGGGAAGTTTTCAGCAAAACGGTAAGTCTTATCATAAAATTGTTTTAGACAAAATTGTAGATCAGATAATTATCTATAAAAAATGTCTAAATACTTTTTCCTAAGAGCCACTGTTTTTGAGATATAATGATTCAAAAAGATAAGTTTCGAAATAAAAATGAGGGACTGGGTTTCTTTTTACCCGAAATTCTGATATTTATAATATTTTATATGTGTATGTGTGTAACTTACACATAACTTACACATATAAGTTACATACTTACACACATAAAATATTGGAAATATCAGAATTTCGGGTAAAGAGAAATCCAGTCCCTCATTTTTATTTCGACACTTAACTTTTTGAATCGTTATATCTCAAAAACGGTGGCTCTTAAGAAAAGAAGTATTTAGACATTTTTTATAGATAATTATCTGATCTACAGTTTTGTCTGAGCTAATTTTATGATAAAACTTACTGTTTTGCTGAAAATCGTGAAAAACCCGTTTTTGTAACCTTTGACCCCGAGTAATTTTTTTTCCAGGTGTCGAATCGATGAGGACTTTTCACATTTCATTTATAATAGAGTTTCGAACAATCCTACCAATTTTCAGTCAAGTGTGAGTCAACTGTGCGTGTCCAGGAGTAAATTTTTTCCAGGTGTCGGATCGATGAGGACTTTTCACATTTCATATAAAATAGTGTTTTGAACAATCCTACCAATTTTCAGCCAGGTGTGAATTATTGTAACCTCACCCCTAGGTTTTAGTCTAATTTGACCGGTCTATTCCCGTAGTCGAGTAAAGAAAGGTAACTTTTAGTAAGGATATGCAAAGTAACTCTACATTTCGTAGATAAGTAGGTATTACATATTAATTTATTTCATTGAAAATAACTAATATTATAAATGCGAAAGTGAGTTTGTTTGTTTGTTACGCTTTTATGCCTAAACCACTAAACCGATTTTGACGAAAATTGGTATAGAGGTAGATTATAAATTGGAGGAGGAGTTAAGCTACTTTGTATCCCGGAAAATTATAGAGTTCCCGAGGGATTCTTAAAAACGCGGACGAAGTCGCGGGCATTAGCTAGTAGTGTAATGTACCTAGTATTATTTTATCATAATTAGAAGTGGCTACGTGATGCAATCAGAATATTCTGTAACTTTCCAAAATAGCTTCTTTATCGAATGTTAATTAATATTACATTTGTGGTCACAACGATAGAGCGGTATTCAAGATAACTACGAAATATCTGTAATAATTGTTTATTAATTGTTTATTAATTGTATTTGTTTCGTATATATTGACCTTAACTCGAGGCACTAGGCAGTGTGATCCCAGAGTTGTCTCAAGATCTCAAGAGGTTAACAACAAGTGTAATACAGTACCAAATAGGTTAATAACTGTAAGTACCTTATAATCTCTCACTCGGTTTATATTCTTCAAAATAAATAAAAATTGCTAAGTTTGTATTACCGTGTTTACTTGTCATCGGCTGTGACCCATTACATTTTGGCGCAGTCGGGTTGGATCGTTTTATAAAAGCAAGAAAGCTTAAACGAATCCAGAACCACGGTGAAACGCTGTACGAAGCTACTACCTACCTACTTCGGAGGTCTAAGAGGAGTACATCGGCAGCCCCACATCGTGCTCTCATCACAAGGTCAAAGCAGCCCTCAAGTAAGCATTCTTTTTATGTACAACTTGGCTTCTTTATTTGAAGAAAACATGGCTCCAACAATAAGCCTAGAGATGGCGGAGCGCATGCTCATTAAGTTCGACGGAAATAAAAGCAAATTGTATGAATTTCTGGATAACTGCGATAAGGCGATGACTCTCGTCGATCCGTTATATAAAGAAATATTATTTAAAATCATTGAGACCAAGATTACGGATAATGCGCGTGCCGTCGTTCGTAACCGAGAATTCCCATCCTGGGACACCCTCAAAACGCATCTCCTAGATGCATATTCAGAGAAGAGGACCATAGGACAGTGGCAGTTAGAGTTAAACGCATGTAAACAGGACTTCAAGGAATCCGTCATGAGTTTTGCCAATAGAGTAGAAAGCTGTTACATTAAAGTTATTAATTCGTTAGACAATAATTTAGACAAAATTAGTAGGGAAGCATGTGTTAATTTAATAAAGAATGAAGCTCTCAGCGTTTTTCTGAATGGGTTAAATAGAGATCTGACTATCTTAGTAAAATCACAAAGGCCTGAAACTTTGGAAAGCGCAGTTGCTGTTGCTCTTAATGAGGAACAACAATTAAAAAGCAAAGTAGAAATGCAACGATTTCACAATAATAATAAATCAAATTTCAGCCAAAATAAAATATTCCAAACAGTGTCTCAACAATTCTGTAAATATTGTAAGAAAAATAATCATACTATAGATAAATGTTTTAAATTAAAAAATCGAAATCCTAATAATACAAATAACAATACTAACCATTATAATAATCGAAATAATTACCATAAAAATTATCAGAATAAATATACGAGTAATTCGCGTCAAAATAATAATAATCAGTTCAGAGGAAATTCCTCACAGCAGGCTGGACCTTCGTCTTTAAACAGGCAGGGTCCTCCGCAGCCGGCTGTGCAGAGGGAAACCCGATAGATTCAAGCCGGATCTATGCAGTCAATTGCAAAGCTATTACGTCATACGTAATTATTCAATTTAACCAAACTAAAGAACCCGTTCGATTACTTTTAGACACTGGTGCTACTATTTCTCTAATTAAAATTGATAAATTAAAATATGAAACAATTTGTTACACAGATTACCCAATTTATTTAAAAGGCATTGATAAAGTCGAATCAAAAAATTTAAATAAGACACTCGCTTATACATACCTTGATTTTTGTCTTAATAACTTTAAATACGAAACTCTTTTCCATGTTATTTCGGAAGATTTCCCGATTGATTTTGATGGTATTTTAGGGAACGATATATTGAAAAATTTGAACGCTTCTCTTGATTTTGAAAAAAATATTTTAAAGATAGATGAAAATGAAATTGAAATTATGCTAATTGAATCGAATACTGCCCCTCCTGAAAATAATAAAGCCCCATGGTCTCGTGCTGATGAATTAAATAATTCTAATAATTATAATAGGGTAAACATTCCCTTTGATTCTTGCGACGACAAGAATGTGATTAAAAATAATTATTCTAATATTCCCATTGAGGATTCTAATATGATTGAAAATAATTATTCTGAAATTCCCATCGAGGATTCTTATATTTGTATAAAACAATTATTTGATTATATTCCTTTCAAGGATTCTAATAAAACAGAGGAGATCTCTGAAACTGGTCTTCAAACGAATATAAATAAAATTACAAGACCAAATATTCCAAGTATTATAAGTAATAAAATTATTTTAAAACCGCGTTGTGAACAAGTTGTTGAATTTGATATTTTAAATTTTAATTCCGAGTTAGGAATAATAAATAAAAAGGAAATTGAAAATGGTATTTTTATCGCGGATAGTCTTGTAAAAGTTACAAATGGAAAAGTTTTTACTTCTATTTTAAATACGAATGATAAAGTTATTGAAATTAATAATTTGAAGATAGAAATTGAATATATTTCGAAAGATTTAAGAAAATGTTTAGAAAATGAAGAAAATTCTAATTTAAATAATACTGGTCAAATTAGAAATTTTTACCAGAATACTGAATCACAATTTTCAGAAAGATTAGAAAAGATTAAATCCAATCTTCGTACCAGTCACCTTAATAAAGAAGAAAAAGAGTCGTTAGAAAAAATTTGTATGGATTACCATCATATATTTTATTTAGAAGGTGATAAATTATCTTGTACTGATGTTCTAAAGCATACTATTCCAACTAAATCAAATACCCCTCCAATTAATGTTAAAACCTATAGGTATCCTCAAGTTCATAAAGAAGAAGTTGATAAACAAATAAATAAAATGTTAGAACAAGGTATTATTGAACCGTCTACATCCCCTTGGAATTCACCTGTATGGGTCGTGCCGAAAAAACTTGATGCTTCTGGTGAAAGAAAATGGCGTTTAGTAATCGATTATAGAAAATTAAATGAAGCTACAATAGGTGATAGTTATCCCTTGCCTAATATAACAGATATTTTGGATCAATTAGGTCATTCTAAATATTTTACAACTCTTGATTTAACTTCAGGTTTTCACCAAATTAAAATGTCGCCTGAAGACGCTGAAAAAACAGCCTTCTCTGTCCCTTCAGGACATTATCAATACAATAGAATGCCTTTCGGTTTAAAGAATGCACCTGCTACGTTTCAAAGGCTAATGAATACTGTACTTGCTGGAATTAAAAATTATAGATGTTTTGTATATTTAGATGATATCGTAATTCACGCAGATTCTCTTCAAGAACATAATAAACGTCTAATCGAAGTTTTCCAACGTTTGGATAAATTTAATTTAAAAATTCAACCTGATAAATGTGAATTTATGCATAAACAAGTCATGTACTTGGGCCATCTCATTACTAATGAAGGAATTAAGCCCGATCCAAAGAAAATTGAAGCTATAATTAATTATCCAATTCCTAAATGTCAAAAGGATATTAAAGCATTTCTTGGCTTCGCAGGATATTATAGAAGATTTATAAAAGATTTTTCTAAAATATCACGTCCTTTAACCATGCTATTAAAGAAAGACACTGATTTTATTTGGACAAATAGCCAACAAGATTCATTCGAAAAATTAAAAAATGCTTTAAGCTGTGAACCAATTTTACAATATCCTAATTTTGAAAAAGAATTTATACTTACCACAGATGCTAGTGCCTATGCGATAGGTTCTGTACTTTCTCAAGGTTCACCACCAAATGATCTTCCAATTGCTTATGCAAGTAGAACTTTAAATCATGCTGAATCTAATTACTCAACAACAGAAAGAGAGTTGTTAGCTATTGTATGGAGTATAAAACACTTTCGTCCTTATCTTTACGGAAAGAAATTTAAAATTTATACAGATCACAAACCTTTAACTTGGTTATTTAATGCAAAAGACCCAAGTTCGCGTTTAGTCAGATGGAGACTATTATTAGAAGATTACGATTATGAAATAATTTATAAGGAAGGTAGATTAAACCATAACGCCGACGCGTTAAGCCGAATTCAAACGGTTAATCGTACTCAATATCAACAATTTTTAAACGATTCTCAACACAAATTAATTTTAAATAATAATATTGAAGAAATTAATGGAAATATATGTGATAAATTAGACAGTAACGTCTGTATTCCAATCTCATGTGATCTGGAATGTACTGAAGATTTCCACAAGGAAATTAAAAATAAATTAAATCATTTTAACGATATCAAACCACAAGATGTCGATGTTGGTAATATTGTCATTAAGAAACATAATGATCATTTCATTTATTATCTTTGTACTAAACAATATTATTGGAATAGAGCAGACTATAAAGATTTCTTTGACACAATGATAAAAGTGCGGGAGCACTTACTTAAAACTAATGGGGGAGAGTGTACTTTAAAAATTCCCAAATTAGGAGATCAATATGATAAATTAAGTTGGTCTAAATTACGAACAATGTTGAGATATATTTTCAAAGATACAAAAATTAAAATTATTATTTTCCATAATGAAAAAATTATACCAAATAAAGATCAAATTAAACAAATTTTAGAAGAATGTCATGTAAATCCAACAGCGGGACATTCTGGTTTTCATAAAACATATAAAAGAATCAAAGATAAATATAAATGGAAAAATATGAAATTCGATATTAAAAATTTTATTAAAACTTGTGAATCATGTCAAAAAAATAAATTAGTACGAAAGAAACATAAACTTCCAATGGAACTTACCACCACATCTTCAACGCCTTTTGAGCGTATTGCTTTAGATATCGTAGGACCCTTACCTCTGTCAGAAGATGGTAATAAATTCATATTAACACTCCAAGATGATCTTACTAAGTTTTCGCAAGCATATGCTGTTCCTAATCATGAAGCTTTAACAATTGCAAATATTTTTGTCACACAATTCATATGTAAATTTGGTATACCTAAGTCGATACTTACTGACCAAGGTGCTGATTTCACGTCATCTCTTTTAAAAAATGTTTCAAAACTATTTAAGATAAAACAAATTAATTGCACAGCCTATCATCCACAAACTAATGGAGCTCTCGAAAGATCTCATCATACGCTAGCTGATTATTTAAAACATTATGTTAATGATAAACAGACAGACTGGGATAAATGGATTGATTTTGCAATGTTTTCATATAATACATCTGTCCATACTTCAACAAAATTCATGCCATTTGAATTAGTTTTTGGTATAAAACCAAACATCCCATCTAGCCTTACTTCTACGCCTGAATTTAAATATACTTATGATGATTATCTTAGTGAATTGAAAATGAGATTACAAAAAAGTAATGAAATAGCAAGAAATCACATACAAAAATCAAAAGAGGTTAATAAAAAATATTATGACCAGAAAAATAATCCTATAACGTTTAAAGTAGGCGATAAAGTATTTTTATTAAATGAAACCACTTCTAAAGGCAAATGTAAAAAGCTTAGAAGTAATTATGAAGGTCCTTATGAAATAGTTGAAATTAATTCTAATTGTAATTCCACTATAATTATAAAAAATAAGAAAAAGTTAGTTCATAATAATAGATTAAAATTAGCATACTGATGCAAATCATATAATTTAAACACATTTAATATAAACTTAAGAAAACTAGAACATTTTACTAAAGCAACTGTTGATACTATTACTTCCTTACAAAAACAACAATGTATGGAAGAACATTTAGAATTGTTAAATGTAATAATTACTGAAGTGGATAAAGAATATTCTATTATTATTAATGCTATTTTGTTTGCTAAAACGGAAACATTACATCCAAGTATAATTTCACCCTCAGTTTTAATAAATGAACTTCAAAAAGTTATTTCTTATTTACCAACTAATACGAAATTTCCAGTTGATCTAACTAGAAATGAAGTCTATAAACTAGAATCAGTATTGAAGTTAAATTTATTTTTATATAATAATAGATTAATATTTGTTATTTCAATTCCATTAATATTTAATGAAAAGTTTGATGCATATAAACTTATAAGTTTACCCATTCATAAGAACGATGATCTTTATTCTTTTATATTACCTGATGAAAACAGTCAATACTTGTCAATTTCAGAAAATAGAATGTATTATGTAACTCTTAAGGATTTGTCAGAATGTAAATTGTTAACTGATGATTTAAGAATTTGTTATAATAAGGTACCAATGTATTCAACTCACTCTAGACCTAGCTGTGAAAGTGAAATTTTGTTAAATAATGTAAAAAATCCTGATAATTGTAATATAAGAATTACAAAACTTACCCACGAACTATTTTACAAGTTGAATAAATTAAATCAATGGTTATATGTCACACCAAAACCAATTGTTGCTACTGTAAAATGTGAAACGATGCAACCTAAAGATATTATGTTAGAAGAAAAAGGAATTTTAAATTCTAATAAGAATTGTAAGATTTTTACTGCTAATTCTGTATTAACTACTTTTAATACTCATAATGAAAATTCAATAGATATAAGGATTTTTCCCACTTTTGATATTAATGATTGTATAAAGATAAATAAGTTTAATTTTACGAAATTAGATTTAATTCCATTACAATCCTATAAATTAGATCATGATTCAATTAAATTAACAAGTCATAAATTAGATGAAATTGAAAAATTAACTGAAGAATATGAAAATGATAACTCTGTATTTAATCAAATGACAGGAAATAGTTTTCTTCCTCATGTATTCACAATTATTAAAATTATAACTGTATATGTTGTTTATAGATTTTTCAAACAATTATGGTTATTGTATAAATATGGACCAAATGCAAATAGACGTACTAATAATGATTGTTGTAGTAGTATAACTAATTGTATTACATTTAATGTTAGAAATAGAAATAGAGAAAGGAATTCTCCAATTTCCCCAATATACTCTAACGCTCCTACAGCACCTATAGAAGATCTTGAAATGGAAAATTTAATGGAAAAAACTCCTATAGTTATTAATTGTAATAATGAAACACCATTACGTAGAAGCGCTAGATTATCCAAGTTAAAAACCTAATCACTGTTATTACTGTTTTAACCTTAATATTTTGTATCTTATTATATAAGTTTTATTAATTTAAGTCGAAATGATTTTCAATCATTTCTTTTTCTTAGGGGGAAGGTGTAATGTACCTAGTATTATTTTATCATAATTAGAAGTGGCTACGTGATGCAATCAGAATATTCTGTAACTTTCCAAAATAGCTTCTTTATCGAATGTTAATTAATATTACATTTGTGGTCACAACGATAGAGCGGTATTCAAGATAACTACGAAATATCTGTAATAATTGTTTATTAATTGTTTATTAATTGTATTTGTTTCGTATATATTGACCTTAACTCGAGGCACTAGGCAGTGTGATCCCAGAGTTGTCTCAAGATCTCAAGAGGTTAACAACAAGTGTAATACAGTACCAAATAGGTTAATAACTGTAAGTACCTTATAATCTCTCACTCGGTTTATATTCTTCAAAATAAATAAAAATTGCTAAGTTTGTATTACCGTGTTTACTTGTCATCGGCTGTGACCCATTACAGTAGAAGATAAGAGGGTCTTTTATTTTTTATTTTATCATCCTAATCAAAACTTATTTCTAATTGTAAGTCGATAAGTTATTGCTCGTTATAAACTTGGGTAATAAACATTTGAATTACATTCAAAAGCAAACGATAAAATAGGAAATTACTATTCATCCAATCGGTACCAGTTTTGAACTAATTGAACTCTACACGACACGGTTCTGTGACGCCAATCAGACGCGTTCATTCTGGGTTCACTACTTGTATGTCGATAGGTCTCGATACTCCCAAAAGCATCTGCAGATGTACCAATTTACAACTCCCAACTTGATCAGCCCAATATTATTCAAGGGCTCTGAAAATAAATGTCGGAGCGTTTTCGTGGGAAGAATAAAAATCTTGGTCGACTTCGGACTGTGGCGCAGTTGTAATGGTATCAGGATCTATAAATCCAATTTTTCGTAGGCGTGTTTGGTTGTATCATATTACTTGTATGACAAACTGCATGTCGATTCCTCAGCCAACTTTCAGAGTTCTGTGTGCCGAATTCACAGTTGCTTATGCTATATACTTGGGTCTCTATACATATAAAATTTGTTGATTGCCGCGCGCAATCAAATAAGAACTCGTCAACGCAAAAGGAAATTTCAATAACTTTTCAACTTACAAATTTTTATCCTCAACCTTGAGTATAGTAGTACTACTTATCTGTGCAAACCTTTTTTCTTTTTTTTTTCTCTTTTTTGTTTTTGTTTTTGTTTTTCTTTTTTTTGTTGTTTTGTTCAAACTTTGACTGTAACCGCAAGGTAACTTTAACCGAGGTGACCCTAAGTTGGAGCGACGCGAGGCAGGGCTCGAACAACTTGTTAGTACATCTGTGAACGTTTTAAATTCACATCCACGTGTGTATGGCACTTAAGCACGAGCTAGTGAAAAAAAAAAAACTTGCTAATATTAGAACGGGGCGAAGCGATTTTAATTTTCAACTCTATAGTGTAGGTACGTGCCAAAGAGTTTTCGACACATCCTGTTTCTTGGTGGTCTTTTTAAACCAGGGAAATACTCAAGTGGTTATTTTTAACCGATTTAAAAAGACGAATATATTGTTCTCACTTCGAGCTTCGCCTGACAATGTATGATTTTCGGAAAATAAATATCTACCTAGAGTAACTAACTGTTATGCGGATTCATTTAATGCATTAATGTCAGTGAGTTTCGGTTAGCGTCGGTTCGTCGGTTCCCTCATAATTGCGAAACTACTGATTAGATTTTGATAAGCGGTTGAGGCTTCGTCTGTAGCGTTCAGCTGAGTGTCAATTTGATGACGACGATGTAACAAATCCAACGTAGCTGTATATGACAAGAGAAAAATGTTACTTGATGTAGGTGTAGGTACTGGGTAGGTAATGTATCGAAATTGGTATCCAGAAAAATTCTGAAAAAATTTAAACGAACCGTTCCTCCGTGCGTGATAATATCACAGAATACATATACGTATAGCGGCCGTATTCTCTAACTTAGTGATCATCAGTAAATTATAGCCACCGAATTAGTTCAATGTTACAAGTAGCGGCACGAAAGTCTAGCGCTGACCTTCAAGTGCGCGCAGCGTCGAACGAGTGAGTGGGACACAGTACGATTGGAGAGCCAATCAGCGCTTACGAGGGATCCACGAGAGCTAATCAGTGCTTACGAACGATCCCCACGCCCTGAAGGTCAGCGCTAGACTTTCGTGCCGCTACTTATACATTGCGGCTTTACTGTGTAAAATAAAAATAAAATTTCATGGCAATGGGCAAAAATTAAATAACAATTTAATAAGCTCAAAAATTAAATAATAATTAAATAAGCTCGGTGGCTTTAATTTTTTAAAAGCCACTGAGTTAAAAAATAGGGGTGCAGGTACAGTTAGCACTAAACACAACCTTCCATTAGGTCGTGGGTAGTGAAAAAAACACGAGCTTTGAGAGCAAATTGCATTTCGATAGCATCTCACTGAAATCTGATTATTATTATTGTTAAAAATATTCAATGGATTTATAAGTGGGATGCATCATGCAGCTGTACTTAATGATAGTCTAATAGTTGCCGCGTGGGTGGTCACCAGGAAATGAGATAGAATGACATTTTCAAGTTTTTTATGTAAGTTATATTATATACCTACAACTTACCTACGTAGTCAGAATAATGAGGGGATCGGGAGTAACGATAGCCTTCAGAATTTATAAAGGACGCTCTTAATACAGCATTGTATCTTACTCCGGCGCCACACACGGATAAAGATTTGAACAAAGACTTTGAAGGACTTTGCTCACATATTTGAAAACTGCTTACCTGCGTTATTACCACCTGTAACTATGTATCTTGGAAGTTAACTTCTAAATACCTATTGTATCGAATTTAAAATCGTATTTGAATTTTAAAACTTTACCGATGACAATAGGTACAATAATTTGGTTCCATCGAACTGATGAGGAGGTTGATAGTGCAACATTTCAATAGAATAGAATAGAATAGAATAGAATAGAAAAGTTTTTTATTCAAATAAACTTTTACAAGTGCTTTTGAATCGTCGATTGAGTCTACCACAGGTTCGGAATGCAGTTCCAGCCGAGAAGAACCTGCAAGAAACTCGGCGGTTGCTCTTTTTTAAAAATAACATTATAACAATTATTATTATTAATGTACATGATTGAAATGCCGTCTCGCGCATTGCTGGAACGAGTTAAATCCAAGCTTTTTTATCGTTTATATAATCTTCAATTGTATAATAAGCTTTTTTTATGAGCATACTTTTAATAAAGTTCTTAAACTTGTGTAAAGGCAAGTCTAAGACATATTTTTTATTCAGATAAACTTTTACAAGTGCTTTTGAATCGACAAATGAATCTACCACTGGTTCGGAATGGTGCTTACAATTCTACACGTTAAGAAGGGCAGACAAAAGTAGCCCCATTTCCGACGGCGGCACCCGTTCACGAGCATGACGCATGATCCAGCCATTGCTTCGCTCAACCATATTTGAGGGAACGTAACAACCCGCACCACACGACACCACCACAGAAATGTTTAAAGAGAGCGTGACATACTTAGGCTACCCATGATTAAAGCATCGAATTGAACAGCACAATGGATACTATTTACTTTTTTTGACGAGCCCTATTTACAATTTTATCATAGAACTCGCGTCATCGTCACCGAACGCTTTCCATGAGCAATATATATCATCATCATCATGATCAACCCATTACCGGCTCACTACAGAGCACGGGTCTCCTCTCAGAGTGAGAAGGGTTTTGGCCATAGTCTACCACGCTGGCCAAGCGGATTGGCAGACTTCACACACCTTTGAGAACGTTATGGAGAACTCTCAGGCGTGCAGGTTTCCTCACGATGTTTTCCTTCACCGTTAAAGCAAGTGATATTTCAATATTTAAAACGCACATAACTCCGAAAAGTTAGAGGTGCGTGCCCGGGATCGAACCCACGAACTCCGATTAGAAGTCGGTCGTCCTAACCACTAGGCTATCACAGCTTTTTAAGCAATATATATACTGTGTATATATGTGTACTTTTTGGGTGAACAAAAATCATGGAACTCGCGTCATCGTCACCGCACGCTTCCAGTTTCCACTTCTATCGGCAGTCTCCAAAAACTGCCTCCCATTTTTTTATTTTTTTTTAACTAATATATATCTATCTTTTAATTGTAACCGGAAATATATCAAAGTATTAACTAAATAAAGCTTATAATTATAAAACAAGCTGGCAGCGCGGCGCGGGCGGTTGGGCGCCACTCGTTTGCTCGAGCCTTCAGACTTCCCGTAAGTATTGGAGGACTAACCGTTATTTATTCTACGCCGCACTTAGCCCTTAGGTATCCGAGCCCGTTCATGAATTATTTCGTACTAATGTCTCGTCGGTGCTCGGTGAGAGTTTGCCTGTGCTTAATTTACCGGAACATCAACATCAGCCTTCGGGGAAGGGCTTTTTGGAATATTTAGGGAACTTTTTGGGCTAATGTCTCGAGTAGTCTGTATTAAACGCTCGGATAATGTCTCCTTCGTGCTTTATTTTAACGCGTACCCTACATATTTAATGTAGCAAAAAATTTATTAAGTAGATAATCTCTAAAAGGGTGTTCTCTACTGTTACTTACTATATATACCTACCTACATATATCTGTGTAAAGCTTAATATAGTTGAGTAGTTAGTTCACGCGTAAAGAAGTAACAAACACACACTTTTTAGGGTTCCGTAGTAAACAAGGAACCCTTATAGTTTCGCCATGTCCGTCCGTCTGTCTGTCCGTCCGTCCTCGGTTAATCTCAGAGACTATTAGTGCTAGAAATCTGTAATTTGGCATGGGTATAAATATTAATCACGCCGACAAAGTGGTGAAATAAAATTTTGATAAATATTTTTTTTAGGGTAGCTCCCGTACATGTAAAGTGGGGATGATAATTTTTTTTCTCGTCTACCCCATAGTGTGGGGTATCGTTGAATAGGTCTTTTAAAAATACTGTGGGTATGGGAACATCATTTTTCGATTTCTAGACCGGTTTGTAAAATATGATGTTTTAAAGTGTAAATTTTTATTAGAGTCAAGTGTCCCCCCCCTCTATCAGCCAAATGGCAGTATATAGGAACTTGAAAAAATTCACAGCAGTAGTATATATAATCAATTTTAAAGGAAAACTATCATGGCTAAGTAGGGTTCACAGGTTAAGGAGTTATATCTGTTTTTCGAGGATTGTGACTACGGAACCCTACACTGCGCGTGGCCCGCCACGCACTTGGCCGGTTATTTTTTTATATACAAGAGATATATAGCTGCTCGTGCTGATAGGGTGACTGACTCATTGATCACCCCTCCTGTAAAATTTTGTATGAAAATTTTTTTTTTCACAAATGGTTTCGTATAGAGGACAAAAATTCATTCGGAACAAAAATATGGAGAGAGCTGATGATTCAGGAGAGATGATTCAGAGACGAGCGATGGGCACGCTTAAGGTATTGAAGATAGGTGGGGGGTGCTCGAGCAAATGTCACTCGAAACGTCATCCAATTGGCAGTGAGCTGAAAAAAAATTCAAAATGGCGAAAAAAAGATGGCCGCCATACAAATTTCGTCGGTCTCCATCTCGGAGGGTATAAAAGATGGAAGAGTGGTTTCTTCGCAAAAGATGATGAGGATCCAAAGGTCTACTTGATGAATTGAAAAAAAATTCAAAATGGCGGAATTTATTTTTCCATAGAAAATGTATGGCGAATATTGAAGAGACTACAAGTTGTAAACTATGCAAGGCTTTGATGCGGTTCTTTGGAGAACTCTCAATGAAAAATATGGGAAGACATGATGATTGAGGGTTTGGAAGATGGTTGAGGAGTCCGGGCAGGGTATTGAAGATAGGTGGGAGGTGCTCAGACAAAAATTACTCAAAACCTCACCCAATTGGCACTGAGCTGAAAAAAAAAACAAAATGGCGGCTTCAAGATGGCGGCTATACAAATTTCGTCGGTGTCTATCTCACCAAGTATAAAAGATGGAAGAGTAGGTTTTTGGCAAAAGATCATCAAGACGTTTACTTGATAAAAAGAAAAAAAAACAAGCTGACGGAATTTATTTATCCATACAACATATATGACGAATATTGAAGATAATACAAGTTGGGAACTATGCAAGACTTTGATACAGTTTCTTTTCAAAATTTGTTTTTATGGAAGAACTCTCATTCTGATAAATGACAATTGATTCGGAGAAAAAATATGCAGAGTGATAATGATCGAAGGTTTGGAAGATGGGTGAAGACAAGTGGAGGCTGCTCAAACAAAACATACCCGAAAACGAAACCTCGCGGTCCGCTTTAGCGGGCCGCGCACCCACGCGCCATACTAGTTTTATATACAACTGCATTCCGAACCTGTGGTAGATTCAGTTGACGATTCAAAAGCACTTGTAAAAGTTTATTTGAATAAAAAACTTTTCTATTCTATTCTATTCTATTCTACAATAGATATAGGGTACAGATTATAAAATTGTATCATCTACTCTAGCAGCCCGAAGTTGATAGTTGGCGGTGTTTCACCTCCGGTAGTCTCGGTTATTATCGCTATCATCTGATTACAGTCGTTAAAGCCCGTCAACTCATATTTTAGCAGCGTGGCGGTCTATAATATCCCTCTCTCTTATAATAGAGAAGGCGTGTGTCCAGCAGTGGGATTTTAAAGGGCTGTAGAGGTGGTGATGGTAGCACCTAAATACTGCTTTATTTAATTTCAAGTATTTCCAGTTTTTCATTTTATTAATTCTATGTTTTATAATAAATTGTTAACAATTCTCGAATTGTATGTATGTAACCTCAAACTTACAGCGCAAGTAAAAATAAGTTCAGCGAAAATGTAGAGTTAAAATTTTCCGTAACCTACTTTATTTTAGTTCCTTTGTAAGAATCTGACCGGTCAATACGAAGTTTACAAGGAATTTTTTCATCTGTTATATTCTGCATTTGAAAAGACCGGTTGTAAGCAGAAGTACGCCGTTAAATTTAAAATACGTGAGTGTAGAGACTCCATTAAATGCACCTTCAGAATATTTCTATTATACGACGCCTTTTATTAGGAAAAAAACATGAAAAACGAAACATCATGTTTCGTTCGCGAGATAAACGAGACGAAAAATAAATTCGAATACACATGCGCACATAATAATATACGTACTGTATATACACACAGACATTCACTTAAACATTTCTCATTGTTAACTGAAAAGCATTCGACTCTAGAAGCCTTAAAACGTGGAGATATGACAATTTGCGATTTACAAAATCGGCCCGATTGTAAAAATTTCCCACTGGGAATTTAAAAAAGAACACGATGTGTCCTAGAAATCTGATAGGAGTAAGGTAACTATTTTCTCTCTCTTTTCGTACCTACTCTGTCTCGCTTACTCATTTGGGAATGAGAATTATCATAACAGTACCCTCTATATAGTTTTTGGTGTAACTCTGATGCCCCATCCAGACTCCACGAAGCTAAACGAGGCAACGAAGGTGCGAGAGTGAGGACGTCTTCCCTTGCCTGGCCTCGCTGTCGCTCCACTTTGTATGGAGCCAAGGGCGTCGCCAGGTAGGGGCAGGGGGGGCAGCTGCCCCCCCCTAGAGATTTGAGAAAATATAAATATGCTATAGTTTGAAAAGAAAATTCTGATTTTTTAATATGTTGGTAGGACCACTACGTGCCACTACCAATAGTCTCCAATTTTGCAGTTTCGGAAGACATATTATGTGCTAACTTTGTAGCACTTGAAAAATATGACTGGCCTATTTACACTTTTCGCATACTATAATATCACCAGCTTGCCCCCCCCTTGGCCAGCGGCTGGCGACGCCCTTGTATGGAGCGACAGCGAGGTGAGGCGAGCGGCTTTTCGAGCACGAGTCAAAGGACGCGCGGACAACTATTATATATTCTGTGGCGCGGATCGAGAGTTTGGATGGCTAGCACTCCTGCAGCCTTCACTCGCCAAGACTCGTGCCGAGAACCTCTAGGAGGTACCTCGAGAGAATCTGGAGCCGACATCATAGATGTTCGCTCTCATCGAGATTTTGTGGTTCAAACTTGTCAGTCTTCTACTAAAGCCTAGACGATTCCGAGATAATTCTCAAATCGTGTCCACCGCACACAACATGGAGCGGTATTGTTATACGGTGCGCGGTATTTTCCAGCTCCTGCGGAATTAGCACGAGTTTAACTTGGAAATAGTTGCTTTGCATGCTCGTTGTTTTCAAATTGTTCTGATAAAAAACATATTTTATTTACAACAACAACATTTTGGAAGTTGCCTATTTTTTTGGTGCATGTTTTTAAAAATGGAACAAAGTATTACAAAGAACTAACGCTTCACCGTATTTACAGTAGGTACTCGTACCCATAATAAGCCATAAGGGATTATTATCCATTCCTATATTACTTAGTTACTTAAAATAAATGTATAGGTATACACTTAAATATAGTGTAGGTACTAAACCTGGATGCCTGGCATTCCAACTCCCGTTATCCAGGGCATTTCTGCCTCGTATTCGCAAATTGTGAAGCCAGTTTTCACCCGGAGTTCCCTCTAAACTAGAATATGGAGCTATTCAAGGGACGGATAAACAAATTCCTCGAGAGCCGGCAACGCATAGGCAGTTCTTTTGGCGCTGCACATATTATGGGCCACGCCACTTTTATCGTGGAAAATATCAAAGGATTTTTTTTTAAACAAATTCCACGCCGACGCATTCTCGGACAACACTCATCACTTAGGAGTTAATAAACAACAAAGCGTAATACATACCAAAATGAAATCAATACATCTAACTACAAGAGATTCATGATCTCCCTAAGAACAACGGATGCCACCCTTGTTATTTAAAAAATATGCTAGTCTGAACGTAACCTAAATCTTCACGTATGTACCTACCTATTGATTAATAGGAAAACATGACGCTATATTTATCTTCCTTGTAGGTATATGAACAAAATAAACTAATTACCTACATCTCTCATACTAAAAGGAAAATTCAATGAAAGCACAATAATATTGAATTTGAAAGGTTAAATTAAACAAGAATTTGTCAGAGATTCGAAATGTAAATTACGTTATTCAATTGAAAATGCAAATATTATGTTTTAAGAGCCTTAACATTTAAAGCGTTTTGCGGTTTTCAAACGCTAAGTTACTTAGAGGTTGGCATTCTCCACTGGACAGAAACGATACGATATTTTTACCGACATTTCTTGCAAGAACGTTTTAGTTTAAGACGAGCTTATCAACAAATGGATTTCAATCCTTAATTGAAAAACAAAATAGAGAAACCTTACAGAATATTAACCAATCGAAATTAATGAAATTTTGTGGACACGCGAAACTGATAGGTAGGTGTAATGTGTGCGGTTTGTCAGATTTCCCTAAAAATATGTAGTTTCAAAGTGACACGGCCTCAAAGATTTACATACAAATCTTCTTATAACCCCTAAGTTTGATAATTATTTTGACAGATAACTTTAAATATATATTAGTCAAATAACCACCTGTGTTTACCTAAAATAATAGTTGCCATCTAATCTTGGAAATCATTTTAGGTAAATTATAATGGTAATCAATTGCAGTGTAACTTTCTGTGGAATCTCTCTTAAAACGCTTACTTTGTATTTATTTCTTGTTAAAAGTTAACGATGCTCTTAACGACATTTTAAAAGATTTCAGCTGCCGCCATATTAATGAGTTTCCAAAATCAGCCGAGAGTAGATTTCGAAACGTCATCCGTTTATTGTTATTTTTGCCGGTGTCGTGACGTTATTGTTCAATAGAAATACGCGCTAAAGTTATATGATTGCTATGCAAATGTTCACAAATTATTATCACTTCGCACATCGTTAATTTCTTTACGATCCGAATCTAATGTGTACATATTGATGTTTTGACTTCCACAAGACAATCGGTCTATCTTATTATCAGATTCTATATCAGATTATTAGGCTTTGATGCATAAGTACCTACGTACACTACATTAAGTATAATTTAAATAAATGAAAAATGAGTTTTGCAATCTATGTCCTCGTATGTTTGTCGGTTCATCAGTTCCCTTATAATTGCCATTGCCAAACTACTCGATTAATTATATTTTAATGTATAGACATTATTTTGACGCAGTTTTTTTAACTAACTAACAGTACCTATTTGTCAGTATGCGGAGCGTAAAAATGAGTTTTGCAATCTATGTTTGTCGGTTCATCAGTTCCGATAATTGCCAAACTACTCGATGATCAAAGGAAAATCTAATGACTAGTTTGGGAATCACGAGGGAACTGATGAACTAACAGACATACGAGTACATAGACCGCAAAACTTATTAGATAGTCTTTCCGTAGCCGGGTAAAGGTAGCCCAGAGCGTACGCCGGAACTGGCGGACCCCGCGCTCCGGGTCTGGATCGATGTGGGCGGATCACGTTTCGAAATAAACCCGGCTTGGGCACGCATTATTATTGATTTAGTAGAGCTTTGTTTATTAGGGAAACTAAAGGTTGCCGAGGCGAGTTCCCGTTCATTATAAATACTACAAATTTCCTGTAGAACGAGATAAGAAATGTAAAAAACGATAATAGTTATGACTGCAGGCCTATTGCGTAGTTCAGTGGACAATGGATATGTAATTCAATGCCTAATTACTGCAGGAAAGATGAAACAGAACCCAGAAAAAAAGGAAATTTCCATTTTTAACAGACTTCAAAAAAAGGAATTCAGATTTCTCAATTTGATGGAATCTTTTTTATGTATGTTCCCCGATTACTGAAAGACGCCTGGTCCGGGCGTCTTTCAGTAATTCGTCCAGGCGAATTTGGAAAATTATTCTTTTGTTTACAAGGGTATACTTCCCTGGTCATCAGATGACTTCCTATGTCATGATCTGATCATGGCATTTTGGAGAAATCGAGGAAACTTTTCAAATTTTATAGTAGGTATATGGAAGTCGGTTTAATTTTTCCTAAAATATAGTTTGTATGTACATTGAAAGTGGGTTTATTTTGAAAATCGTTCCGATAGCCGTGTCACGACTTACCCGTGTCATCGATCGTGCCACTACACCGCAACGCACAGTTCCGGGTGGTCGGGTTACTGATCGATGCTTCAGTTCCTGCTCTACTGACATACAGCTACAATATTTTTGCCGCTCAATAATCGGCAACTCTGTCTTTATGTAAGGTGTCCCGAAGATCGTGAACACCTTCTACGAATAGACCTGATTTACAGCTGTTTAAAGTAGGTCTACCTGCAATGAATATTATTAGCAGGTACCCTACTAATCGCGGCAGTCGCGCTGTCTCTGGTGATCTCTTTATGTTTTTTTTTCGTGGAGAAGGAAAATTATCCGCAGGTGTTGCGCAGTGACCTACAGACTAAAAACCTCCTCCACTCTTCGATATCTCCGCTCACGACTTCCCGGTATTGCACGAGGCATTGCTTCAGGAAGGCAGTTGTTTTTTACGGTGTGGTCATATGTCTCTCCCATTCATCGTCTTCTCGTATTTTTAATGGGTTTAATTAACTTTGCGTACTTTTTCCATTCTTTCTCATTTTTTAACATTCTGGGTATCAGGTTTTTGGATTTAATTTATCTCTATTTGCTAAGTTTCTCTCCTGTTCAAACACACAGATCTATTTATGTATCATTGTATGGTGTCGCATTTGTGAAAATCGCAAAGACCTCCCATGAGTAGATCTAGCTTTACAGTGGTCTTGCAGTGAACATTATTAGCAGTTTTCCCACATAGCGCGGAAGTAGCACTGCCTCTGTTGAGGAGTCCAGTTTTGCCCTTTGGTTGAGGCGAGTTTATACAAATTCAAATTCAAATAAAGTTTATTCAAAATTGGTACACTGCACACTTTTCGCACGTCAATTTAAGAACAGCTGTAATGGTGATAATTACTTACGGAAACTTAAAACTAAAACTATTACATATTGTAACCTAAAAGCTAAAACTATGATACATATAACCAAAAACTACGACATATAAACTAAAACTACGATACCGGCCACGCTGCCGAGCAATGCAGCTATTTCCAAATAGATTGCTTTATATGTTTACTGTTTTGGAACCTGCAAACATTGTTGTAGGCAGTCAAAACAGGGACATTTCTCACTCGTATAACTCCACACTTCAATCCCCAGTCCCGTACTTAGTACCGTATATTGCCTCAATGTCTTGGAACGTTGAACAAAACGCCGCACAAAGCACGTTCAGGCGCACAATGTTACAATCTGATCTTAACAATGGTATTTACTTGTAAAGTAAACGGGTAATTCTAAGTTATGAGGTATTTTCAACGGCAACAATAAAAAATCATATATACATATTTAATTTATTTGAAATAACACTGTTATGTCATAATAGTTACCGCTTTCTATATGGTCACTTAAATTCACCAATTAAATGTATGTAATTTAGTCGCAAAAGCGCCTCAAATATGAAAAATGTATCTCCCCTGCCATGTCCCCTAACCATATTATGTTAGTCAATCGATAGTTTTAACTAAATTTAAATTATGTAGTAAATTAAACTTTAATAATTTAGAAATTAGACTAATTAAATTAATGCAATCCAAGAAAAAACAACACCTAACATTTTTTTTTTCATATTAACTATAATGTCTACATTTGTCCCTCATATTTAGCGTCTCTTCCCCTGGCATTATGTATTAATTTAAAACTCACGACTGTTTACTTTGCTGCGTAAATTGCGACCTTCAAAACAAAGCATTCAACGTGAAGTTTGCGGCAAGCATTCACGACGCAAGCATGCGGTCATTTTGTCCGCCATTTCAGTGAAACTACTTGCTAGGAGTAGTTGTGAATCAGTGAATGTGTTCTCTCCCCTGGTAAAATTTTTTTCGCAATTATAAGCCTAAATACTTTATTTTCTTTAAATAATTACTGTAATTTATGCATAGAATCGTATTCTTCTTTGTTAATTACGTATAACAAAAACTTTGACGTTTATACCTGTTTTTTAACAGAAAAGTATCTCCCCTGCCTTCTCTCCCCTGCCTCTTAAGGTGCCAGGGAAGATGCTTACTGTCCAGGGGAGATACAAATATGTCGTATTGGAGTATTTTTACAGCCGATACGTGTACTGTTTTCATAATTTAGTGAATACATCCATATTTTATAATCTTACTCTATTCCACTTTTTCTTAACATTATAATTTCACTTAGGTACTTAATGGAACATCGAACAATGTTTTTGTTTGAATACCGATTGTCTGATTGTTAACGGTGGATTTATTTTGTCCCAGGAAAATCAGTCAGTTAGTCAATTATCACAGATCGTCAGGAACAGTATCAGAATAGAAAATAAAGTCCTACCCTGTACGCCTTATATCTCCCCTGTATTTAGTATCTCCCCTGGTCCATTATAAAATAACAAATAATAAATTAATTGACTGGCTGCTTTTCAGGTATGAAGATAATAAGTGTTTCTATAAAGAAATACTACAATTGTATTAACATTCTATTATTTTTGTCATGCCGCCTATCCTAATAACTTAGTACCTGTTAACTTAGAATTACCCAAACAGTAGCAGGGCCCGCTGTACCAAGAAACGATTTCATAACGTGAACTATTTAGATTGTGAATTCAGTGTTGTAGATCAGCGTTTGCCAAACTTTATCGCTATTCCCTTCGTCTTAGACAACATTCCCAGTAGGTTGTTCCCTCGTAACTCCTTAGCTACTCGTTGGGTTTTGATAAAGGCTTCGTTGCGTTCAAAGCTCTGAGTGTAACTTTTCGAGTAAACGTTTAAATCTGTCATCACGTTTGGAAATTAACTTTTGGGAAACCGTCATGATTTGACATCTCCATACTAAATGACATAATACTAAACGCAAATTTACGCACGCAACGTTAATTACGTTAACTTGAAAAGTTGTTGGTTAAGTGTAAAGCTTTTGAGTATAACTTTTAAGTCAATAGTACTTAAATGTGTGTAGATCTGCCAATGTCAACCACGACGATTTCTCGTTAGATTACCGTTCGCTTATAAAGAAAATAACATGGCTGACCTGGGAATTATATAGACGTAGGTACTAGGTACTGAGATCCTCAATGGCTACTAATAAAACTAAATCCTTCGAGTTTGGGCTTATTTGGTTTGTTTTTAACCCCCGACGCAAAAACGACGGGGTGTTATAAGTTTGACGTGTCTGTGTGTGTGTGTGTGTGTGTGTGTGTGTGTGTGTGTGCGCGCGCGTGCGTGCGTGCGTGCGTGCGTGCGTGCGTGCATGCGTGCGTGCGTGCGTGCGTGCGTGCGTGCGTGAGTGCGTGCGTGCGTGCGTGCGTGAAAGAAATCTGATGAATAATGATCGAACTAAGGAGCAGAAACATATTTTTTAGTTTTTTTAAATAATTAAACATTTACGTATTGAACTAAAACTTCAAAATGTATCTTTCTTCCTTATTAATTTTTGATTTGAAAGGCGGGAATCAATTTTTTACTTTTTTATAATTATGTTCTTCAAATAAAGGCATCATAACCAGCCAGGTACAAACAGTTCAACCAAAGAGATTACAACATCATTTATACAAAATACGAAGACTTTCTTCTCAACCTATGTTTATTAAAAAAAGGGAAATATTAATATGTGTTAAAAGTGAAATATTATGTCTCATTTTGATTAGTCATTTTTTGAATACTATTTTTATGTTTCCCTTAGGTTTACTATTAATACTATTAATATATTCTTAACGTCGGTTATTCAAGTCACATTAAACAGGATCGATGGTTCACCGTGCTCTCCGAGACACGAAGAGCAACAGGGTAAACTTAAGAGAGGTCACGTCCTACCCTTTGAGAAACGTTGTTCAAGATGGTTTGCATACTAAAGTAAAAGCTAAGCCTTGCTTAAGGCATTAATTAATTATTTGTGGCGCAAGAATTTAATGTAAATTCATTGTTGAATCAAGTAGCAAGAGATTGAATTTAACTAGCAAATACACATGTCCTCGTCTTCATAAAATATTATTATTAAGTAATAATGTACAGATGATCGGATCTTGACGAAAAGTACAGAGATGGCTCCTGGAACCTAGTAGTTTATTTCCTATTCTATCCTGGGAATTATAAGGAAGGAATAGGAAATAGACTACTTTTTACTTTAAAAAAAATGCGAGACAGTCTTTGGGGACTGCCGATAGAAGGGAAAATTGGATTAAAGTTACAATCATATAGCTTCAGTATACAATCATATAGCTCATGGGAAGCGTTCGGTGACGATGATTTTAGTTCACCCAAGAAGTGCTCAACACGCCAAGTTTTCATTTCAAAAATGTAACTACAAGATCGAAGTCGCGAGCATCAGCTAGTCGTAAATATGTACATTCTTAAGAAAAGCTCCTGAACTAGTGACCGATTTGAATCACGAATGAAAGCTTTTGCAACGTTTCACTCGTAGCTGGTTTTATGCTCAAGAAACCCGACATTGTTTTCAAGCAGTTTCTCGTTGACATCCTGTGTTAGAAAACGGTTTCCATTTTGAGAACAACGCATAGTTTTGTTCGTAAACCCCATTTCGATGGACGGTGGTTATTACTGTTTATTCATATTCATATTCATATTCATATGTTATTTGTGTCTTATTTGTGAACACAGTACTGTAAGATGTTAACATATTTTATAAGTTTATTATTATGTAGTTAAGTACAATGTAAGAATAGAATAGAACAGAACATAACAGAACGGAACGGAACGGAACGAAATGGAATGGAACGGAATTGAATATACCACTGGTTCGGAATGCCGTTCCAACCGAGAAGAACCAGCAAGAAACTCGGCGGTTGCTCTTTTTTAAAATAACCAAATAAGAATTACGTAGGAACCTATTAGGTACTCACCTACTTACCTATATAGTAAGTATGAGTTTCATACAAAATGTTAGCATGAAGATCAAAGGTTATAATTAACAGTCGTAGGTACCTATCAAGCGATGCAGTGTAGTAAATGCGGTGATTTGCAGTTTCAATCAGGCAAATTGATTTGATAAATTAAATCGGAAATGTTACGATGGAAGGCAGACAATATACTTAATTAAGCTGTCTAATGTTTTGGTCTTAGAATAGTTACCGATCTAATACTAACAAAGCTATTAATTAACAATAATAGATTAAGTAATGTATTATTGTTATTGTATTTATTATTAAGTATTATTGTTATTATATGTCACGCTCTCTTTAAACATTTCTGTGGTGGTGTCGTGTGGTGCGGGTTGTTACGTTCCCTCGAATATGGTTGAGCGAAGCAATGGCTGGATCATGCGTCATGCTTGTGACCGGGTGCCACCGTCGGAAATAGGGCTACTTTTGTCACGTGTAGAATTGTAAGCACCATTCCGAACCAGTGGTAGATTCATTTGTCGATTCGAAAGCATTTGTAAAAGTTTATCTGAATAAAAATATGTCTATTCTATTCGGCTTTGCTTCAGCTGTCCACAAGATAGTTAAGCTACTTCTTGTAACAATTTTGTTTTGAAAAGAGCAACTGCTGAGTTTCTTGCCGGCTCTTCTCAGCAGAATCAGCATTCCGAACCGGTGGTAGATTCTTGACATGTCATAAGAGCCACACGTTGGCCTATACATGAAATAAATGATTTTGAATTTAGAATTTAGAATTTTAATAAATAACTAGAGAATCTAGAAAAAAAAAATCGATTCAGTTCATTCAGTAATTAATAATTATGTATCTACTTAGTACTCACAGTATAACAATCCACACTAATATTATAAATGCGAAAGTGTGTCTGTCTATACTAGCTTTTAACAGTTTAACCGATTTTGATGAAAGGTACAAAGGTAGCTTACATGCCAGGGATGGATATCCAGAAAAGCAAATAGTTCCCACAGGATTTAAAAAAACCTAAATCCACGCATACGAAGTCGCGGGCATCATCTAGTAACAAATAAAGGGATTTGAGTAGAATAGAATAGAAAAGAATAGAATAGAATAGAAAAGTTTTTTATTCAAATAAACTTTTACAAGTGCTTTTGAATCGTCGATTGAGTCTACCACAGGTTCGGAATGCAGTTCCAGCCGAGAAGAACCTGTAAGAAACTCGGCGGTTGCTCTTTTTTTTAAAATAACATTATAACAATTATTATTATTAATGTACATGATTGAAATGCCGTCTCGCGCATTGCTGGAACGAGTTAAATCCAAGCTTTTTTATCGTTTATATAATCTTCAATTGTATAATAAGCTTTTTTTTACGAGCATACTTTTAATAAAGTTCTTAAACTTGTGTAAAGGCAAGTCTAAGACATATTTTTTATTCAGATAAACTTTTACAAGTGCTTTTGAATCGACAAATGAATCTACCATGTTTTACATGAGTGTTTTACATTTTATTTGTCAGATATGCACTTGTAAAAACTATAGGTGAAAAAATCAGCCAAGTGCGAGTCGGGCCTCGCTCTTTCAGGGTTCCGTACATAATTATGAACAACTAGCCGACCCCCGCGACTTCGTTCGCATGGATATAGGTTTTTATATAGGAATCGGATCGGACCCTATAATTCTTTTTTGTACCTAAACTAAATGTACCTTAAGTTACTCCTTAACATCACCTATCTGCCATTAAAAGTTCCATCAAAATCGATCCAGCCGTTTCGGAGATTAGCTGGAACAAATAGACAGGCCGACAAACATAAATTTAAACGCACGCCAGTTTAAAATAAGCCGTACGTACAAAGATCCGCGTCCCAAGTTATTTGAACCCAATAAATGTCTGTCATTTCTGAACTAATAAATCTATGACCTTGAAATATTTACGGGACAATACTTAAAATATTACCTTTCTAACAAAAAAAGAATGAGTGAAATCGAACTACGCGTTGATGAATTACAGCTAAATACACGTTTTAACTTTCTTCCCCTCTCCCTAGGGAACCCTGCTGAATTTCGGAATAAAAAGTATCCTATAACCTACCTCGGAGTATAAACTCAAATCGTACCAAGTTTCATTCGAATCCATTCAGTAGTTTCGGCGTGATGCGCGGCCAAGATACAGACAGACAGACAGACAGACAGACAGACAGACAGACAGACAGACAAAAATGAAAAAAATTGCAGTTTTGGCTTCAGTATTGATTAAGGAGTGCCCTCCAATAAAAAATTTCAAAATATCTTCAATGTACAGAATTGGATCTGTTACAGTTTTATTATATTACTAGCTGTTGCCCGCGGCTTCGCCCGCGTGAATTTCGGTTTTTCACAAATCCTGAGGGAATCGTGGATTTCTGGTTCCTGTTCTCGCTCCCTTTTCCAATCTTTATACTTACTTTCAAGGTAGTTTGCTATATTGATTTACCTATAGCTGTAGATTTGGGTTTTTTCAAAATCCCGTGAGAACTGTGGATTTTTTCAGGATAAAAAGTCTATCTCCATTCAAAATTTCAGCTAAATCTGGTTAGTACTTGCGACGTTATAAAGTAACAAACATCCAAACATCTATACATCCAAACATCCAAATATCCGCACTTTCACATTTAGATAATTATTTAATAACTAAGTAGCTTTACATTATATATTTATTTATTTAGTTATTTATTTATTGATTTAGTTATTAATTTAGTATTTATTTAATTGCCTTCGGCCACCAGAGGGCGCAGCTGTCGTATCGAGATTCCGCCTGCGGCCGTCAGAGGTCATTGCAATTGCTTCGAGTTTCCAGCTCCGGCCGCAAGAGTTTTGACCATAAGAGGGCACTGAAATCGCTTCGAGTTTCCGGCTTAGGCCGCTAGAGGGCGCTGCAATCATTTTTAGTTTCCAGTTTTGACCGCACGAGGGCGCTGCCATCACTTCAAGTTTCTGGCCTAGGCCGCCAGAGGGCGCTGCGATCGTGTTTTAAGTTTCCAGTATTTGCCGCAAGAGGGCACTGTGATCGTTTTAATTTCCAGTTTTGGCCGCAAGAGGGCGCTGCAATAGTTTTTTTTAGTTTCCAGTTTTGGCTGCTAGAGGGCGCTGCTATTGCTCCAAGTTTCCGGCTTAGACCGCCAGAGAGCGTTGAGATCGTTTTTAGTTTCTAGTTTTGGCCGCCAGAGGGCGCTGCGATCGTTTTTAGTTTCCAGTTTTGGCTGCTAGAAAGCGCTGCTATTGCTTCAAGTTTCCGGCTTAGGCCGCCAGAGGGCGCTGTGATCGTTTTTAGTTTCCCGTTTTGGGCGCCAGAGGGCGCTGCGATCGTTTTTAGCTTCCAGTTTTGGCCGCTAGAGGGCGCTGCAATTGTTTTTTTTTTAGCTTCCAGTTTTGGCTGCTAGGGGGTGCTGCTATTGCTTCAAGTTTCCGGCTTAGGCCACCAGAGGGCGCTGTGATCGTTTTTTAGTTTCCAGTTTTGGCCGCCAAAGGGCGCTATGATCGCTTCAAGTTAGACCGCCAGAGGGCACTGCAATCGTTTTTAGTTCCCATTAAAACTTTCATCCCCTATTTTACCACCCTTAAAAGCAGATTTTTCAAAATAAAATTTACAGAGTTTTATTATTTAAAACTCATAATCTATATGCCGATTTTCAGGTCTGTAACTTTAAAAACATAGGACTTTCATAAAAATTTTCAACCCCTATTTTACCACCCTTAAGGGGAGATTTTCCTGAATAACTTATACAGGTTTTTATCATTTAAAAATTATAATTTCATATCCTATTTTCATATCTGTAACTTCAAAAACATAACATTCCAACCCCCATTTTACCCCCTTAGGGGAGGATTTTCGTGAAATATTTTCCAGGCTGATATTTAAGCCCTAGAATTAACCTACCTTCCAAATTTCAAGTTTATAATAGCAAAATTATAATTAAAACTTCCCATTAAAACTTTCATCCCCTATTTTACCACCCTTAAGGGAAGATTTTTCAAAATAAAATATACAGAGTTTTATTATTTAAAACTAATAATCTAAATTCCGATTTTCAGGTCTGTAACTTTAAAAACATAGGACTTTCATACAAACTTTCTACCCCCATTTTACCCCCTTAGGGGAGGATTTTAGGGATATGAAATAGCCTATAACCTGCCTCAAAAGTTGAACAACCAAATGCAAAAAGAATTTTTCAAATCCGATAGGTACTTCCAGAGATTAGCGCGTTCAAACAAACAAACAAACAAACAAACAAACAAACAAACTCTTCCGCTTTATTATATTAGTATAGATTTAATAAATCGTTGTTTTCAGTATTTGTTGTTTAAATAGAGCATATAGTACATAATATACTGAAATATCATATTCCCAACTAGTTTAGTTTTTGAGATAGCCCCCGTCACAAAAATGGTCTAAAACTGACAACTTTGATGGCCTCCCATTCCCTTATTTTTTGAGATAAAAATTAAAAAAATATATATTTGTACTCTACTTAATGAGCTCTAAACAATGATACCCCACAAGCTAGGGTAAAGAAAAAATTTTTTTTCCGGCTCCTTTTTCATGTCTGGGAGCCCCCCTGAAAAATAATTTAATTCAATTTCTAATTCAATATTTGATTTTGGGTTAACGTTTTACACTAAATACCAAAATTTCAGGTTTGTAACTCATTTCGTCTGCGAGCTAGAGACCTGTGACCGGCGGACAGACGGACAGACAGACAGACAGACAGACAGACAGACAGCCGAGTGACATTAATAGGGCTCCGTTTTTTACCCTTCGGGTACGGAACCCTAAAAAGTATAAAGTCACTTCTCAGATAACCAATAAAGAATATTGAGTGAAGTGTTGGATTTATTCGAAGAATGAATGCTTAAACGGTTCAATTTGTTTTCAATCATCTGCATGCCGATAAGCAATCTTGTACAATGCAATTGCCATTTTATCGTCTGAGTGCATCATTGTCCATAAATTGAACCTCGTAAGTCCATACACAAAATAATGAAACTTTAAAGGCCCTAGAGTTAAGTAGCGTCTAAGAATGGGTAGGTACAAATATGTATGTGGTACCTAAGGTTTTACCTCCACCTTACCCTACCTTACCTTTGGTCTACCATTCCATGTTCTATCTATAGTTCTGAGATTTAGAGTACCTACCGCATACACTTTTAGAATATTTGCTACCGTTCGCAGCCAATAATTTTTGTATCAGAAATTCAAAACATAGCATATTTTAAAGTATAGTATACATACTTACTTAATTAAACTCTATTATTACTTAGTGATATATCCTATGGATGCGGAATTAATGCCTCAAAAACGGTCTTTTTCCCATCTTACGAACGATTAAACTATATGAACAAAATCTTGTACGAGTAGTCAGCTATTCATTTCAATGTTCTTTTATATGCCAACTTAATAGTAAAAAGCCAAATAAAAGCCCACATTATTTCATGCAATGCGGGCACACACAATTGTTTATAGCGGATAATGGAGCACAAACCAGACGTCTTTATAAATTTTTTATGGAAATATCGCACACGGAGATTCACGAGGTTGTGAAGTTAAAAAAGTGCAGTTATAAAATAACGATTGTGGCGACGACAATGGAGTCGTTTGAATTTTACGGTTTCATTTCTAAATTTGAATACCTACGCCCGTTATATTTTTTTGGTATAAAGCCGGAGACAGTTTATGGAGGGATGTATTGTTTTATTTAATTAAAATTCCGAATCAACTTAGCATTCGAAAGGCGGAGTAATATTCTTTTTTGTCCTAAGAAATCCAACCACCCATTGATCAATGAATGATATTTTAGTGTTTTGATAAATTCTATTTTAGATTAAATGAGAAATTAGTTTAGCTAACGGCAAGTGAACCCATGATACTATACATATAAATTATACTGCATGAGAATTCATGAAAATCCCACGTTATATTCAAATTTCATCTTGCCAGGTTATGTTAACATCAGAATAAGTTATTGGCAAGGTTATGTTAACATCAAAATAAGTTATTGGCAAAGTTGATAATATACTTAGTTGCTGAGAGAATGAAGCATGAATAACTAACTCAATGGGGGGTGTTACACTATCAGTATTATCACGCGATCCGCGATACGCGATCCAATTATTGATGGTTTGGCCGCTTTTTTGCGATAATATTGATGGATTTCCGGATGGTCTTGAAATCCGCGATCCAGGGGGCGTGGCTTCAATAATATTGACAGTGTGAACGCGATGTACCATCAGTACGTGTTATAGATCCTAGTTGTTTGTGACATAGATAATGCACTATACCGGATTCGTGGTCTATGGTACGTTTTTGACAGCAGACGACGGATGAAAAATTTTCAGAAAATCATGAAACGGTTATTATTTAACTTATTTTATGGAAAACGGTTATTTCTGTGGGTTATTTTATGGAAACTGATGGAAACCAATATGCAGGACGAGGAATTTTGGGAAGGTGGATCTCCAATTGCTTCCGACGTCTCGCAAACTTCACAAGGTGTGGGTTTAGAATTAAAAGGGTTTTTGTACACTTTTGAAACGTGCCAGGCGCTTTGGAATCCCAATGATTCGAATTATATGAACAAAAAAAAGAGAGATGAGGAGCTGGACAGGCTGCTAGTTATATATAAAAACATAAAACCAAATGCGACGCGAGACGACGTTAAAAAAAAAATTAATAGTCTTCGCAGTAACTACAGGTAAGTTCTGTGTATTTTAATCACTTAAAAACATGTTGAAAACTTTCTGTCCATGTATTATTTTATATTTTTACAATATAGGTACCCACATCCGTGGTTTATAAGTTTCGTTGCATGCTTTATAATACCTAGTTAATGTAGGTAGGTACTGCTTCATTTTTATTTTTTTATTTTGGAGATATCTACCTACGTACCTATTTAAAGAAATTTGAAATATGGGTAATTAAACTACTAGCTGATGCTCGCGACTTCGTCGACGTGGAGTTAAGTTTCTAATATTTCGTGGGAACTCTGATTTTCTGGTATAATAGTAGGCTGTCACTCTCCAGGTCTGTATCTACCTACCTATATCCACACAAAAATCACAACAATCCGTTGCTACATAATTGAAGAATAAACCAAGAAACACAGACACTTGCATTTAGGTAGGTATAATATGGGTACGGATATCTCATGAAACTATTTTATTACCATAGTTCACCCTCCCTAATGTGACTTCGTCTATGTGGATTTAGTTTAAAATTCCTGCACCATCCTTGATTCTTCTACTGGATTTTCCGGGATAAAAAGTAGTAGCCTCCATGATTTTGGGAAAGAAAATAATATTATTTCCTAGGAATTCCCATTCCTGGGAAATTCAAAAAATTAAATTCCTAATGTAGTTCAGTTTTATAAGTAGTAGTAGGTCAGTTAATTATTTAGCATTTATCTTGCTTTCAGAAAAGAACTGAAAAAAATAGAAGTATCCAAAAGATCAGGCAGTGGCGCTGACAGTATTTATAAACCAAAATCATCAACTTTCTACTATTTACAATTTTTATCAAAAGTAGAAAAACCTTTGTTAAATAAGGTGAGCAGTTTTTTTACCTATGTTTAAGGGCAGGTTTCCTTCAACAAAAGAAATATTTTTATACAAATGACAAACAGCAGACTAGTTACTGGACTGGGCTCCATGTTGATTTCAAAACAATTCAACATTTCTCTGCTTTTGTGGAAAGAAATTCGCCGTAAGTTGCTATGTATGGATGTTTTAAAGATACAAAAATTATTTAGTTGGTACATTTATTGATTATTAATTTAACATTTAAAATGTGTTGTGCAAGCTGAGAGTGCAAAATGGTGGGTAGGAGATAAAATGTTTTCAACCCATCTAAAAACTTTAAACAAGTTGATGTAACAAAACTTACCTAATAAACTGACTTCATATTACATCTTGGCCCATATCTTTTAAACTACTGAACCAATTTTGATAAAACTTATACTGTTCCCTAAGTTGAAAGATTCCTAATATAATTTCAAAAGCCCATATAGTTTAACATATCTGAATATTGTGCAATTCCAACAATATAACATACATGTGGGCCGAATTGATGACCTCCTTTTTTTTTTTTGAAAAAGGTTATTAATCAACTCTCAGCTTTCACTAAACAGACTCTAGTTACATAGGTAATTATTATTATGATTTTTATCACTGGACAGCATTAAAAATAATAGTTATCACAATCATACCGATTTTAAAAATGATATTGAAACTTATGCTTTTCTGTTTTTTTCATCGTAAAAATATTGCCTAAACTTGTCTCTGACTATTTTTGCATCAGATTTTGCATTTCTGTTCAAAGAAGCAGCCAGGCCGTTAATTGGATTTTTGTCATTAGTAGATGTCTGTATATAGTTGCTATCTTTGCGCTTGAGTAGAAAATTGTGCAAGTAACAACAAGTTGTTGTCACTATTGTTGCTTTTTCTGGTGACAAGTATATTGGTACATGAAATACACGAAATTTTGTCGCTATTAAACCAAAAGCACATTCAACAACTTGTCGTGCAGAAGATAAACGGTGATTAAAATTTTTTTCTGCATCACTGCAACTTTTTTGTGGATATGGTTTCATAAGATTGGTGTCTAGAGCAAAAGCTTCATCACCTACAAATACATATGGAAAGTTTGTCGTACTGTTGGGCATTGGACATGGCTCTGGCAAATTTAATTTTCGTTGTTCGTAGAGCTCCCAAAATTTTGTATAGAATAATACTCCGCCATCTGATACTTTGCCATTGGTTCCAACATCAATCATGATAAATTCTTTCCTTGCATTAACTAAAGCCATAAGGACAATGCTATAATAGCCTTTATAATTATAATACAAAGGGCCTGATTGCTCAGGTTTAGTGATTTGAATATGTTTGCCATCTAAGCTTCCAATACATCTAGGAAAATTACAAATTTTTCCAAAATCTTCTGCTGTATCAATCCATTCAGCAGCTGTTTTTGGCATCTGGAAAATAAATAATTTAACTTGCAAAGTAATACAAAGTAATAATAATACAATGTAGTGTAGTAATACAAGTTGGAATTGCAAATCTGGATATATTTGTGTATAAGGGCTTCTATATAGTGCAGTCAAATTTGACTCCAAAAGTGGCTAAAATCGCAAACGAACGGCTAGTTCTGATTTTTTAATATGTTGTTAGGACCACTACCAGTAGTGTAAATCCAATTTTGCAGCTTCGAAAGACCTGTGCTAACTTTGCAGCACTCGAAAAACCGCGAAATTTTCGCACTACTTTTGGTTTTTTCAATATAAGTCCTAAACTATGCATTTCTAAAAAAATATTTTTCTATACTTTTTTAAAGTAGACTAAAATTGCTACAATTTAAGACCAAAACTAGCTCTTTAAATTCAATATTTATTGAGATACAGCTCTCCAAAAATTGACAATTAATTCCAAAAAAGTGAAATTTTAAGATTCGGTCAATTTTAAACCCCGATATCGGGGAAAATACTCATTTTACGAGTAAAGTTAATTGAAAATATGTTGTAGTAAATATAATTAGCTTTAATTTAAATACTAAACAACGTTGTCAATTTTTGGAGAGCTGTATCTCAATAAATATTGAATTTAAAGAGCTAGTTTTGGTCTTAAATTGTAGCAATTTTAGTCTACTTTAAAAAAGTATAGAAAAATATTTTTTTAGAAACGCATAGTTTAGGACTTATATTGAAAAACCCAAAAAAAGTGCAAAAATTTCGCGGTTTTTCGAGTGCTACAAAATTAGCACAGGTCTTTCGAAGCTGCAAAATTGAATTTAGACTACTGGTAGTGGTCCTAACAACATATTAAAAAATCAGAACTAGCCGTTCGTTTGCGATTTTAATGTCAAATTTGACTGGCGTAATACCTGTGTACAAAATTTCATAAGTGTATGTATGTATGTTTGTCCACAGATTTCTCTGAAACTTTTTAATTGAATTGCAATAATTCTTAATTTAATTGGATTAAGCATCTTTCAACTTAGGGAATAGTGTAAGTTTCATCGAAATTGGTTCAGTAGTTTAAAAGATATGGACCAAAATATGCAATCAGTTTATTAGGTAACTTTTGTTACGTCAACTTGTTATTAATATAATTAAATGAATTTCTTTATTTGCAGGAAGATGATTCTGGAGATCACCAAGAATCCCTGGTATTTTCTTCAATTACGACAGATGATTGTCCACCACCTAAAATGTCAAAGAAAACAAATGACAAGAAGACTAGTGACCTATTAGATAAGGCCTGCGATTTGTTATCTCAGCCTTCATTTAGTTCACAACCCACTGTTAATCCACTAGCCTTAGTGTGGACTGAAAAATTATCTCTATTAACACCCATTCAAAGGTTGTATGCTGAAAAAGCCATAAATGATGTGCTCTTTGAAGCCCAACTTAATAACTTGCGTAGAGATTCCGTGCAGATCAATTCTTTTGTACCAACCTCATCACCAGCCCAATCCAGACCTTACCCATACACACCTTCCCCCGTAAATATCCACATACCAGAAAACTCCAATAGTGCTATTGCAACACAAATAATATCAAAACCTGAAGAGCAGTCATCATCTAAAGCTTGCATAGAGGTAGTAAAAGGCTTGGCTTCCGAAATTTTAATTCAGAGACCCCAACAGATGTATGTGGTAGACACATCAGACTATAACTCGCAAGAATACTGTGTAGGAGATCTTTTTGCACAATTTAAACCATCTTAACAAAATGTTTTGTTCCCGTTGAGTAAATAAAAGATTACATTAGAAAAAAGCTGTGATAGCCTAGTGGTTAGGTCAACCGACTTCTAATCGGAGGTCGTGGGTTCGATCCCGGGGCATGCACCTCTAACTTTTCGGAGTTATGTGCGTTTTAAGTATTTAAATATCACTTGCTTTAACGGTGAAGGAAAACATCGTGAGGAAACCTACATGCCTGAGAGTTCTCCATAACGTTCTCAAAGGTGTGTGAAGTCTGCCAATCCGCTTGGCCAGCGTGGTAGACTATGGCCAAAACCCTTCTCACTCTGAGAGGAGACCTGTGCTCTGTAGTGAGCCGGTAATGGGTTGATCATGATGATGATGATGATGAAATAAAAGATTTAATACACATGTATTTTTATTTTTATTTTACCTTAATGTAATCCTTGAGTACATGAATCAGTGCTCTGCATGTGGAAATGACGGCTTCACCAATACTGGCCGAGGATAAAATACTAGAGTATCTTAAGCACTTGAAACTTCTACCAGTTGCAATGTACCGCAAAGTTACGGCGAGCTTTTCTCTCGGCGATAAAGCTTGTCTCAAATGCGTATCTTGTTTAGAAATGTAAGGCGACACTAAGGCCAATAGTTCCTCAAACAAATCCTCTTTCATTCTAAAATAATTTTGGTAATCATCCAAGTCATCGCCTAAAAGCATTTCTTGCGTTAGATTTAAATGACTGTACTGGTTTCGTTTTAAGATCCAATTTTTTACCCAACGCTTTCGTTTTTTATTAGTTTTAATCGCCATCGCTAAAATTATAGCAACAGCTGCTTTCTTTCTGTTATCCATTTTATTTATTTATTATATTATTAGTCTGCTGAAATTTTTTGACATAGATTAATTTGTAAACCAAAGTGAACCAAAGTGGACTCTTTTATTTAAATAGATGTATTTCAACCACAGAGTATGTTTACAAGAGCACAACTATTCTCTACGAATTCGAACACAGTACTGATGATGATAATATTGATAGTTTGAGACCCTAGCATCAATACTTACCGCGATAAAATTATCACGATCCGTGGATCGTGATACGGTATTGATAGTGTAACACCCCCCATTGGGGCCTGTCACACTATCAATACCGTATCACGATCCACGGATCGCGGATTTCAAGACCATCCGGAAATCCATCAGTATTGACGCAAAAAAGCGGCCAAACCATCAATAATTGGATCGCGTATCGCGGATCGCGTGATAATACTGATAGTGTAACACCCCCCGTTAGGTTTGCGTTTGGTTTCAATAAGAAATTGCCTATAATATGTACGTAATTACATAATAGGTATAATGACTATTATAAATTATAGAGCAGTAATACGTTGCCTTTGTCAGGAGCACCATTGTTTGGCATCTGCATGATTTATTTGATTGTATATTTTGTCATTGTAACATAATGCAGGTATTAATGCGTGTATACTGAACTGAAGTAATGTTGATTGCAATATCGTTGGAAACTAATCGATAGCACGCTTACAAAGTTACATACATATATCTAAATACATATTTGGACTATTCGGAATAACATTAGCAGTAAATAAAAGTTATAAGTTAAGTAACATTTTATTCTCAAATCACCAACGCATCGAGTTTCTCTAAATAATTGTGTTTTTAACCATGATTTCGGTAAACTTAATCTATTAATTTATTATAAAAATCCGGCATGAAGGACCATATGACAATAAGAAATAGCTGTGACTAAATGTGATAACTTTAGTTTTTCCTCACATACAACTCGGATACATACATAGGTATTAACCATTAACCATACAATGCCGACGTTCTTTATGTCGGATGTCTCTGTTTGGAATTTTCAAACGTCGCAAATCGCTGTCACCCAATAAAAACATCCGAACGCCTTATAAAGCACGCATCCGACGTTCGTAGAGTTACTCGCAGTTGAGTCAGACATAAAGGATGCATTAAATTATGTCATGCCTAATCCGATAAGCCGTGATAGCCTCGTGGTTAGAATCCGATGATTCTCACGGGCTCCGCACGTTTGGAACAGACAGACAAAATGGATCATCATCATCATCATCCACATTACCGGCCCCCTACAGGGCATGGGTTTCCTCTCAGAATGAGAAGGGTTTGGGCCGTAGTCCACCATGCTGATCAAGTGTTGATTGGTAGGCTTTGCGAGAACATTTTACAAACTTAGGCATGCGGGGGCTGGACATAGGTCTCTTGCAAGGATCGCCACAGAACACGATCTTGTGCCGCCTGTTTCCATCGGCTACCAGCGACTCGCTGGTCCGTCCATCTAGTGGGGGGTCTTCCAACGCTACATTTGCTGGTGCGAGGTCGCCAGTCAAACACTTTGGGACCCCAATGGCCATCAGTTCTTCGAGCGATGTGCTCCGCCCATCGCCACTTCAGTTTCGCGACTCGATGAGCTACGTCGGTAACTCTGGTTCTCCTGCGGATCTCCTCATTTCTGATTTGATCTCGCAGGGATACTCCGAGCATAGCTCTGACCATAGAGTGACCCTGAGCCTTCTTTCGCTGAAGAGCAATGTGATATTTAATTGCTTAAAACGCACATAATTTCGAAAAGTTTGACATGCGTGCCGGGGATCGAACCCGTTCCCCCTGAAAGGGAGGCCGAAGTCTACATGGTATTTTAATATAATGCTGATGATGACACTGTTCTGTTAAGATTAGCAAAGGATATGTCAATATATTATGTGTGAATTACGCGCAGTACCGCCGCGCTCGTGGTGCGCATATTGAATTGCTTTATTACCACGCGGTTACGATTCTTGAATAATAAACAATGGGATCCCGTTGAAAAAACTGAAGGAATCCTTTTTTATGGACACACGTCAATAGGCCTCGAGTGGTAAATCATTAGGTATACAATTAGCTCTGGCGCGCACGTGCTCTGTAATTGAATGATGAATTTTAATGCTTGTTAGCGAGAACATGCTGCTTTTTGCCTGTTTAGTATATTCAATGTGAGCATTATGCAGACGGGGCCATCAGTCACTGACGCCATTTGAATTAGCTAAGTGGTCACACTCGACAGTGATAAGTCGAATGAAAAATTTATCGTATGAATTCCGTTACTTTTATTGGCCAACTGAACAGAGATTATGGTACGGCAGCCGCCGAACAAAATTTTAGTGATTAATAACAAGCTGAATTTTCGTGAGACGTGTTTCGACGAGACGACCAATTTTTTTATTTATGAAAATTCTCGATGGAGGTAGCTTCCCGAGTGGGGAGGTGTTAAAAATTTCGATTCGTTCGGGTGGGAAATCGTTCCACTTTTGTAGGACTATATATATGTCCATTTCATTATACAAGTATTTATTAGGCTACATACACAAAATCAGGTGGTTTTATCAAGAGACCTCGGCCATAGGCGACGCCGCTAAATTCCAAACTTCGGGCTGCTATTGAGAATTTTTTGACAGAAGAACCCAATACTTTTTGGCACTACCCGACTTTATTTTACTCGAATCTGGGACTTATTTATTTATATGATATTATATACGAGTACATTATCGATAACCTAATATTCTAGCTACTAGAACACGAGGCTGACATAAAAATATTAATCATATAATTTGGAAACGCACATTCGGTTCAAATTAGAATATTACTAACTACGCAAAACCTAATTTATGATTTCAAATTACATCCACGTCACGTCATAGCCGCCAACTTGTTCAGAAAAGCTACTAATTAAAAACTCTTTCATAAGCACTGACCTCTATTTTAACACAAGTTCGCTGGACAGGCTGTGGCCATACAAAATGAGCTTTGGATTGGATAGTCTACTGCACTATGAAAGATATTTTATATACAGGGTGTCCCCTATATCGGAAACTTAGTCCTATTTTTATAGTACCTAAACACAATCAATAACCAACAACTATTTTGTGTTATAGTTGTGGTATTAGTAGTTTAGCATCTAATTTTCAAAACCGGCAGTGGTTTAGTATTTTTAACCCCCGACGGAAAAACGACGGGGTGTTATAAGTTTGACGTGTCTGTGTGTGTGTGTGTGTGTGTGTGTGTGTGTGTGTGTGTGTGTGTGTGTGTGTGTGTGTATGTGTGTGTGTGTGCGTGTGTGTGTGTGTGTGTGTGTGTGTATGTGTGTGTGTGTGTGTGTGACTGTCTGTTCCCTTGTGGTGCTCAAACGGGTGGACCGATTTGAATGCGGTTTTTTTTGTTTGAAAGGTGAATTAGTCGAGAGTGTTGTTAGCTATGTTTGATGAAAATCGGTCCAAGATGGCCGCAGCTACAAAATGGCAGATTACATATTTTTTCACAACTCCCTTAATATGGGTATCAAATGAAAGGGCTTGACTAGTAGAATATCACTATTGCAAATTCAAGACGGCCGCCGCCACAAAATGGCGAATGTCGGGGGTTTTTTAAATTTTTAAATTATACTTGTCGCAAAGATCATTTCTTTAACCCTAAAGGGAAAATTAGCAGACGTTCCAAATAATGTACTATATACTATATACTGTATATATATACTGTATAATGTACTTATTTAAAGTAAAAGCAAATGCCGCTCTGTTTTTTATTCCGTTTTTATTGTTTCTTGTCTAGATACAAAACTTCGCGTGGAATTTTGAACCAAGTTCGTTGAAGTCGCTTTAACTTTTGTGTTTTAAAAATAGCTAATAGCCCCTTTATTTGCCAATGATTTGCAGTTTACTTCGTGGAAAATTCTCGGCCATTGGATTCGGGAGTTGGTTTTTATTTTTCGGTTCGGCAATTCTGCATTGCATGCGGTTATTAGAGCGAAATAACGAAGTGGATTTAAAAAAAATGTATCAGTATTTTTAGTTTTTTTTTTTTTGGTAAATTTCAACGTATGTTATCCTTTTTGTTTGATAATATTTTGCTAGTTTTCGATTTGTATATAAAACTGAAAATCTGTCAATCGTATTGTTCTCTCTTTGAAAACTATTGTGCCGACAAAAAATAATTCACTGGGGAAAAATAATACAAATAAAATAAAATTGAAGTACGAGGTCTGTGATGTCGAAATTTCTGCCTCTTTTATTGAGTGCATTATGATTTGTCTGGACTAATCTACGGAATGGCTGAAAAAATTAAATTGGTTTAAAATATCCTAGTTTTTATCCACGGAAATCAAAGAATTCTTACTGTGCCTATTGTTCAGCTTGTAAAATATATAAAAATGCATATATAAAAATACGTATGAATACGTTAATTAACTATAATCCAAACCCACTGCAATGAGACAAAGTGACCAGAATGCTGGCACACTTACGTCTTCGAAAGGCCAATCTGCTATGCCGGTCATCTGTAGACTCAGCTCAACTCGCCACATGACATCTCGTGGCTTTAAAAATCAAAAAAATTATAAAAAATTGTGGTAGCTTTCAGCATTATGGTGAAACCATAAACTTCATATTGCTTCCGTAAGTAAAAACTCTGGAATGGTGTCACACAGAGAGCTATGTATATTAAGAATTGCCACATTAAAACTAGCTTTCAGGATCGACTGTAAAGATAACACGCAATATAGCTTTATTCGCTATTTGCAGTAAATAACTAGCGGGCATGTTATTCTTCACGCTTTTTAACAACGTATTTTAGCGTCAAAGCTAGATTAGTCCGTGGGCTGAATAGGATAATAAATGTTATAATACTAGCTGATGTCCGCGATGTGATCGTCTCCGAGGGACTTGTTTCCGGGATGAAAAGTATCCTATGTCCGTCTCTAGGATGCAAACTATCCCTGTGCCAAGTTTCAGTCCAATCGGATGAACGATATGCGAAACCAACAAGGACGCCGTTCTTTGGGAACTCAGACTGGGAACAGAATTTTATTGAAATCGGTTCAGGGGTTTAGGCGTGAAAAGGTAACAGACAGTTTATAGGTACATATTGAGCTACTTTCGTATATTATTAGTACTAGGTTTTGCTCTCGGCTTCCCCCGCGTGAATTTCGGTTTTTCACAAATCCCGAGGGAATCGCGGATTTGCCGTTCCCGTTCCCTTTTCCAATGTTTATACCTACTTTCAAGGTAGTTTGCTATAGTAATCTACTTGCTGTAGCTGTAGATTGCTGTAGCAAATTTCGGTTTTTCCAAAATTCCGCGGGAACTATAAATTTTTCCAGGATGAAAAGTAGCCTATGTGTTATTCCAGGTTATAAGCTATGTATGTTTTAAATTTCAGCCAAATTTTTGTGTGAAAGAGTAACAAACATACATCTATGTTTCCAAACTCGCGTTTATAATAATTATAAATAAGTAAGGATGGATTACGAAAAAAAAGCTGTGTCAATCAAGATAAGCTGCTAATTTAAAATATTCTGCAGAAATACATTTTCCTGTTTAAACTGCTGCACTAATTCAAGTCTTAGACGATAAAGATAATATCGATTGATACGGACCATTAGCAGTAAATAGCTCGCCGGCAATTTGTTCTTTATCGCCTCGTATATTAGCTTCAAGCTAAGATACATTTACAGCTTTCTGTACGACACAGCTGTGAAACGTTCAAGTAGAAAATATATAACTCGTGTATAATACTAAATAACTTCAATACTTTGACTGGACAAGCTAATATTACTGCGAGTAAAATTATATTATGTCGTATTGGACTATTTATCCTTTAATTAATTTCCTCTATTAAGCGCTTCAGTTATATTATAGATGATATCGATTAATGTATATCACTACTTGAGATAACCAGATGTTAACTTCCTCATTATCGCTCCAAATACCATCAAAAGCATAACACAGTTGCCGGTTTTAGTAAGATGTGTAGGTATGATCTAACTTCGACGCAGCATAACTTTGCCAGCTAATTGAATTGGTTTGCTTAGAATACATTTAAGTGATATTGATTTGAATATAACTACAATATAACATGTGCTATTAGATATATTTATTAGATATATATAGATATAGAATATTCATATGCCGCATACGCGTCGGCCGTAAAATACTTACCTATCAGGGCGTTTTTTAACATAGACCGTACTTACCGATTTCAACACAACTCCTTTTTTGAAAGTCGGTTAAAAAAGTAGCCTATGTTACTCCTTGGCTAATTCTCTACTTGTCTGTGAAAGTCCCGTCAAAATCGGTTCAGCCGTTCCGAAGATTAGCCCGTTCAAACAGACAGACAGACAAAAATTTTAAAAACGTGTGAATCGGTTATGGTATCGTTCAAATAACCATATAAGCTTAATATGTGGTAGTTATTTCGAAATTACAGACAGACACTTCAATTTTATTTATTAGTATAGATTCACTCAATTAATAACGCTCGTGATAATGAAGGATTATGATTTTCCGGATTAGTGTGGTGTTATATTTCGCACAAATGTTTAGATAAGGCTTCGCGCACACGACCGACATATAAAATCCGAAAATCGGCAAAAGTCAGTGAAAATAGAAGAAGAGTTGATGTAGTACCTACTTCAATGTTACACAGTAATTTAACGCAAAAGCATATGAAACGTTCTAATGGACCCGATCTTTTTTGAGAAAATATTATAAAGTGTGTAAAGTAGTTGCGATGTTAAAGAGTAACAATCTTTAACATCGCAACTACTAAATCGATTTGTCTGAAATTTTGAATGGAGATAGATTTTGCCCTGACTTAACAGATAAGCTACTTTTGTCTTGGAAAAATTCACAGTTCCCACGGAATTTTGAAAAAACTGAAATGTATAGCCACAGCTATAGGTAGATTACTATAACAAACTTCCTTGAAAGTTGGTATAAAGGTTGGAAAATGGAGCGGGAATGGGAACCGGAAATCCACGATTCCCTCGGGATTTTTGAAAAATCAAAATTCACGCGGAAGCTAGTAATTATTGTAAAAGTAGAAAGTGTTAAGACGTGCGCGGCGCTTTTAGTTCGTGTTATTATAAAATTGTCTGTGGTGATTCGTTGATGGACGAAAATCATCGGTCGGCGTTAGCCTTTAAGAATACCTACTAAAATAATGATCATAAATTAAGTAATTGAAATATGGATTGTTGGATCAACTTGATTCACGCACATTGTATCAGCGGCGCTCGTTGTTTAATAACGTGGAATTATATTTGAGTACATAACTGCATAATTAATTAAGACTTAATTTATTCAAGGGGCCTGTGGCCCAGTGACAATCACGCATATTCTGTAGATTGTAGAATGTGCGTGGCCGTAGTAAATGTATGTATCACTAAATCGGCGCCGTCATCTTTTTGTCGGTGACGTCCCGGTGACGGTGGCGGTGGACAATCGCCCTAATAGGAGAATTCTGGACCAAATCTCTGATATTACTTTCTGAACAATAAAATTATGTTTTACTAACTATTGTGAACTCGCTCGGATATGTTTTTAGTTGGAAATGTGGAAACCATGTTTTAATAACTATTTTAGGGATTTGCTTAATTGCGATCTTAAAAGCTCGAGTGAACCGACTGCTATTTTTTGTTATATCTACGAAATAGTTTTTGCCGTCGCGTCGTCTCATGTAAAATAAAAATATCCAAAATCGAAGAACTCAATATTGCATTCTTCATCGTCTTAAACATAGACACATAAACATTATTCACACATTCCGGACGGGGGTCAAAGTGTTAGAAATGTCCATAAAATGCCGCACGTCCGATAAACCTTGTTAAGTACTGGAAAGATTGTAAATACCGGTAATTAATTAGCATTTATATACTTAGAAATTATTTATTTACGAGTTAGCATCGAATGTCTCTTCAACGATGATATTATATCTATCTTCTATCTATCTATCTATCTATAATATAATAAAACTGTAACAGATCCAATTCTGTACATTGAAGATATTTTGAAATTTTTTGTTGGAGGGCATTCTATAATCGATACTGAAGCCAAAACTGCAATTTGTTTCATTTTTGTCTGTCTGTCTGTCTGTCTGTCTGTCTGTCTGTATCTTGGCCGCGCATCACGCCGAAACTACTGAATGGATTCGAATAGAACTTGGTACGATTTGAGTTTATACTCCGAGGTAGGTTATAGGATACTTTTTATCCCGAAATTCAGCACGGTTCCCTAGGGAGAGGGGAAGAAAGTTAAAACATGTATTTAGCTGTAATTCATTAACGCGTAGTTCGATTTAACTCATTCTTTTTTTGTTAGAAAGGTAGTACTTTAAGTATTGTCCCGTAAATATTTCAAGGTCATAGGTTTATTAGTTCAGAAATGAAAGACATTACAACCCTGAGTAGTGGGTTCAAATAACTTGGGACCCGGATCTTTGAACGTACGGCTTATTTTAAACTGGTGTGCGTTTAAATTTATGTTTGTCGGTCTGTCTATTTAGTCCAGCTAATCTCCGAAAAGGCTGGATCGATTTTAATGGAACTTTCAATGTTATAAGGAGTAACTTAGGCTACATATTTTAGTTTAGGTACATAAAAGAATAATGGGATCCGATCCGATCCTATATAAAAACCTTAATCTACGCGAACGAAGTTGCGGGGTTCAGCTAGTATAATAATATAATCGGAACATCAAAACGTAGCTCTTTTTGTTTATGCTTATATACCTACGTAAAATACGGATTTCACTTGTGTTCATTTGCCATTTTCATAATTGAATAGAGAAAAACTAATCTATCTAATTAAGCATTTATCTACCGAGCCTGTAGTTGTTACAATGAAAAGGATATTGTATACCCTGCCCTTATGGTAGAACGAGCGTCTCTAGAAAACATAATTGCAAAAAGTTATTGCAATAATATTCCTTGTATATAAATAATATGTAGACGTATATTATCTTGATTCTTTTGCACTGTAGATACCAGTACCTATACAATTTTTCTTGTAAAATAACCTTCTTAATAAGGAACAAAGTTTACTTGTTTTGATGTATGTAAATAATGTTTCTTTCTTGTTTCAGGGACCACAATGGGGTTAGCGTCGCTAATTTACGTGGTCATTGGAATCGCGGTCCCCGTCATTGCAGGTGCGTATTTAAAAACGCCAAATTAGGTATATGTAGCTACTTATTATAGTAATTATAATAATATAATTTGTTTCGAAGTTCGATAGAAGCTTAAAATTGAAAAACTTGCGTAACGCTTAAGATTTGGATAGCATTTTGAATTCTAATGTGAATTGCGTGAAAGTTACCTATATCTAGATATAGTATACGTAAGTAACTTCTTGAATACGGCTTGTTCTTTTAGTTGATAAATGTTTGCTCTTGATTGTAATTTTGTCACAAATGTTAGGTGCAGGGCGTTCTAAGAGGTCATAACTTTGGTAACTTTTTCCGAAATGATTGATTCTGAGAGATTCTCAGTTCACAGGATAAAGAGCAACTTTCAGCTGCCAAGTATGTCAGTCTGTCTGCGCTTAGTTGTTGCGTTATCTATTTCTGGCGGTACCTAATGGATTTTATGTACCTACTCTACCAATTTCAATTGCTCCATTCCCAATGTGGTTATGAATCCTCCTGTGTGTCCAAATATTCAACAAAATTTGGTTTTAGTTACATCACCTGTAATCTCAAAGTGCAGTATTGATTTGTTTACTCATTAAAATTAATTGCCATCACAATTATCTACTTTTTTAATCCAGAACAAATTGATGGAACCCTCTGTCTGTTTCGTAATTCGTTCGAGGCGACCCATTTCACCCGTCCAGATAAAATATCGTTAAGAGGCGTGACTTTCGATTCGTACACTGTCCACTGTCGCGTGTCAGAGGATTTATTGTATCTCGTTAGTAAGAAAACCAGCGATGTTTAGCGTGAAAGTGGTAAGTATCGTATGGTTCGTTGTTTTTTCTTTTATTTTTGAACTGGTCCGTGTCGCTCCCGAGTCCCGGCGGATGCGGCAGGTAGCCGCGCACACATCGACACTTGGTGTATTGACGTGAAGTTAAATAAAAAAAGCACTAATCCAGTAGCGGGTTCCGTGGATAAATATGAAGTGATACATCTCACTTGGACCGCGGTGGTAATAGTAAAAACTTGTTTGAGTTTCCGTACCGGTGGAGTTATGATTTCCAACCAACTTTGTACTCGTAGATAAATGTAACTATTAAACTTTGTTGTACCTGGTGTACTGTATACCCGTATTACTAATTCCCCGGAATTCTGACAGCTGTCATTGTCATTTACAGATGAGTTATTTGTATGGAGAACTTGGTTAACATCTACGAAGTACGATTTTACCCCAAACTACTTTAATTCCCTGTCATCATAAAAAGCCATATGCCGCCTAATAATATTACTCGTTTCGCCTTAAAATATAAAACACCAAGAGTGGAAATTAGAAAGTGCACACTGACAGCAACAGAAAACAAAAGAAGCACATTGAAAAAAATATTCAAAAATGAATGTCGAATGACATTATCACCATGAAGTGTCTGTCAGGCATTTGTCATATCTACATGCGGCAGTTGATTTGTATTTGCATAAGTTTTGAATTTTTTATCTTTTTTGTGCGAATTGTTTTATCTCTGGTAACATTACGAAACGTCAGAATTCCAGGGAATTAGTAATACGGGTATAGCTGGTTTGCTATTACTTACTGCTATGTACAAGGGCGTCGCCAGCCGCTGGCCAAGGGGGGGGCAAGTTGATGATATTATAGTATGCGAAAAGTGTAAATAAGCCAGTCATATTTGACACAAAAATCGCTAAAATCACAATCAAACGGCTAGTTCTGATTTTTTAATATGTTGTTAGGACCATTACCTACCAGTAGTCGAAATCCAATTTTGCAGCTTCGAAAGACCTGTGCTAACTTTGCAGCTGTCAAAAAACCACGAAATTTTTGCTTTTTTTTCAATATAAGTCCTAAAATATGCGTTTAAAAAAAATTCTATACTTTTTAAAGTAGACAAAAATTGCTACAATTGAACTAAGAACTAGCTTTTTAAATTCAATATTTGCTGAGGATATAGCTCTCCAAATTGACAATTATTTCCAAAAAAGTGAAATTTTAAGATATTTTGTTAAATTTTAAAACCCCGATATCGGGGAAAATACTCACTTTTTACTAGACTAGACTTTACATGGGCAAAGTCAAATAAAAAAAATTGTAATAAAAATAATTAGCTTTAATGTTACTAATTTAGATAGGCACCTACTTACTTAATGCAAACCATAGCATATTTATAGTTTTTCAAATCTCTAGGGGGGGGCAGCTGCCCCCCCCTGCCCCTACCTGGCGACGCCCTTGGCTATGTATATGTATATAATCTAAGTAAGTTGGTATTGGTACCTATAGCATAATATTGATGGCACATGATTAGATCGCAACATTGTATAGTCAATACTCTAAGATGTCCTAGGTTCATGTCTCGGGTCGAAAAAAAAAAGATTTTGGGTTAAGTTATCATTTTGAGAGTGAAGGAATAGCGCGTGTACACCTGTGTTTCCGTACACACTTGTGCACTTTAATATCTCCCACGTAATTGGTTAGTTTCCATCTCGGATGAGATTGGCTGTCGTGGCTATTTGGTTGGGAGGACTGTAATTAAGTTACAAATAATTTCTATACACTGTATACTTACTCTTGCCTTAGATATGAATTGCATTTGACAACCTTTAAGATGGAGCTCATCTCCATCTAGAGCTCCAATTGTCAACCTCACCTGCACGCGGTGCCCCCTGCTGATTTACCAACGAGGCCCTGACGACCGACCGATGGCGGTATAACCATCCAAAACTAGCTAGACTGAGTAAATGACAGAGGCCGGTGTCGGGCAGCAGCGACACCGGTGCGAACAGTCTAGCCCTGCGATGACCAACACGCCTGCCCAGCGTGGTCATTATTTGGGCAAATCCTTGAAATGGACAGATTCACATTGCCAAGGCCCCTAGTCCCCGGCGGCCCCGCTATTCCTGGCTCTGGCAGCGGTTATGGTAACGGTGGGGCAGGGGGTGCTAAGAATCTCCGGAAGAGATTCCGCTGCCAACCCCGACGACTAGACCTGGCAACATACAACGCACGCACATTGAGGACTGACGAGAAGATCATCGAGCTGGAGGAAGCAGTGAGCAAGTTGCATTGGGATATTATAGGATTGTCTGAAGTCCGAAGAGAGGGGGAGGACTCGATAATTCTCAATTCCGGCAACTTGTTCTACTACCGGGAGGGCGACCAACAGTCCCAGGGTGGTGTCGGATTCATCGTCCACAAGTCCCTCGTCAACAGCATTGTTCAAGTCGAGAGTGTGTCGAGCAGGGTAGCGTACCTTATACTCAGAATCACCAAACGGTATTCGCTGAAGGTCATACAGGTTTACGCACCGACATCGACACAACCCGACGAGGAGGTGGAGGTACTGTATGAGGATATTTCTAAAGCCATACATGCCTCCAACACTCACTACAGTGTTGTGATGGGGAATTTTAACGCTTTATTTGAGGATTCTTTATTGAGGCTGGGTGAACGAATCGGTGCAGAGGTGAGAGTGGGGCAATTTGGATATGGGCGAAGGAACCATAGGGGCCACATGCTGGCCAACTTCATGGAGAAGGAGGGCCTCTTTATGATGAACTCCTTCTTCAAGAAGCGGCCACACAGAAAGTGGACGTGGATGAGTCCAGATGGTTCCACGAGAAACGAGATTGACTTCATCATGTCGACCAAACGGCATACATATATTCAATGATGTCTCAGTGATCAACAGGGTGAAAACCGGAAGTGATCACCGTATGGTAAGAGGCACATTGAATATCAACATAAAGCTGGAAAGGGCCAAACTGGTGAAGTCTACACTCCGACCTTCTCGTGCTCATATCCAAAACCCCGAAAGCTTTCAGCTCGAACTGCAGAACCGATTCGATTGCCTAGCAGATTGCGACTCTGTGGACGATCTAAACAACAGGCTGGTGGAAACTGTCCATACGGTTGGGTCCAAGTATTTAAGACCCACCGTGCAATCAGAACCAAAAAGTTCTCAGACCAGACTCTCAAGCTAATGAATAAGAGGCAAGAAATGAGACTGCAGTCTTCAGCAGATGCGTTTGCTTACCGGCAGATTAATAGGCAGATCTCTAAGGCACAAACGCGAGACTTGCGTAACTTTAATACAGAATGTATTAAAGATACGATCGAGCGAAACAAGTTCTCAAAAGTCTTCACAAGAGATCTGTCTATCGGACAGAGCCAGCTGACGCGACTGAAGACCGACAGCGGTAGTCTCATTTCATCAAAGCCTGAGATCTTGAGAGAGGTAGAGAACTTTTACGGACAGTTGTACACCTCAACTCAGAAGCCTGTTGAAGATTTGGCTAAAGATCCCAGAGCCAAATTGACCCGACACTATACCGAAGATATCCCGGACGTCAGCCTATACGAGATTAGTATGGCTCTCAAACAACTGAAGAACAACAAGGCGCCAGGCGATGACGGAATCACAGCGGAACTCCTGAAAGCAGGTGGCAAACCAGTTCTTAAGATCTTTCAGCGATTGTTCAATTCCGTCATCGACGAGGGTATAACGCCAGAGGCATGGCACAGGAGCGTGGTGGTTCTTTTCTTCAAAAAGGGTGATAATACCTTGCTGAAGAATTATAGACCCATCTCGCTGCTGAGCCATGTCTATAAGTTGTTCTCGAGAGTCATTACGAATCGTCTCGCTCGTAGGTTCGACGACTTCCAGCCTCCCGAACAGGCCGGGTTCCGAAAAGGCTTCAGTACCATAGACCACATCCATACGCTGCGGCAGGTTATACAGAAGACCGAAGAGTATAACAAGCCACTTTGCTTAGCGTTTGTGGACTATGAGAAAGCCTTTGATTCGGTGGAAACTTGGGCTGTATTGAGATTACTACAGAGATGCCGGATCGACTATCGGTATATCCAAGCGCTGAAGTGTTTGTACGCAAACGCCACTATGTCAGTCCGTATACAGGATCAGACTACAAGACCAATCCAATTGCAGCGAGGAGTGCGACAGGGAGACGTCACCTCCCCGAAGCTCTTTACCGCAGCATTGGAGGACGTCTTTAAGCTTCTGAATTGGAACGAACTTGGCATCAACATCAACGGCGAGTACATCACTCACCTGCGGTTTGCCGATGATATAGTCGTGATGGCAGAGTCTCTGGAAGATCTCAATACAATGCTCAACGACCTCAGCAGGGTTTCTCATCAGGTGGGCCTAAAAATGAACATGAGTAAGACGAAAATCATGTCAAATACTCATGTCCCGCTTCACCCGATAATCGTTGAGAACTCGGCGCTCGAAATTGTAGACGAGTATATATACCTAGTAACACACAGTCCAGCTAGGTAGGTCCAATTTCGAGAAAGAGGTCAACCGCCGAATCCAACTCGGATGGGCAGCGTTCGGGAAGCTTCGCGATGTCTTCTCGTCCAAAATTCCTCAATGCCTGAAGACGAAAGTCTTCGAACAGTGCGTGTTGCCAGTGATGACATACGGATCCGAGACATGGTCGCTAACTATGGGCCTCATAAGAAAGCTCAGAGTCGCTCAGAGAGCGATGGAGAGAGCTATGCTCGGAGTTTCTCTACGCGATCAAATCAGAAATGAGGAGATCCGTAGAAGAACCAAAGTCACCGACATAGCTCAACGGGTTGCGAAACTGAAGTGGCAATGGGCGGGGCACATAGTTCGGAGAACCGATGGACGTTGGGGTCCCAAGGTGCTGGAGTGGCGACCTCGCACCGGGAAGCGCAGTGTTGGTAGACCCCCCACTAGGTGGACCGACGACATCAAACGAGTCGCAGGGAGCCGCTGGATACAAGCGGCACAAGACCGTGGCAAGTCGAAGTCCCTTCAAGAGACCTATGTCCAGCAGTGGACGTCAATCGGTTGACAACGACGACGACGACGAAGATGCCCGCAATGTAGCAGATTTGATTCCCAATTAAGACTATTAAATACAATCGTAACAGTAACTGTAACGTAACTTTAACTGCTTATGGTGCAAGTGATTCTGAAAGATTCAATAAACAAACAAAACCCAAATGGTGACTGTTATATGAAACGATGAATTTTAGAAAATGCATCGTCGGATGATCGGAAGTGTATAATAGACCTTCGGGCTTCGCCTAATAGGCTTAATGGAGTCTCGAAGTATATAGGAACACGTCGAATCGCTTAGCGGCGTGAATAATTTCCCACCCACGCCAGTGGTACTGAAAGATGTTCCCAGTTAACGTTATTTGAATTAACCGAGAACCAAACCTTCGAGATTATCCAAGTTTTGTTTTACCAGGATATGCACTTGTGGGCCAAGGTACCAAGTACTAATTTCAGGCATTATATAGAGTAGATTGGTGATCATTACTGTTTGCTAAGAATTCACGCGTGACAAAAACTCTTACGTGTGATAGGAAATACGAATCCTTTCATGCGATTTATTTCTGAACTTCCGTGCTTGAAATAGCGCAACATGTCACTTATATGGTTATTATTAACCCCCGACGCAAAAACGACGGGGTGTTATAAGTTTGACGTGTCTCTCTGTGTGTGTGTGTCTGTCTGTCTGTTCCCCTGTGGCGCTCAAACGGGTGGACCGATTTGAATGCGGTTTTTTTTGTTTGAAAGGTGATTTAGTCGAGAGTGTTGTTAGCTATGTTTGATGAAAATCGGTCCACGAAGGCCGCCGCTACAAAATGGCGGATTACATATTTTTTCACAACTCCCTTAATATGGGTATCAAATGAAAGGGCTTGACTAGTAGAATAGCACTAAGTATTGCAAATCCAAGATGGCCGCCGCCACAAAATGGCGATTGTCGGGGATTTTTTAAATTTTCATTTTACACTAGTTGTGTACTATAACAAATAAATTACGTTGAAATCTCGGTGCGTTCTGATAGTGATTTTGATTTGTGCACGCAACTGTGCATCAATTTGGTATGCGTTTTCCTCCTGCTTCGCAGTTCTATCCTTGATAATATATTTCTATGGTACCAACCAACTCTACCTAAGAATTTAAAATCTTATCTCTGATGTAACAAGCAGTAATTTGTAAGAATTCTTATCCCTGACGCAGAGACTCACACCATTACCACAGAATAACCAGAAGGGAAGCTACCTAAGAACGTCCAAAATTTATACCTATTCTGATAGGGTTGTCACCTGTTGCATGTGAAAAATTATGGGTAAAAATAAAAATATTATATACTAGTATATAATATGTATAGCAAGATATGTAGTAATGATTGGAATAAAATGTTTTTTATATTATACTAGCTTAGCTAGGTAGTACCACCTTGACTGCCTCGTTGGTCTAGCGGTTAGCACGTTCGACTGTGGAACACGAGGTCTTGAGCTCGATTCCCGGGTCGGGCCAAAAAAAAATGAGGTATTGGGTTTTTCTGTCAAGAAATTCTCAGTGCCAGCCCGGAGCTGGAAGTTGGCGGTGTTAGATACACCCCCGTGCCTCGGAGAGCACGTAAATCCGTCGGTCCTGCGCCTAATCTCTCTCCGGTCGTGTCGCATTGGCGTCCCATCGGACTATGAGAGTGAGGGAATAGAGAGTCCACCTGTGTATGCGCACACACTTGTGCACTATAATATCTCCTGCGCAGATGGCTAGTCTCTGCCTCGGTTGAGATTGGCCGCCGTGGCTGAAATTCGGTCAGGACATTAGTAGGTACCTACTAAAAGTAAGTGTGCACATATACGTAGGTATCCCTAGTGACAGTACCTAGATACTTACTTACTTTAGTAAATTGAATGAATTAAGTACCTAGTTGCTTAGATAGGTACCTTAGATAGGCCCATCGAAATGGTCCATTGTGTACAGGAGCTATTTTAACTTACCTGGCAATGTTTTACCTAATTCTATTGAGTAGAATCTGATTTCGGTACCAGTGGTAGAGTCTTGACATAATATCATAAGTGGCACATGCTATCCTACAATAAATAAATTCATTTCATTTCAATTAATTTCATTTCATTAATTTTTTTGTGTAGATAATATAATATTATGTAAAGGTATACTTACTTGTATACTTACTTCACTTGATCTCTAGGGTACAAAAAAAAAGAAATATCCTTATTTTTAGTGGAACTTAAACATACTGTACAATACTGAGGCATATTTGTCTAAACACAACACTTAATTTTTTATAAGTATAATTTACACTATTTTAAGTACACAGTTGTCTAAACTCTCGCCAATAACTCTCGCTAATAATTTAATGCGCACGCGACACTACCACACGACAGCCTTGACGTTATTCAACTAATTGTTCACTAGCGGAGCGTCCGTGACAGCTCGTGTGTGCGTGAGCGGCGCTATGTGTGAGTGCACTTACTGCGGGACGCTTGTAGGTAGCTTCCTCTCTGTTCCTTTTCTACTCGTGTGCCATTACACCATAAGGTCATTATCTGCAAAGCTACTTAACGGACGGAACTCAAAAAAAAAAACCGGTCAATTCAGCCGGGACTGCTGCCCGGGAGTATTACCCTAAATGGATACGTGTGTACACAGAAATTTCACGGTAACTCGGCATAATGTTGTCTCTTCTATTAGAGCTAGGTCATTAGTTGGTAACTTGGTTAACTGCCGATCAGTTTGACTGTTCAATGATTTAAGTGTCATACAGATCTGTGTTACAAACGCGGTGATTAGTCATCTAATTGTGAAAGAATTATTTTAAGTCTAGAGTGTAAGGTGCGATAAGAAACTTCTAGCTAAAATTCTAGCTAAAATTTTGAAGAGTTTTACAATTTATGCTATAGCTTTCATCTGGATCTGTAGGTACCTAAATAATAATTCAATGGCCGCACGATGTAATTCATGAATCCTCAACGGTTATAAAAACAGACTACACAGTAAGAACTTAATTTTTGAAAGCTTCGTAAAGCTCGCCATCAAAGTTTATGGGGTGAATAGCTTTCTACGCAAATTAGAAAAGCTCGGTCATAATAATTGCTCGCAGACATCAGTCGTTGAGTACTGAATGTAAAACACGCAATAAAAAAATATTAGACAAAATAAACAAGGCTTTAAAGTGGATGAAAAGCGCCTTCTGTTTTCGTTAAGGCTCCTATCCACACAAAGCGCGATGACGTGCGACATTTAATAGAGGGTTCTCGCGGTTCGATTTTAGTTGCTCGACAATTTGTTCAACAAACTTAAAAGGTATTACTACGCCGAATTTATGCTCGTAAAATTATTGGTGGGCCAAAACTTATGGGTACACTGTACACGTACAGATGCAAAGTTTGACCAAATGACAAAAATAAATGCAAGATTCTTCTAGACTCTAGACCTGGTTTGTTCTAGAATTTCGGTTTCACAAGGGCTTTAGCGTTGTTGATTATGATAAACTTATGCCATTTTAGCTAGGCGTTAATTGTTCTTCAAACTGTACTTACTTTGTTTTGTGATCTTTTTTGCTCTATATTTTAGGCAAATCTCTTTGGGTACTACATACTAAATGTGGAGTAGGAATTCCTTCTAAAAATACCCAGTTAGTTAGTTCCGCTCCAATATAAGGATTAAAAGGAAATGAGTGTAATTAAAACAATGAAATTTTATCCTCTATTTACTGAACGGAGTTCCCCGGGGCACGCTAATGTGGATTTTTGTTGCAATCATTGCTAGCGTTGCTTTTGAGTTTATACGTAACTACTTCTCGTGTTCATTCTATACAGACGATATTCGCAATTTTGCAATTGGTTTAACTTCCCAACTTTGCAGACAGATACAGACGGTCTATATTTATCTATACCTACTCTTAAAGTTGTGTGTATATTATCTAGTCTGAACCCTTGACTAAATTATAATAAATCAAATCAAATCAAAATTCATTTATTCAAAGTAGGTACACTGTACACTTTTTGAAATATGCTGACGAATTCTGGCAATTTTGTTTCAGTCAGTCTTCTAATGATTTTTGCATAATGATTAATGAAACAGAAAACTAGATACAAGACTTTTATAACAATGGGTATACATAATATATCGTATATATAATATATCGTATATATAATACACCTTGAGTTGAAGACTTCGTTGGCCAGCTTTCATTTTCTACTTGTGGTTTTTTTTTGAAGTGATAAGTCTTATAAATCGATAAACGCCGGCTACATGCACGAAAAAGCGTGACTTATTGTCACGTACCGCGTGGAAGCGAGATCGCGAAACAAGCGATAAAGAAGGCACGATCGGCCTACGCTAAGAATTATTACATAGTCTTATGGCATAAGCGTTCGGCTTGTGCATCATCATCTGCATCTATCTCTCTTTGTTTTCTTATGTCGTTAACACGTACCTACCTACCTACTTAAAATTTACCGTAAATAAATTTTTAGGGTTCCGTACCCAAAGGGTATTTTAGTACTTTTCTCTTTATTCCTTTTTTCCCATATGAATTTTTGCCTTTCTTCTTTGTAAATTCTACCTATCCATGAAGACATCACTAGCTAATAGCTAAGTATATTATTTCTTCCATTCTTGTCTATTTACTTTTTTTTTAGTTAGCTGTAAGTGTTCCTAGAAAACCAAAAAACGAAGTGACTAATACAATTCTTCTTGGTGACTCTACCACAAGATCAATTAATATCTTCGAAGCCTGAGAGCAGCTCAGTCAACACGAGTTATTATTATATCCTAACCAGTCAGACAAACGTATCCCAAGGTAGTGATTCAACATACAGATAAAGTTGTTTTAAATTCTTCAAGCGGTCATTGCTACGTAAGAAGAATCTGATAATTTCGCGTCTCCCCGTCCATTAGGTTCTATAACAACTGATTATACAAACGATTATATTAATCTAAATGTATTTAAATAGGGTTCAGATTTGTTTGGGAGCTGCAATAAAATATTAATCACACGATTTGATGAGTCATTCACGTTTCAAGATCAAAATGTGTGGGTAACAATATTCCAAGGACGCCGACTCGAGGTTTCTCTCATTGGTTACGTGTGTATCACTGAACGGAGAATGCAAACAAAAAACCTCACTGACTTCATTTTAAGGGTGCCTATCCACTGCCACTGATGCGGAGTGGAGCGAAGACTGACTAATCAAGTTATTTATTAATGACTTCTCTCACGTTGACTGTCAATAATGTGATTAGTCCGTGGAATATTCTGTTGACATAACCACACTACCATACTGTACTAACTGCCTCGTTGGTCTAGTGGTTAGCATGTACCTACACGGGGTTCGATTCCCGGATTGGACTAAATGTTGTTAGGTACTGGATTATTCTGTATAATAAATCCTCAGGGCTAGCCTGGAGTTGGTATTTGGACGTGTTGCTCCCCCGTGCCTCGTAGAACATGCCCCAGTTATTCTCACTATCATGTGACAATAGTCGTTAACCCGCATTGAAGCAACGTAGTGGGTCTAAGATCTAAGTCCCTCTCCTATAAAAGAGGAGGCCTTTGTCCAGCAGCGGGACGTTAAAATGGCCGTAGTGGTGACGATGGTAGAACCACACTTTTTTTACCTAAAATGATTTACATAGGTACATTATCAAAAGACGGGAGCTGGAATCTAGCACCTAAATTTTTTACATTATCAAAACTGAGATGAGATGACTGAAAAATATGGGAGTTGGAATCTAGTACCTATAGGGCCCCTGTCTACTGAAGCGGACCGAAAACTTACTCAGCAGACCAATTAGGTTTTGATAGATGACGTGATAATTGGTCCGGCGAATACACTCCACTTCAGTGGAAAGGCACCCTAATAAATGCAGGACTGCCCACGCCCGACTTTTAATTCTGTATAGGCATAATCTGTGGTTCGGTCAACATCAGCAGTAAAACATGCAGCTATTGACCGCGACTCCACCCACGTGTAATTCGGGTCCTAGTTGAAGAACGATTTCGATCGAAATTAAAATAAAATTAAACTAGATGTACTTACGTACTTGTACATAATAAATGTAGAGTAATATTTTAAAGTTTCATCTTAATAGGGTAATCCTAGTTAGTAGTTTTGTGCGCAAACACAGGCAAACTCGTTAATGAGGAAGTTTTCTGATTAAACGATTAAAAACGTTTCTTTTCATCGACAGAAATCGAAATGGAGTTCACCAAGTATCCCGAATCGGTGACTGCGCCGGTGGGAGATGAGGTGACCTTCGAGTGTGCGGTCAGAGTGCCCGGCGAGAGGCTGACGTGGCGGTGGCGGCCTGCTGATGATCTGGAGTGGGGGGACTGGAACAACGTGGACGGCGTCAACGACAAGGACGGCGTGTCCACGAGGCTGGTGGTGCAAGTGAGAGAGAAAACCCCCTCCGCTTTGTATCAGGTGAGTTAGCGTTGCTGCTGGATATAGGTCTCTCGCAGGATTTCCGTGCCATACGAGGACGTGGGAAATATGGTGACGACCTGGAGTGGGGGGACTGGAACAACGAGTTAGCGTTACTGCTGGATATATGTTAGGAGGACGTAAGGTTTCCGTGCCATACGAGGACGTGGGAAATATGGTGACGGCCTGGAGTGGGGGGACTGGAACAACGAGTTAGCGTTACTGCTGGATATATTATGTTGAAAAAAAAAAAAAAAATGAAAAAATGATTTATTCATAGAAAAAAGATTTTTTACAAAATATTAATCAGTTGTTGGGACATCCTTTTAGGTAAATTTATACCTGTGCCAGGATGTCCCGCTCTTCCGTAGACAATCTTTATGAAAATCTTATATATAGAAATGAAGTAACTACAATATATTTAAGATATAAATTAAATACAATATTAAATTAAATATCCTAAAAGTGTGTGTGTGTATGTGTGTGTGTGTGTGTGTATGTGTGAGTGTGTTTGTTTGTGTGTGTGTGTGTGTGTGTGTGTGTGTGTGTGTGTGTGTGTGTGTGTGTGTGTGTGTGTGTGTGTGTGTGTGTGTGCATGCATGCGCGCGCAGGTAGTTCTTTCAGGTGATAACTTCGAGTAAAGCCTCAGTGTCTTCATAATTTAGGTTAGTGAGCCATTCAGTTAGAGACTTTTTAAGATCGTGAGTATTTAATGAATATATTTTTAACAAATTATTTACTTTCTTGTAAATGTAAGCCGATTGATTAGTATACTGTTTACTAGCAAATGTAGTTTTTATAATATTTGTTTCTATTCTAATCTTTACTCTTCTTTTTGTCATTGTGTCAGTATCTATAGTAACTGTTTTATGCCGATTTAGTATTAGTTTTAAAATATATAGCTTTCTCACTGTCATTAAATTATTTATGGAGTATAGCTCATTTGTTGGGAACCGATAAGGTTTGCAGTACATAACTTTTAATAGGGCACGTTGACTACGCTCTAATTCAAGAAATTTAATTTTTGATGCTCCTCCCCATACTGGAATGCAATACGACAGTATGGATTCAGCAAGGGCTGTATACACTTGAATTAGAACTTTGTTAGTTGCAACATGTCTTAATGTTTTAAAAATCCAAATAAGTTTTCTAATTCTGCTAGATAGTAGTTCCAGATGGGAGTGCCAGGATAATCTTTGGTCAATAATTATACCTAGATATTTAATTGAGTCAATTTTATCAATGGTAGGACACGTGCAAATTACGCTCTGGACGTTACAATGATGAATTCGTAGATTTGATGTTAAAGGTTGACTTTTATTATTTATTGCAAAACATATGTAGTTTGTCTTATTAGTGTTAAGTGTCAGAAAATTTGATTTAAGCCAACTAGATATTTTCCTTAAGCCTGTTTCGGCAGTACTATGCACTTCTTTCCAAGTTTTCCCATGAAAGACTATAGCAGTGTCATCTGCATAAGAATAAATATTTCCAGAATCTATTTTAAAATCACATAGGTCATTTATATATATTAAAAACAAGGTAGGTCCTAGGACACTACCTTGTGGAACACCGAAGGTCATTTCAAGGTCAGTACTGGTATAGTCTTCTATTTTTACACGCTGAGTTCGATTACTTAGATAGTCCTTCAACAGATTAAGCTGATTTCCTCTAATGCCAATGTTTTCGAGCTTTTTTAGAAGGATAGGGATCGAAACTGTATCAAACGCCTTTTTGAGGTCCAAAAAGACGGTCAAACATTTATTTTTACTATCAAGATGGTTTACAATATGCGAAGTTAACGCCAAAATAGCATCTTGCGTACATTTCCCTTGCCTAAACCCGTATTGTGAGGTTGATAAAATATTAAATTTATAAAGGTATTGCATTAGTCTATTATTAATTAATTTTTCCATTACTTTAGAGAGTCCCGTTAAGACTGAAATTGGCCTATAGTTATTGATTTGAGTTTTATCCCCATTCTTATACACAGGAGTAATTATTGATTGTTTCATGAGCGAAGGAAAAATACCTTTAGTAAAACAAAGATTTGCTAAGTAAGTGAGTATGGGAACTATTAAGTCTTTTGATAGTTTTAGAAATTTTGTAGGGATATTGTCAAGTCCAGAAGCACTGTCTGATTTTAAATTCATAAGGATTGAAGTAACCTCTTCGTGATCAGTATTTAAGATAACAAAGGATGACAATTGATTTTTATCGTAAGGTATATGTATTGGATTGTTATGCTGTAATAATTGGTTGTTCATTTGAATTTCTTTAGCAAGATTTGATCCGACATTAGCAAAGAAGTTGTTTACTGAGTTAACTGCCTTCATAGGACATGGGTCAATATCAAGTAATTGTGAATTGATTGTTTTAGCAGGTTTTGTGCTTGTTAAATTTTTTATATTATTCCATAGCACTTTTGGGTTCTTATCTAGTAATAATTTCCTGTCATGTATACGTTTCTGTTTCTTAATTAAATTGTTACAGTAGTTGCGATATCTTTTATATGTAATTTTAAGTATATTATCGTCAGGATTACATTTTAATTGTTTTTGCATTTTATTTCTGTTATGTATACATCGTAAAATACCTTGAGTTATCCATGGTTTTATTGTTCTTTGTTTTTTAGGTAAACTCATAGTATGTGTATTTTCTTGCAAAGATTCAGTGATTTTAGTAGTTAGCATCTCAAGTAAGCTGTTTGGATCATCACAATGCAGTAAAGTTGATAGATTTTTATTTGCAAGAGTTGTAAGAGCTTTGTCAAAATCTATATAGATTTTTTTCTTATTAATTTCTCTCGTAGATTTTATCTTAGTGAAACTACAAAATACCATAAAATGGTCGGTAATGGTTGTGTTGAAGATGGCTATATTAGCATTAATCTTTTTCCTATCGAGTTTTAGCATAAAGTGGTCCAAACAGCTATTATCTCTGGTTGGCAACAAATGCCCTGGTAATAGTCCAAAAGTAGATAGCATATTTAGATAATTGTGCCTATTTTTATGATCCATGGAACTTTCACTAGGTTTCTGGATAAGATTGATATTTATATCACCAGTTATTACAATATTTTTACAAGCTTTGATTGTATCTAGGTGCATTCTAAGTGATTCAGTGAATTTATCAGTATTAGCATTTGACGGTGATCTATATATACCTAGTATAATATGGTTAAAAATATCGATCTGTAAACATGATGCTTGATCTAAGTTAATTTCACGAATTTTAGGACTCAGATTGCTTTTGACATATATTACTACCCCATCGTTTTGATTGAGACGGTTAGCTGTAGCAAAAGAATTGTAATTATATAACTGAGGTATGTTTTTACTGTCGTCAAGTCTGCATTCTGTAAGTATTAATATGTCAATTTGGTGTTCTAGGTTTGATAATGTTACCAATAAGTCGTCAATATTTTTATATATACTTCGTATGTTTTGCGTGATAATAGTTAAATCATTTTTATTTATGTGTATATGTTTATTTAAATTTTCGATATCGCAATTGATTGAAGTAGCTATTTCAGTTTTGTCTATTTCTTTTATTGTTGAAAGTGCACTATCCATTCGGAAACGTCTTTAAAAGTATGTAAGTGAAGCATGAATTCGTGATCAGGGTACGATTACCGATTAGCATACAGTTTTTTTGAAACAGAGTAAAATATATAATTCTTAGCAGCACTTCATGGCCTACAACTATGATAGTCCAGAAAGTTGACATGAATTTTTTAGGTAAAACTTGCTTGAGTAAGTATGGCGTGTACAGCGAGCTAAAGAGTGTGAGTTTAGGTAGTGTTTTGTAACTGTAGATTATAGAGCGTGAATTTTGGAAGATGTGTGTGTTTACAGTAAGTGATGTGAGTGTAAGTAAATTAGGCTTGTAAGCAATAAGATTATTTACAATCAAGTAGATAAAGTAACAATTTAAATATATTAGAGTGTCTAACACTGTAATCACTGGACATAGTCAATCTTCTTGTTGTAGTTTATGAATTTGAGCCTCATTAGTAATCAGAATCACTCGAGAATTGTCATCTTTTCTCACATACACCTTGCCGTAAGATGTCCAACAATATTTATATAGTCCCGACTTGATTAGTGCTCTTCCTAGAAAGTATAGTCGGGAGGACTTCGCGGTTAGGTTTTCAGAAATGAAAACGGGTGTCTCAGTTTCATTGCGCAGTCCTAAATGTTTTGCACAGATTTTTGAGTTATTTTTTATATTAAAAGACTTACTCATTTTAATGAAGTTATTTAGTTATTGTCGACATGGTTTCTATAATAATAGGTGTATTTCTTTGTCCATCCTTTCTTGGGCGTAATCTATATATATCTCTTATTTCTGTCTTATTTATTTCACATCCAATATTTTTAGACAGGCAAATTACCATGTTGAGCAAGTCCTCCTTGGTTTCATTATCATTTTTCGGCACATTTTTAACTTCAAAGCTAGTTTTCCTCATTCCTTTCTGCATGTCTTCAATTTTATCTTCCAAAATAGTAATATATTTTCGGTCTTCTTGTGCTTGCAGTTCCAATTTTTCAATTTTCTTTTTATATTCTTCATTTTGAGATGTAAGGAATGCAATAGAATTTTCTATATTTCGATTGGACTGTTGAATGTCAGCTAGCGTCGGAGTAATTTTTCTAATTTCTTCAGTATTTGTAGCCATCATAGAGTGTATTAAGTTTTTCATTTCTTCCTTAAATGCCAAGAATTCTACACTGAAGTCCTCATTTTCCCTCTTTCTTTTGTTTCGCACTGAAGCAAAACACGAAGGTGAGTCCGATTTGCTAAGCGAATCTGCCGCAATGTTGGTTTCCGAAAATGATTTATTCATACTGCTGGGCAATATATTTCTCCGTCTGAGAGACAATATAATAGGGGTTTGCAGTTCACACAGACGCAATAGGTTATCCAATCAATATGGCTGTCTGCACGCGCCAATCTATTCGCTATACTCCAGGGTGCAAACCAATTACTTTAAGTGAGTAAGCGTGGTAATCAATGTGGTGGTTCGTGCGCGCACCTCACAATGTTTGTATAACGTGCTGGTAAATCTATGCCCAACGTATATCAATGTTCAAGTCACTATCGTTACCGATTACAGTAGACTCGAAGTACCAGGGTAGCATGAGTTCATCGTAGGTAAGCGTTACGGCCACACATCGGAGGTACGGCCACGCTTCGAAGGAGGCGGCGTCTGCGCCGCTGTGTACCACGCCCTCCGCAAAATGACTGTGCTGTAGGGGCGGCTCCTACACACATCTAGCCTCCAGCTGTGATGGCGTCACTGTTGCGTCAGAGCTTGTGTCTTTCTGTTAACTCCTTAACACTTATGCACTCCTAATATTTTAGATTTATTTTTGAGCACAATTTAATTTAAAATAGAATTAAAATGAGAATTAAAACACTGTCTGCGCGTCTACTCGTGATCGAGGTCCGGGGGGAAGAGGGAGGAGGACGTATGTTAGGAGGACGTAAGGTTTCCGTGCCATACGAGGACGTGGGAAATATGGTGACGACCTGGAGTGGGGGGACTGGAACAACGAGTTAGCGTTACTGCTGGATATATGTTAGGAGGACGTAAGGTTGCCGTGCCATACGAGGACGTGGGAAATATTGTGACGACCTGGAGTGGGGGGACTGGAACAACGAGTTAGCGTTACTGCTGGATATATGTTAGGAGGACGTAAGGTTGCCGTGCCATACGAGGACGTGGGAAATATGGTGACGACCTGGAGTGGGGGGACTGGAACAACGAGTTAGCGTTACTGCTGGATATATGTTAGGAGGACGTAAGGTTTCCGTGCCATACGAGGACGTGGGAAATATGGTGATGACCTGGAGTGGAGGGTACTGGAACAATTTGAAAATTTATAATTTCTAAATTTTCTCTGGTCTAGTCTGGTGGGACGCTTCAGCCGTGGCAACCGGTAAAGTAATGCCGCCAAGCGATGCGTTCCGGTAGGATGCCGCATAGAAAACGATTTCTGTACGACAGTCGTCATCAACCTTTGTTTGCAGTTAGCTTTTTTTCAATGTAATTGAAATGATGTCTCTCCAAGTTTGCAACTCTTAAATTGATGATGAGGATGATATACCTACACATAATACAGACATCGTATAATTGGGTGCCTATTGCGTAAAAAAGCGTAATAAAAACACAAAGACAAATGCAAGACATTTATTTTACGTTCCACATTATTTGGAACCCCTAAGGATTCCTTCTAAAGAATAGCTGCTACAGAAAAATAAACACGTTAATTTCATTGTAGCAGGACATTCTTTGTCAGTATTATGTCTCATTCCTCGAATTCGGCGTATCGATCGAAATACGAAACAAATAAGTATTCGCTGCGGTTGGCTTCTGTTTTTGGGCATTATACAAAGGCAAAACAACATTAATTTTATGCAAACATTTCTATGTGTTTGGTTTATTTATTTATTGTTGAAGTGTAGGTAATATCTTTTCACGCGTTGAAAGATAGCGAGACGTACCACACGGTGGTAAAAAATTAGCTAGAGAGCTTTCCTACATTGAGTTTACACTTCATCATTGTTATCATCATTATCAACCCATTACCAGCCTACTTTAGGGCACGGATCTCCTCTCAGAGTGAGAAGGGTTTAAGGCCGTAGTCCACCACGCTGGTCAACTGCGGGTTGTGTGGAAGTGACTTTGCGCGCCTTGAACATTATGGGAGATCCGAAAGGAAGCCGAAGTGTTGACCACTAATCTATCATAGCTTTTTTAATTTACTCTTAGGGCCTGTTTCACCACCTTCTGACAAGTGTCGGATAGATTTTTCACAATTGTCTTTGTCATTCGACATGAAGCAAGAAAGTGACAAAACTTACGCATAGGCTATCGGACACTTATCAGAAAGTGGCGAAACAGGCCCTTAATCTTTAGAAATTACACACCTAACATTTGTTAAATAGTTTTTACTTGTCCCCAGTGCATGGTGTGGTATGGCGCGATCAGCCTAGTGTCGATTCCTGCGCGGCTCACCATCGCCAGGGTGGACCTCAGCGCGAACACGCAAGAGCGGCGCGTGATCACAGCTCCCTTACACAACACCGTGATCCTGCATTGTAAGGAACCGATGTCAGAGCCGCCTGCTAGACTGAGCTGGTGGAAGGAGACTTCAAAGGTGAGATACACCAGTTACATCCGACAATGCCCTGAATGATGGGCTTGAGTAGTCTTTAATCTAAAGTACTTTAGCGAGTGAAGACTCGCATGGATTAAAGTGACGTTTGCGAGGTTACCAAGAACCTTATATCGTAGTGATCCTCCAGTTGTTCTCTGTGTTTTCTTTTCTTTTTCTTTTCCCCAATCTTGACTAATCTATCTGTCAGTGCACTGCGCTGCATCCAGCACCTTGTTTTCGGTTCGTCGTCGTCTCAACCAATAGACGTCCACTGCTGGACATAGGTCTCTTGCAAGGATCGCCACAGATCACGATCTTGTGCCACCTGATTCCAGCGGCTACCAGCGACTCGCTTGAGATCGTCGGTCCATCGGGTCGCGGGTCTACCAACGCTTCGTTTACTGGTGCGAGGTCGCTATTCAAGCACCTTGGGACCCCAACGTCCATCGGTTCTTCTAGCAATGTGCCCCGCCCATTGCCACTTCAGTTTCGCGACTCGTGTTTTGGGTTGGATACAATATATGACAAGTTATATTTTCGAAAAAATTAAACTTACTCCAATAAACCATTTTTGAAGAGTTCTCTCAATTTCTACAGGATCCCATCATCGGATCCTGGACCTTATGACCATGGGACTGATGAAAGGACCCTTTAAAACAAAAGAAGAATGTTCCAAATCGGTCCTGGCGTCTTTAAGTAATCCGGAAACATACATAAAAAGATTCCGACGATTGAGAACCTCCTCCTTTTTTTGAAGAAATGATGCAGGAGGATCATTGCAATGCGTTGTGGCGCTTTTAAATCGCATGTGTGTCCATCGTCAGGGTTCAAGGAAGCAGCTGGACACACCGTACGGAGTGCTCGAGATTCACAACGCGACAGTTGAAGACAGCGGCACGTACGGGTGCACGGCGACCAACGACATCAGCGACCAGACCGTGGACTTGCCCGAGAGGACGTATCTGAAGGTTCAGCATGAAGGACACGGGGGTATTAGGTGAGTTTAACGTGGAGTGATCTAAAGTGTAGTGTTCCCTATCACGACAAGGGAAATTAACTATAAAAGTCCTCGAGATTCACAACGCGACAGTTGAAGACAGCGGCACGTACGGGTGCACGGCGACCAACGACATCAGCGACCAGACCGTGGACTTGCCTGAGAGGACGTACCTGAAGGTTCAGCATGAAGGACACGGGGGTATTAGGTGAGTTTAACGTGGAGTGATCTAAAGTGTAGTGTTCCCGACGAAGGGAAGTTAACTATAAAAGTCCTCGAGATTCACAAAGCGACAGTTGAACCCAGCGGCATGTACGGGTACGGTCACTTATAGGAGATATTATACTCCATATCCAGCCGGAATCCTCTGACCTTAAGCATCCCCGTCTCTTATAGTAGATATTATTCTTCTCTACGTCCATATTCAGCCGGAATCCTCTGACCTTAAGCATCCTCGTCTCTTATAGTAGATATTATACTTGTCTACTTCCATATCCAGCCTGAATCCATCAGAAGCTATCGGTCGGAGAGTGGACTCGTTTGGTATCTCTGTCAACCTAGTGGAGGTACTTCTAACATTGCGCTTTCCAAGATAAGTTCCTGCACCTTGGAACCTCAATGTCTATATTATGTCGGTGTTTTTGCTGCTTCTTGGATGGTTCTCTTCAGAAATTTCTGATTTGGTAACGTAGAGAAATCCTGAGCGTAAATTTCTCTATCGCTAAAAAGCTGCATTCTTAGCGTAAGTTTTCAAAAAAAAAAAAAAAAATTGGTTGTCTGTAAAGTCGGTTTACAGACGATAATTTTACGTGTTAACGTCATAAGAAAACAAAGAGAGATAGATGCGTCACAAGCCGAACGCTTAGGCCGTTCGTGCCTTCTCTATCGTTTGTTCCGCGCTCTCGCTTGCACGCGGTTCGTGACAATGAGTCATGCTTTTTTGTGCGTGTAGCCGGCGTTCATCGGTTTACAAAAAGTTATCGCGTCAAAATTACCTATAAATAAAATGTATTTATATTTTAAACTATCGAACTTCGCAAAATGTCCCACTGAAGCCGCAGAAAATGTGCCTTCTAACTTTCCTCGGGCGTGATAATTTCAGTTGAATTTCAGATAAATCATCGATACCTAAATAGAGTCTTATTTTATCCAGTATCTTTTTCTTGTTTTTTTTTTATCAATTGTGGGAAATAAAAAGTCATTTATTTATTTATATTATGATGAAGCTGCACCTATACTTTATTTTAAAATTAAAAACTTACTTTTCAGACCGTAAATCAAGATAGTAAGGTTATCCATCATTTACGAAGACCGATTTGTAATTCATGTGCTTTAAAAGCACTTACGGTTTTTTCGAATAAGAAAAGCTTTTAGCTATTGCAACGTCATTCTATAAGTAAATAATAAGGGCCCGCAAACAATTTTTTATACGGGGCCCCGCCAAAGTACGCTACGCCACTGGTCTGTCTGCTAGCTTTTCACGAAAGAAGAAAGAAGAAGAAGAAGAAAGAAAAAATGTTTATTAAAGTGCTGTGCCACACATAACATTATAAGTAAATCACCCCCGACGCTTCCAGCACTTGTGCACTTAAAACAAATAAGGCATCAAGCGATAGAAGCGTCGGGTTAACACCTGTCATGTGTGGCACAACCCGAAAAAAGGTCACGGCTCAGCATAATGCTGTATGCCTTGCATACACAAGAACATACAGCGCTGATTTTCAGCCGTGACCTTGATGCGGGTGACGCCACGCATAATTTATAACAATAATAATGACTCTTGCGCACTCTTAACTATGAATCTATCTATGCGAAATATAGTTACTTACTATTATAAATAGATATTATTAGTATAATATACCTATACTCAGATAATAAATAATAAAATTAATAATATTTACTTGTAACATATTATAATATTGCAGGTATATATATATATTTATATATGCATAAGTATGAACATAATATTATATAATTTATATACTACATACATTATATAATTTATTATATAATTTATATACTACACACGACTCAACAGTTTAACCGATTTGGATGAAAGGTACAGAGTTAGCTTACAGAAGCTTACAGAGCTTACTTACGCGAACAGACATAGGCTATACTTTTTGTCCCGGGAAAGCAAAGAGTTCTCGTGGAATTTATATGTATAAAACCGGATGAAGTTGCGGGCATCATTTAGTACATACATAGTACATCACACAGTACATGAATAAATACTTTTTTCTGCAGATTCCTAGAAACAGAAGACTACGTGGGCAGAATAGACAAAGATGGTGTATTAACAATGCCCGTACTGCCAGATAACTCTTTGAGACTGTGGTGCGGTGTAGTCGGCACTCCTCAACCAAGAGTCACGTGGAGCAAGGGCACCGATACCAACTTACCCGGACATGGCAATAGCCTGGTTGTGGAGAACTTCACTGGGGAGCACGAGGTAATGACTATACTCTAGGCTTCAGCTGTGGCTAGTAACCATTCTACCGGCAATACCGTACCGCCAAGCAATTTAAGGATAGTTACTACTCTGCCGACAATAGATGGCGCCAAGCGATTCCAGCTACATCGCTTACCATCAAGGGTTAACTTGACGACCTCCGTGGCGCAGCGGTGAGCGCTGTGGTCTTATAAGTGGGAGGTCCCGGGTTCGATTCCCGGCAGGGGCAATTTGAGTTTTTATAATTTCTAAATTGTCTCTGGTCTGGTCTGGTGGGAGACTTAAGCCGTGACTGGTTACCACCCTACCGGCAAAGCCGTGCCGCCAAGCGATTTAGCGTTCCGGTACGATGCCGTGTAGAAACCGATCAGGGGTATGCAATATGCATATTGCATACCTCTTCCAAGTTAGCCCGCTTCCATCTTAGACTGCATCATCACTTACCATCAGGTGAGATTATAGTCAAGGGCTAACTTGTAGTTGAATTAAAAAAAAAAAAGAAAAAAAAGATGAATTAAAAAAAGGGCTTACCCCTTAGAATAAATAGGTAAAGAAAGGCAGTCGTCGACGCGGCGATAAGCCGTTTTTAGCAAGCCTCGGAGGCTATCGTCGCGTCAGTGCTCAAGGTACTCATGCGCTTGTGTGCGTGTCGGCAAATGTAATTACAGGGCACACATGGGTTGGTTTATAGCTTACGTTTCGAGCGGAAATTTGTTAGAAACTTCCATTCTAAGCATAATAGTTCGATGGCTTACCCCTTTTTCCCCCAATTTGAGCCAAGCTATCTGGTGTAATTGAGCATTATGACCGAAAGCAAGAGATCTTGAATTGATTTCTAGGTACGACATTAGAAAATAATCTGTTGTTTTTTGACAAATGTGGCAACTGGCTGGTTCTACTGGCATTGCTTTAAGCGATTTAAGGATGGATTTATGTTTCCTAGATCGAATAATAATTGCAGTATGGAATAGTACTACTCATTGATTTAGTGGTTAGCATTTTCGACTGCGGATCATAAGGTCCCGGTTCCTACCCGGGTCAGGCCACTATTCTTGGGTATTGGATTTTTCTGTCATAAATTCTCAGTGCCAGCCCGAAGTTGGTAATTGGCGATGTTAGACATCGAGAACACGTTAAGCCTTCGGTCCCGGTTATTATCACTATCATGTGATCTGTGACAATAGTCGTTAAAGTCCGCCAACCCGCATTACAGCAGCGTGGCGAGTCTAAGATCTAAATCCCTCTCTCTTAAGAGGTATAAGCTGCTTAAGGCGCTTTTTTAAATAACGTTAAAATTTCTCAGGGCGTGTATTCCTGCTCGGCCAATAGACTCCGTCGCTCGTGGAAGGTGGTAGCCCTGCGGCCGCCTCACTGGGAGGGTTCAGCGGGCAGCGTCAATGCCAGCGAGGGCGCCGCCGCTCACATCGCCTGCGGGGTTCCTCACGGCCGACCGGCGCCTGTGGTACATTGGATATTAAATGCTGAGCTGATCAAGACCGGTAAAGGGATAAAGGCTACAGGTTAGTGAGTCATATCATGATGACTAGCTGATGCCCGCGATGTGGATGATGTGTGACGTATGTAAGAGTCCTGCTCGGTGAATGGACTTCGTCGCTCGGAAGGTGGTAGCCCTGCGGCCGCCGCACTGGGAGGGTTCAGTTGGCAGTGTCAACGCCAGCGAGGGCGCCAATGCTCACATCTCATATGGGGTTCCTCATGGTCGATCTGCAAGGGGATAAAGGTTACACGTTAGTGAACAATATTACGATAATTAGGTGATGTACGAACGAGAGAGAGAGTCCACGTTCGTTAAGTAGGTAATTTCGTGAAAAAATGTAAAAATGCGAACATTGAGTACTTTTACTTTACTCTCGAAGAAAAAATAGTAGCAATTAAGCTTGCACTAAAGGCCATTAAGTCTTGGAGTACAGATTTATTAGCAGTTGTCATAGATAAAGTAATATACAGTACGACAGTAAAAAGCTTGCGTTTTCCCCTTATACCGGAACAACACAATGATTAAATACTCACATAAAGACATAATCACGTTCAGTAAAGAAGTTATTCGCCGTGCACTATAGGAGCATTAAGTCCTGCGCACAACCGAATTAGCACCATTGTCGTAAATAAATCTATATATGGCAATAAATAGCTTCCTCTCTTCGGGGGCAGTAGAGCGAGTAGATAAGTTTAAAGAAGTAATTTAATGTGCACTAAGGAGCGAAGTTGGCTGTCTTGTGTTCCTCGATCGTTGTTTGAAACTTGTTATCCACTTTGATGCAGTGTAGGTATAAAGGGAAGTAGAACGGCAATTAATATAATTTACGAAGTCTCAGAAAACAATCTTTTTAAAAACTTCTCTTTAATTAGAGCTCGGGGAAGTAATACTTTTAATTGTGCAATACTACTTACTAGATGCTAGGATACTTTTTAACCCGATACGGCAAAGCGAACAAAAAGGAGGGTTATTATTTTGACCGGTATGTTTGTATGTATGTTTTTTATTTTATATTATACTAGTGGACGTATTATATATTGTATATTGTACTAGTAGACGGCGTCCTGCCCGGTGACATACCGACATCAGCGCCACCTACCGTGTATGCCACGCCCACAGACCAATATATATTTGTTACAAAAAATGTGATAAATGAAGAACCGCTCGACGGATTTTGTGCAAACTTCACATAAACCATCTACTAAATAGTCCGAACAAAGCCTAAACATTTGGTTTGGATAGCTGAGCTCGTTCTTGAGTTATAAAATTACAACGAAAGTGGCATTGATTTTTTTTTATATTATATTATAGCTATTTTATTTTATAGTGTAGGGGACATATTATAGTGACGCGAGTGTTTCAAGTTGACTTTTATAAAATGTATATTATGTAGCTCGCGGCACGCCAGTTGTCCTCCGCCCACTGTTTAGTACACTAGTTTCATCTTTGATACCTAACTTTAAATCAAGAATTAAATCAGTAATTAGGTATTTGGTGTGAACGTGTGTTATTTCTTTCAACCTTGTAGACCAAGAGGCAAGAACACGGCGCTACCTTTGCCTAAACTAGGGAGACGTGAATATCTCTCCAAACTGGAGAACAATAGCACCAAATATAGCTAATCTCTCCAAATCTAACCAAATATAGCTAATCTCTCCAAATCTAACCAAATATAGCTAATCTCCCCAAATCTAACCAAATATAGCTAGTCTACGCCAAGCGTGCAGTTTCGCCAGGTTCTCGCATTGGAAACGGCATAAACCCCGCTAATGCTGTTTTGGTGGTAGGATTTCTTGTTTATCTAATCTGTACTTAAATCAGAAATGAGAAATTCCTACAAGAGACCTATGTAGTAGGTCCTATGTGTAGTAGTAGTAGCTGTAGACGGCTAATCTAATCTAACGGTAGCTTGTTAATCACTACATAGTATAAAATAAAGTCGCTTTTTCTGTCCCTATATCCCTATGTCCCTATGTATGCTTAAATCTTTAAAACTACGCAACGGATTTTGATGCGGTTTTTTTAATAGATAGAGTGATTCAAGAGGAAGGTTTATAAGTAGAAAAATTGGACCCGGTAGGTGGCGCTAATAGCAGGCAGGACGACGTCTGCCGGGTCCGCTAGTCTTAAAAATAAAAAACTCGTATCTATCTATTACCTACGCTCAACAGATTGTAGCTATAAAGCAATAAATTCAAATTTTTCCCTTTTCACAGCGCAAGTTAGTTTAAAAGTAATTAAGCGTTCCAGATCCAAGTTTCCCGACTTGTTCCGATCGGTGTTCAGTGTTCGCAACTAGTTTGCTGTTTTTCTTTTCTAAATCAGTACAGTACACCGTATGGGTAGGTAGATACTATAATTTAAACGCTCACCAATGACTCACCAAAATATTTTTTTACGGGACAAAGGGATGGTGAAACGACTCTTAAGCTCCGCTTATTTAAATACTTGACGCCCTATAAAATAAAACACTGGAAAAGTAGGTACATTTCAAGACATCTAAAAATTCTGTAACTAGTAGGATTGGAATTGACTAAATAATTTTATGTAATATAATTAGTATAATTAGTAGAGAATGAGCTAGTACTTTTTTAAGCAAATACATACGATACATTATGTACATGTAGATATCCTTCAAAGTACCTACTTATGAAAAGGAAACAAATGAGTTCAAACTTGTCTGTTTTATTATATGCAATCGAGGAGTGCCTGTCAAAGTCAATGCCAGTGCTAGATGCCTGGAGAGCATGTGCAAAACCAATGCCAGATTCTTGAAGAGCCTGTGCAATGCCAATGCCAGATGCCTAGAGAGCCTGGTAATGCCAATGCCAGATACCTAGAGAGCCTGGTAATGCCAATGCCAGATACCTAGAGAGCCTGGCAATGCCAATGCCAGATGCATGGAGTGCCTGTGCAATGCCAATGTCCTCTATTGTCTTCCAAGCCACACGTATCTGTTTTCAGAACTATTGAGAACGCTAGGCTATTAAAAAGCTCGTAAAATCAAGTGATTCGTTGGTTTCAGATTCCGATCTGCACATAGAGCGTGTGGAGAAGCGGCACGCGGGCATCGTGCAGTGTGTCGCGTGCAACGCGCTCGGCTGCGCGTACGACGCGGCCATGCTCACCGTCGTGCCCGTACAGATATCAGATCAGGTACGTGTGGAGAAGCGGCACGCGGGCATCGTGCAGTGTGTCGCGTGCAACGCGCTCGGCTGCGCGTACGACGCGGCCATGCTCACCGTCGTGCCCGTGCAGATATCAGATCAGGTACGTGTGGAGAAGCGGCACGCGGGCATCGTGCAGTGTGTCGCGTGCAACGCGCTCGGCTGCGCGTACGACGCGGCCATGCTCACCGTCGTGCCTGTGCAGATATCAGATCAGGTACGTGTGGAGAAGCGGCACGCGGGCATCGTGCAGTGTGTCGCGTGCAACGCGCTCGGCTGCGCGTACGACGCGGCCATGCTCACCGTCGTGCCCGTGCAGATATCAGATCAGGTACGTGTGGAGAAGCGGCACGCGGGCATCGTGCAGTGTGTCGCGTGCAACGCGCTCGGCTGCGCGTACGACGCGGCCATGCTCACCGTCGTGCCCGTGCAGATATCAGATCAGGTACGTGTGGAGAAGCGGCACGCGGGCATCGTGCAGTGTGTCGCGTGCAACGCGCTCGGCTGCGCGTACGACGCGGCCATGCTCACCGTCGTGCCCGTGCAGATATCAGATCAGGTACGTGTGGAGAAGCGGCACGCGGGCATCGTGCAGTGTGTCGCGTGCAACGCGCTCGGCTGCGCGTACGACGCGGCCATGCTCACCGTCGTGCCCGTGCAGATATCAGATCAGGTACGTGTGGAGAAGCGGCACGCGGGCATCGTGCAGTGTGTCGCGTGCAACGCGCTCGGCTGCGCGTACGACGCGGCCATGCTCACCGTCGTGCCCGTGCAGATATCAGATCAGGTACGTGTGGAGAAGCGGCACGCGGGCATCGTGCAGTGTGTCGCGTGCAACGCGCTCGGCTGCGCGTACGACGCGGCCATGCTCACCGTCGTGCCCGTGCAGATATCAGATCAGGTACGTGTGGAGAAGCGGCACGCGGGCATCGTGCAGTGTGTCGCGTGCAACGCGCTCGACTGCGCGTACGACGCGGCCATGCTCACCGTCGTGCCCGTGCAGATATCAGATCAGGTACGTGTGGAGAAGCGGCACGCGGGCATCGTGCAGTGTGTCGCGTGCAACGCGCTCGGCTGCGCGTACGACGCGGCCATGCTCACCGTCGTGCCCGTGCAGATATCAGATCAGGTACGTGTGGAGAAGCGGCACGCGGGCATCGTGCAGTGTGTCGCGTGCAACGCGCTCGGCTGCGCGTACGACGCGGCCATGCTCACCGTCGTGCCCGTGCAGATATCAGATCAGGTACGTGTGGAGAAGCGGCACGCGGGCATCGTGCAGTGTGTCGCGTGCAACGCGCTCGGCTGCGCGTACGACGCGGCCATGCTCACCGTCGTGCCCGTGCAGATATCAGATCAGGTACGTGTGGAGAAGCGGCACGCGGGCATCGTGCAGTGTGTCGCGTGCAACGCGCTCGGCTGCGCGTACGACGCGGCCATGCTCACCGTCGTGCCCGTGCAGATATCAGATCAGGTACGTGTGGAGAAGCGGCACGCGGGCATCGTGCAGTGTGTCGCGTGCAACGCGCTCGGCTGCGCGTACGACGCGGCCATGCTCACCGTCGTGCCCGTGCAGATATCAGATCAGGTACGTGTGGAGAAGCGGCACGCGGGCATCGTGCAGTGTGTCGCGTGCAACGCGCTCGGCTGCGCGTACGACGCGGCCATGCTCACCGTCGTGCCCGTGCAGATATCAGATCAGGTACGTGTGGAGAAGCGGCACGCGGGCATCGTGCAGTGTGTCGCGTGCAACGCGCTCGGCTGCGCGTACGACGCGGCCATGCTCACCGTCGTGCCCGTGCAGATATCAGATCAGGTACGTGTGGAGAAGCGGCACGCGGGCATCGTGCAGTGTGTCGCGTGCAACGCGCTCGGCTGCGCGTACGACGCGGCCATGCTCACCGTCGTGCCCGTGCAGATATCAGATCAGGTACGTGTGGAGAAGCGGCACGCGGGCATCGTGCAGTGTGTCGCGTGCAACGCGCTCGGCTGCGCGTACGACGCGGCCATGCTCACCGTCGTGCCCGTGCAGATATCAGATCAGGTACGTGTGGAGAAGCGGCACGCGGGCATCGTGCAGTGTGTCGCGTGCAACGCGCTCGGCTGCGCGTACGACGCGGCCATGCTCACCGTCGTGCCCGTGCAGATATCAGATCAGGTACGTGTGGAGAAGCGGCACGCGGGCATCGTGCAGTGTGTCGCGTGCAACGCGCTCGGCTGCGCGTACGACGCGGCCATGCTCACCGTCGTGCCCGTGCAGATATCAGATCAGGTACGTGTGGAGAAGCGGCACGCGGGCATCGTGCAGTGTGTCGCGTGCAACGCGCTCGGCTGCGCGTACGACGCGGCCATGCTCACCGTCGTGCCCGTGCAGATATCAGATCAGGTACGTGTGGAGAAGCGGCACGCGGGCATCGTGCAGTGTGTCGCGTGCAACGCGCTCGGCTGCGCGTACGACGCGGCCATGCTCACCGTCGTGCCCGTGCAGATATCAGATCAGGTACGTGTGGAGAAGCGGCACGCGGGCATCGTGCAGTGTGTCGCGTGCAACGCGCTCGGCTGCGCGTACGACGCGGCCATGCTCACCGTCGTGCCCGTGCAGATATCAGATCAGGTACGTGTGGAGAAGCGGCACGCGGGCATCGTGCAGTGTGTCGCGTGCAACGCGCTCGGCTGCGCGTACGACGCGGCCATGCTCACCGTCGTGCCCGTGCAGATATCAGATCAGGTACGTGTGGAGAAGCGGCACGCGGGCATCGTGCAGTGTGTCGCGTGCAACGCGCTCGGCTGCGCGTACGACGCGGCCATGCTCACCGTCGTGCCCGTGCAGATATCAGATCAGGTACGTGTGGAGAAGCGGCACGCGGGCATCGTGCAGTGTGTCGCGTGCAACGCGCTCGGCTGCGCGTACGACGCGGCCATGCTCACCGTCGTGCCCGTGCAGATATCAGATCAGGTACGTGTGGAGAAGCGGCACGCGGGCATCGTGCAGTGTGTCGCGTGCAACGCGCTCGGCTGCGCGTACGACGCGGCCATGCTCACCGTCGTGCCCGTGCAGATATCAGATCAGGTACGTGTGGAGAAGCGGCACGCGGGCATCGTGCAGTGTGTCGCGTGCAACGCGCTCGGCTGCGCGTACGACGCGGCCATGCTCACCGTCGTGCCCGTGCAGATATCAGATCAGGTACGTGTGGAGAAGCGGCACGCGGGCATCGTGCAGTGTGTCGCGTGCAACGCGCTCGGCTGCGCGTACGACGCGGCCATGCTCACCGTCGTGCCCGTGCAGATATCAGATCAGGTACGTGTGGAGAAGCGGCACGCGGGCATCGTGCAGTGTGTCGCGTGCAACGCGCTCGGCTGCGCGTACGACGCGGCCATGCTCACCGTCGTGCCCGTGCAGATATCAGATCAGGTACGTGTGGAGAAGCGGCACGCGGGCATCGTGCAGTGTGTCGCGTGCAACGCGCTCGGCTGCGCGTACGACGCGGCCATGCTCACCGTCGTGCCTGTGCAGATATCAGATCAGGTACGTGTGGAGAAGCGGCACGCGGGCATCGTGCAGTGTGTCGCGTGCAACGCGCTCGGCTGCGCGTACGACGCGGCCATGCTCACCGTCGTGCCCGTGCAGATATCAGATCAGGTACGTGTGGAGAAGCGGCACGCGGGCATCGTGCAGTGTGTCGCGTGCAACGCGCTCGGCTGCGCGTACGACGCGGCCATGCTCACCGTCGTGCCCGTGCAGATATCAGATCAGGTACGTGTGGAGAAGCGGCACGCGGCCATGCTCACCGTCGTGCCCGTGCAGATATCAGATCAGGTACGTGTGGAGAAGCGGCACGCGGGCATCGTGCAGTGTGTCGCGTGCAACGCGCTCGGCTGCGCGTACGACGCGGCCATGCTCACCGTCGTGCCCGTGCAGATATCAGATCAGGTACGTGTGGAGAAGCGGCACGCGGGCATCGTGCAGTGTGTCGCGTGCAACGCGCTCGGCTGCGCGTACGACGCGGCCATGCTCACCGTCGTGCCCGTGCAGATATCAGATCAGGTACGTGTGGAGAAGCGGCACGCGGGCATCGTGCAGTGTGTCGCGTGCAACGCGCTCGGCTGCGCGTACGACGCGGCCATGCTCACCGTCGTGCCCGTGCAGATATCAGATCAGGTACGTGTGGAGAAGCGGCACGCGGGCATCGTGCAGTGTGTCGCGTGCAACGCGCTCGGCTGCGCGTACGACGCGGCCATGCTCACCGTCGTGCCCGTGCAGATATCAGATCAGGTACGTGTGGAGAAGCGGCACGCGGGCATCGTGCAGTGTGTCGCGTGCAACGCGCTCGGCTGCGCGTACGACGCGGCCATGCTCACCGTCGTGCCCGTGCAGATATCAGATCAGGTACGTGTGGAGAAGCGGCACGCGGGCATCGTGCAGTGTGTCGCGTGCAACACGCTCGGCTGCGCGTACGACGCGGCCATGCTCACCGTCGTGCCCGTGCAGATATCAGATCAGGTACGTGTGGAGAAGCGGCACGCGGGCATCGTGCAGTGTGTCGCGTGCAACGCGCTCGGCTGCGCGTACGACGCGGCCATGCTCACCGTCGTGCCCGTGCAGATATCAGATCAGGTACGTGTGGAGAAGCGGCACGCGGGCATCGTGCAGTGTGTCGCGTGCAACGCGCTCGGCTGCGCGTACGACGCGGCCATGCTCACCGTCGTGCCCGTGCAGATATCAGATCAGGTACGTGTGGAGAAGCGGCACGCGGGCATCGTGCAGTGTGTCGCGTGCAACGCGCTCGGCTGCGCGTACGACGCGGCCATGCTCACCGTCGTGCCCGTGCAGATATCAGATCAGGTACGTGTGGAGAAGCGGCACGCGGGCATCGTGCAGTGTGTCGCGTGCAACGCGCTCGGCTGCGCGTACGACGCGGCCATGCTCACCGTCGTGCCCGTGCAGATATCAGATCAGGTACGTGTGGAGAAGCGGCACGCGGGCATCGTGCAGTGTGTCGCGTGCAACGCGCTCGGCTGCGCGTACGACGCGGCCATGCTCACCGTCGTGCCCGTGCAGATATCAGATCAGGTACGTGTGGAGAAGCGGCACGCGGGCATCGTGCAGTGTGTCGCGTGCAACGCGCTCGGCTGCGCGTACGACGCGGCCATGCTCACCGTCGTGCCCGTGCAGATATCAGATCAGGTACGTGTGGAGAAGCGGCACGCGGGCATCGTGCAGTGTGTCGCGTGCAACGCGCTCGGCTGCGCGTACGACGCGGCCATGCTCACCGTCGTGCCTGTGCAGATATCAGATCAGGTACGTGTGGAGAAGCGGCACGCGGGCATCGTGCAGTGTGTCGCGTGCAACGCGCTCGGCTGCGCGTACGACGCGGCCATGCTCACCGTCGTGCCCGTGCAGATATCAGATCAGGTACGTGTGGAGAAGCGGCACGCGGGCATCGTGCAGTGTGTCGCGTGCAACGCGCTCGGCTGCGCGTACGACGCGGCCATGCTCACCGTCGTGCCCGTGCAGATATCAGATCAGGTACGTGTGGAGAAGCGGCACGCGGCCATGCTCACTGTCGTGCCCGTGCAGATATCAGATCAGGTACGTGTGGAGAAGCGGCACGCGGGCATCGTGCAGTGTGTCGCGTGCAACGCGCTCGGCTGCGCGTACGACGCGGCCATGCTCACCGTCGTGCCCGTGCAGATATCAGATCAGGTACGTGTGGAGAAGCGGCACGCGGGCATCGTGCAGTGTGTCGCGTGCAACGCGCTCGGCTGCGCGTACGACGCGGCCATGCTCACCGTCGTGCCCGTGCAGATATCAGATCAGGTACGTGTGGAGAAGCGGCACGCGGGCATCGTGCAGTGTGTCGCGTGCAACGCGCTCGGCTGCGCGTACGACGCGGCCATGCTCACCGTCGTGCCCGTGCAGATATCAGATCAGGTACGTGTGGAGAAGCGGCACGCGGGCATCGTGCAGTGTGTCGCGTGCAACGCGCTCGGCTGCGCGTACGACGCGGCCATGCTCACCGTCGTGCCCGTGCAGATATCAGATCAGGTACGTGTGGAGAAGCGGCACGCGGGCATCGTGCAGTGTGTCGCGTGCAACGCGCTCGGCTGCGCGTACGACGCGGCCATGCTCACCGTCGTGCCCGTGCAGATATCAGATCAGGTACGTGTGGAGAAGCGGCACGCGGGCATCGTGCAGTGTGTCGCGTGCAACGCGCTCGGCTGCGCGTACGACGCGGCCATGCTCACCGTCGTGCCCGTGCAGATATCAGATCAGGTACGTGTGGAGAAGCGGCACGCGGGCATCGTGCAGTGTGTCGCGTGCAACGCGCTCGGCTGCGCGTACGACGCGGCCATGCTCACCGTCGTGCCCGTGCAGATATCAGATCAGGTACGTGTGGAGAAGCGGCACGCGGGCATCGTGCAGTGTGTCGCGTGCAACGCGCTCGGCTGCGCGTACGACGCGGCCATGCTCACCGTCGTGCCCGTGCAGATATCAGATCAGGTACGTGTGGAGAAGCGGCACGCGGGCATCGTGCAGTGTGTCGCGTGCAACGCGCTCGGCTGCGCGTACGACGCGGCCATGCTCACCGTCGTGCCCGTGCAGATATCAGATCAGGTACGTGTGGAGAAGCGGCACGCGGGCATCGTGCAGTGTGTCGCGTGCAACGCGCTCGGCTGCGCGTACGACGCGGCCATGCTCACCGTCGTGCCCGTGCAGATATCAGATCAGGTACGTGTGGAGAAGCGGCACGCGGGCATCGTGCAGTGTGTCGCGTGCAACGCGCTCGGCTGCGCGTACGACGCGGCCATGCTCACCGTCGTGCCCGTGCAGATATCAGATCAGGTACGTGTGGAGAAGCGGCACGCGGGCATCGTGCAGTGTGTCGCGTGCAACGCGCTCGGCTGCGCGTACGACGCGGCCATGCTCACCGTCGTGCCCGTGCAGATATCAGATCAGGTACGTGTGGAGAAGCGGCACGCGGGCATCGTGCAGTGTGTCGCGTGCAACGCGCTCGGCTGCGCGTACGACGCGGCCATGCTCACCGTCGTGCCCGTGCAGATATCAGATCAGGTACGTGTGGAGAAGCGGCACGCGGGCATCGTGCAGTGTGTCGCGTGCAACGCGCTCGGCTGCGCGTACGACGCGGCCATGCTCACCGTCGTGCCCGTGCAGATATCAGATCAGGTACGTGTGGAGAAGCGGCACGCGGGCATCGTGCAGTGTGTCGCGTGCAACGCGCTCGGCTGCGCGTACGACGCGGCCATGCTCACCGTCGTGCCCGTGCAGATATCAGATCAGGTACGTGTGGAGAAGCGGCACGCGGGCATCGTGCAGTGTGTCGCGTGCAACGCGCTCGGCTGCGCGTACGACGCGGCCATGCTCACCGTCGTGCCCGTGCAGATATCAGATCAGGTACGTGTGGAGAAGCGGCACGCGGGCATCGTGCAGTGTGTCGCGTGCAACGCGCTCGGCTGCGCGTACGACGCGGCCATGCTCACCGTCGTGCCCGTGCAGATATCAGATCAGGTACGTGTGGAGAAGCGGCACGCGGGCATCGTGCAGTGTGTCGCGTGCAACGCGCTCGGCTGCGCGTACGACGCGGCCATGCTCACCGTCGTGCCCGTGCAGATATCAGATCAGGTACGTGTGGAGAAGCGGCACGCGGGCATCGTGCAGTGTGTCGCGTGCAACGCGCTCGGCTGCGCGTACGACGCGGCCATGCTCACCGTCGTGCCCGTGCAGATATCAGATCAGGTACGTGTGGAGAAGCGGCACGCGGGCATCGTGCAGTGTGTCGCGTGCAACGCGCTCGGCTGCGGGTACGACGCGGCCATGCTCACCGTCGTGCCCGTGCAGATATCAGATCGGGTACTAATTAATGAAAGTAGTCTTCTAGTATCTTATGCCCGATTCAGACTCTTACGAGACGCCTCATAGAGGCTCTCAGCACGAGCCTTGGTGAGTGGAGGCTGCAGGGGCGATAGCCATCCAGACTCTCGTGAGACGTCTCCTAGAGGTTCTCGGCACGAGTCTTGGCGAGTGGAGGTTACAGGAGTGATCCAGAGAGCCAGGAGCCATCCAGACTCTCGATCTTCGGGTCCTTTTACTTGCGCGCGGAAAACCTCGCCTAGCCTCGCGTCGCTCCATACAAAGTGGAACGACAGCGAGGCGAGGCGAGGGAAGACGAGGGGACACGAGCGCAACGTCCTCACTGTCGCGCTCGCATTGCCTCGTGTAGCCTTGTGGAGAGTCTGGATCGGGCATTAAGAATAGGTTGTTTTCAAATGTAGGATTTCGGTTGCGGAGTAAGCTCTTTCGGCCTGAAAGCCGTTAGGTTAGGAGTTGTTTGGTAAACGCTGAAAGGTGATATAGATGGACTTCTTAATTGCTTTACCTGCCTGGTAACGCAGCAGATTAGCCTCTATCCAGCATTGCCTCGACATTTTCTACAAGCTCTCGGATTTTTGTTTAATTCGGCTTTTAAAAGCTTTTATGGCCGTTAAAACTAAATTGGGGTTACTACTATGTTCGTTATGGTACATACATTCTTTAGTCAAAGCCGAACAAATTTTTCAACATATAGCGCGCTGCGCAACACATTGCGGTATGGCAAGAACTGGTTCAAAATTACGGTAAGAGTTAAGACCGTGATATGAAAAGAATAATTATATTATAAATTGTTGCAGGATTACTCCGCGGAAACGCCGAAGCTACATATACCTTCGCAGCCTCCCAAACGACACAATAAGAAAAACCCCAGGAAACACAAAGGTGACCAGCAATAGAATATTCCAGAAAAATGAGAAATGTCCTGTAGTATTGTTGTCTTCTGTATTTGAAAGGCCTTTAAGCCTTTAGAGAAGATTAAGGTATTTCATTCAAGTAATATTTATTGCAGCGGTATTGATACCTCCATCTCGACCAAATGTGACAAGATTGTCTGACGAGAGTGTGATGGTGTCATGGTCTCATGATAACCACGGACTGCCAATACAGTTTTTCAAGGTAAGCAATTACATAATCGGTAAAGCAGAATATGATTTGAAAAGTAACTTATCTCAATGACTTACCTCAATTTTTGTGCTCATAATTTCGAAGTCTCCTTTCAGAGCAAAACAACTAAATATTTAATCTCACGATCTGTTTTGAACTCGGAGATATCCGAGTAAGCAAAGTAACAGCTTACCTTTTAACCGGTGTCGTAAGATAATTTTTCTAAATAACTGACGTCACCAGCTAATTCATACTTGTATTACAAATACGAAAGTGTATATCATTCTGTCTTTTATCTTTTCACAGCTCCACCGCTGATCCTATCTTGAAGAAATTTAGCACAAAAATAACGTATACCATAGAGTTAGTTATGCATAGGATACATTTTATACTTACAATTAATTTAAAAAATGAAAGGGTTGCAAAAGGATTTTTAAAAAATCTAAATCTTAGGCCTAGGCCGCACTGCGAAACTTATTCGCGCGATTTTTTTCGCAAAATTCTGTGACATATGGAAATGTATGAATCTGCACGCACATGCGATTTAAAATTTGCGAGAAAAATATATTAAAACTAGCGGACCCGGCAGACGTCGTCCTGCCCGCTATTAGCGCCACCTACCGGGTCCAATTTTTCTACTTATAAACCTTCCTCTTGAATCACTCTATCTATTAAAAAAAACCGCATCAAAATCCGTTGCGTAGTTTTAAAGATTTAAGCATACATAGGGACATAGGGACATGGGGACATAGGGATATAGGGACAGAGAAAGCGACTTTGTTTTATACTATGTAGTGATGCGGAATATAAACCGCATAAATTTCGCAGTGCGGCCTCGCTCTAAGCGGACATCACAGGCATCAGCTAAAAAGTAACAATAAAGCATGTTCTGTACATGTTGTTTGTTTCAGGTGCAATACAGGGAGGTGACGAACTCTTCCAACATCCAGTGGCACACTGAAAACTACGACATTCCCACGCACATACATTCCTTTGAGATAGACGGACTCGTTCCAGACAAATATTACAAGTATGTTGCTTTTAGTTTGTAAAGATCGACCAGAATCTCATGAAAAATAGGGAAATGAAATTCCAAGGTTAGCAACACTACGGCCGCCCTAGCGATAAACAAAGTAACTGACATTTCTTGTGAAATTTACTTCTTGCATTAACAAAAGTTTTATGTCGAGTAGTTTTTTACCACAGTTTAATATTTCAAATAACTTGAACCGTTTACTGAAATTTAAATTGCCCAAACAAAGTAACTGCACTCACTAACCCGGAATATAAATGCAAAAACCAAGTAAACAACAAGCACAACACAAAAACAAAGTAATTGGATGTTGATTACTTTGTTTTTGTATTTAAAATGCAGTTGCTTGATTTTTCGTTTCGTGAAACGATCCCAGGTAAGGTGTTCTGACTGTAATTAAGGGAGAGTCCGGCAGTACGGGCCGGCATCCAGTACCGGTCAGTTGCTATTTCTAAGATTCTATAACAGCTAATGCTGACACCATTAGCTCCATTTAAGTAGTTCACTTTGACAAGTCTATGCCCAAAACGGCGGCGACCTGTCAGCTACCGACTAACTGCCAGTGCAAAGAATGGCGTTGCGCGCGGTGGCGTTCGTTACACAAGTATTGTACCGGGGGTGATATTTTAATATTATTGGACTATATCGACAATAGTTAATCATCGTATGTATTTATTATTTATATAGCTACAATAATAATGTTTTAATTGTTGCTTTATACGTAACATTTTATAATTGAGGTAGTATAGTGATACTAGTGATACTACACTGGTATTTGTTTCTGACCGGTACTGGAGGACAATTTTTTTACTATTAATTTTTAGTGTCTTTAGATTTTATTAATAAATTTGATTCTTTCCAAATATATTGATGTTACATTATTTCTATTTATACATTATGAGTTATTTTACATAAATCAGCAAATATCTAACATATTACTTTGGAGATTTTAATTTTATATCAAATATACCTTAGGGTGTCGGTACTGTAGGACTCTCCCCTACTTTGTTTATCACTAGGGCAGCCGAGTTAACCTAGTGTTGCTTACTACAAAATTTAATTTCCCTATTTTTCATGAGATTCTGGTCGATCTATACCTCTGAAATATAGTTTACTTCCTGCACTTTTTTCATATGTCCCAACATTACATAACTCACTAACGAGGATGTCAATAGTTTCATTTTCGAGTCTTTATTAAATAATTTCTAAAATCACAATCCAAAGCAAATACCTAATATTTTGTGTTCAAATACGGATAGCAAACGTTATTCGAGCTTTATTTGTTCTCAATTGTTATATTACTCAAAAATAAATAACAAATGGTGAATTGAAATATATAATTGAATTTGGTTTTGAGCACAATTCAGTTTTAGATTTTAGTTTCGTATTTTCAATTTAGAGTTTTAAAGGATTTTCATGTATGGTATTTGTGGGACGACTGTTTTGAAATTGTTTTCCTGGATTAAAATTCTATATTTGCCTTCCAATAATTTTGAACTGTCTTTCCTGGGACAAGTAACGAGGCAAATTAATTTTGCTATTCGACCAAACTGAGACAATTTTCTTCAAGATTATTGTAACTTCTTGACAACTTTAGCGCTTCGGCGCAGCAAAGCCGTGTCGCCGAGTGTTTTAGCGTTTCGGTACGATGCCGCGTAGAAACCGATCTGGGTCTGGGTTTAACAAAAACGGCCATACCTCTTCCAAATTAACCCGCTTCCATCTTAGACTGTACCGTCACTTACCTCAGGGGAGATCAAGGGCTAACTTATAGATGAATAAAAAAAAACGAGGCAGTCTTTGGGGACTGCCATAGAAGAGAAAACTGGTAGCGTGCGGTGACGTTGATGCGAATTTCACGCTTTTTATTCACCCAAAAAGTACACATACACATATACACAGTATAAGTACTTATATCTCATGGAAAGCGTTCGGTGACGATGACGCGAGTTCCATGTTTTTTGTTCACCCAAAACGTGCTCAATGCGCCTAAAGAAGTTTTCACTTATATAGGTACATTTATAATAAACATAAAAAGTAATTTTTTGCATTATAGTATCGATATTTAAAGCTTAAAATATTAAAATATAAGTACGTTACTTTTTTTAAATTATAAATCTGTTTGATTGTGACGATTAAAACGTGACGATGACGCGAGTTCCATGATAGATATTTGTTCACCCGACAAAGTGCTCAACGCGCCTAAAGAAGTTTTCACTTCAAAATCTTGTGTGTAGAACTGTTAATGTGTTCCCTGTAGATTCCGAATAGCGGCGGTGTACTCGAACCAGGACAACAAGCTGGGGCGCAGCAGCGGCAAGTTCTTCCTGCAGCGCGGCGGGTCGCAGAGTCCGCGCGCGCCCGTGCTCGAGAAGGCCGTGTCGCTGTCGCCTCACAGCATACAACTCAATTGGACGGTATTGTATATTAGATATTGTTAATTAATGTGACAACGTCTTATAAATCGATTTGTGTACGCACGAAAATAGCATGACTCATTGTCACGTTCCACCTGAGATGAGTGTGTAAGCGAAAGTGCGGAATAAGCAAAAGAGAGGCACAATAGGGTATTTGACTAATTTTTGGAAATTGTTTTAAATTATTCTTTATTACATATTAAAACACACTACATTGATATTTTTCGGAATATCTACAGTATTAAGAATTATATCAATGATAAAGTTTAAGTTTTGAAAACCACGCCAAAAACGACATTTCTGATCACATGATACGCGTGACGTCACGAATCGGTATGAAAGTCACTTCTCTCGCTCGCTCCTTATCGGAACTCGGTGCGTGCGACAGAGACGCTACGCAAGGTGAATGCTATATCGTAATGTTGTAAATTGTTATACCTACTTATTTTAATATCAATCTTATTCTATCAATTTTAAAGTTTAGTTTCGGTTGACTTGATAAACTTCAATTATAACAACCAAGTCAAGTGCAAATCAAGTGACGTCACAATTAATCCCAGAGCGTTCTGGTTACCGATAAAATTTCAAAAATTATTATGTTTTATTTCGTGCAAAATATCGCGTAAAATTACATAATTTAGTTTGATTGAGTGAAATATGTCTTTTTTAGGCTATTATCTGATAAGATGACCACAATCCATAGTATATTTTCAATGTTGTCAAATACCCTATTGGCCTATATATTATGTGTTTTACTTATAATGTTTTATTATGTAGTTATCACGTAAAATTATCGGTATAAATAAACCGACTTTACGGACAACTAATTTTGTTGTCAGTGGTCGGGCCACGGCGGGGTGGAGGCGGAGGGGTTCTACGTGTACTACCGCGCGGTGTCGTCGGCGGGCGCGTACGAGAAGGTGACGGCGGGCGGACACGCGCGCGGCGTGGCGCTGACGCACCTGCAGCACGACACGGCCTACGAGCTCAAGATACAGGCCTACACCGCGCAGGCGCCCTCCGACTTCAGCGCCATACTGGTCACTCCTACAAATACACACTTCCAATTAGTTTGGACTTAAAAATAAGTGAAAGGGATTTTCGGATTGACGGGTTTTGACGACTATCGTCATACGATAGTTATAATAAAAGGGACCGTAAGCCCGAGGTACGGGGGTGATACACCATCGACTACCAACAATTTTACGCCCGACCGATTCATTTATTCTTTCATTCATTCTTTCATTCATTCAGTCATTCATTCATTCATTCACTTGTACAGATAGCGAAAACTCAACGTTCGCTGAACGCGGCGAGCACGAGCACGGAAGCGCCGGCCAAGGAGGAGGAGAGCGCGCCGGGCACGCTGGTGACGGCGGGCGGCGCGGCGGGCGCGGCCGCGCTGCTGCTCATACTGGCCGTGACGTTCCTGCTGTGTCGTCGCGCCAAGAGACCGCACGCCGACAGTGAGTATACAGGGTCATACAGGAGGAGAGCGCGCCGGGCACGCTGGTGACGGCGGGCGGCGCGGCGGGCGCGGCCGCGCTGCTGCTCATACTGGCCGTGACGTTCCTGCTGTGTCGTCGCGCCAAGAGACCGCACGCCGACAGTGAGTATACAGGGTCATACAGGAGGAGAGCGCGCCGGGCACGCTGGTGACGGCGGGCGGCGCGGCGGGCGCGGCCGCGCTGCTGCTCATACTGGCCGTGACGTTCCTGCTGTGTCGTCGCGCCAAGAGACCGCACGCCGACAGTGAGTATACAGGGTCATACAGGAGGAGAGCGCGCCGGGCACGCTGGTGACGGCGGGCGGCGCGGCGGGCGCGGCCGCGCTGCTGCTCATACTGGCCGTGACGTTCCTGCTGTGTCGCCGCGCCAAGAGACCGCACGCCGACAGTGAGTATACAGGGTCATACAGGAGGAGAGCGCGCCGGGCACGCTGGTGACGGCGGGCGGCGCGGCGGGCGCGGCCGCGCTGCTGCTCGTACTGGCCGTGACGTTCCTGCTGTGTCGCCGCGCCAAGAGACCGCACGCCGACAGTGAGTATACAGGGTCATACAGGAGGAGAGCGCGCCGGGCACGCTGGTGACGGCGGACGGCGCGGCGGGCGCGGCCGCGCTGCTGCTCGTACTGGCCGTGACGTTCCTGCTGTGTCGCCGCGCCAAGAGACCGCACGCCGACAGTGAGTATACAGGGTCATACAGGAGGAGAGCGCGCCGGGCACGCTGGTGACGGCGGGCGGCGCGGCGGGCGCGGCCGCGCTGCTGCTCGTACTGGCCGTGACGTTCCTGCTGTGTCGCCGCGCTAAGAGACCGCACGCCGACAGTGAGTATACAGGGTCATACAGGAGGAGAGCGCGCCGGGCACGCTGGTGACGGCGGGCGGCGCGGCGGGCGCGGCCGCGCTGCTGCTCGTACTGGCCGTGACGTTCCTGCTGTGTCGCCGCGCCAAGAGACCGCACGCCGACAGTGAGTATACAGGGTCATACAGGAGGAGAGCGCGCCGGGCACGCTGGTGACGGCGGGCGGCGCGGCGGGCGCGGCCGCGCTGCTGCTCATACTGGCCGTGACGTTCCTGCTGTGTCGCCGCGCCAAGAGACCGCACGCCGACAGTGAGTATACAGGGTCATACAGGAGGAGAGCGCGCCGGGCACGCTGGTGACGGCGGGCGGCGCGGCGGGCGCGGCCGCGCTGCTGCTCATACTGGCCGTGACGTTCCTGCTGTGTCGCCGCGCCAAGAGACCGCACGCCGACAGTGAGTATACAGGGTCATACAGGAGGAGAGCGCGCCGGGCACGCTGGTGACGCCGGGCGGCGCGGCGGGCGCGGCCGCGCTGCTGCTCATACTGGCCGTGACGTTCCTGCTGTGTCGCCGCGCCAAGAGACCGCACGCCGACAGTGAGTATACAGGGTCATACAGGAGGAGAGCGCGCCGGGCACGCTGGTGACGGCGGGCGGCGCGGCGGGCGCGGCCGCGCTGCTGCTCGTACTGGCCGTGACGTTCCTGCTGTGTCGCCGCGCCAAGAGACCGCACGCCGACAGTGAGTATACAGGGTCATACAGGAGGAGAGCGCGCCGGGCACGCTGGTGACGGCGGGCGGCGCGGCGGGCGCGGCCGCGCTGCTGCTCATACTGGCCGTGACGTTCCTGCTGTGTCGCCGCGCCAAGAGACCGCACGCCGACAGTGAGTATACAGGGTCATACAGGAGGAGAGCGCGCCGGGCACGCTGGTGACGGCGGGCGGCGCGGCGGGCGCGGCCGCGCTGCTGCTCATACTGGCCGTGACGTTCCTGCTGTGTCGCCGCGCCAAGAGACCGCACGCCGACAGTGAGTATACAGGGTCATACAGGAGGAGAGCGCGCCGGGCACGCTGGTGACGGCGGGCGGCGCGGCGGGCGCGGCCGCGCTGCTGCTCATACTGGCCGTGACGTTCCTGCTGTGTCGCCGCGCCAAGAGACCGCACGCCGACAGTGAGTATACAGGGTCATACAGGAGGAGAGCGCGCCGGGCACGCTGGTGACGGCGGGCGGCGCGGCGGGCGCGGCCGCGCTGCTGCTCATACTGGCCGTGACGTTCCTGCTGTGTCGCCGCGCCAAGAGACCGCACGCCGACAGTGAGTATACAGGGTCATACAGGAGGAGAGCGCGCCGGGCACGCTGGTGACGGCGGGCGGCGCGGCGGGCGCGGCCGCGCTGCTGCTCATACTGGCCGTGACGTTCCTGCTGTGTCGCCGCGCCAAGAGACCGCACGCCGACAGTGAGTATACAGGGTCATACAGGAGGAGAGCGCGCCGGGCACGCTGGTGACGGCGGGCGGCGCGGCGGGCGCGGCCGCGCTGCTGCTCGTACTGGCCGTGACGTTCCTGCTGTGTCGCCGCGCCAAGAGACCGCACGCCGACAGTGAGTATACAGGGTCATACAGGAGGAGAGCGCGCCGGGCACGCTGGTGACGGCGGGCGGCGCGGCGGGCGCGGCCGCGCTGCTGCTCATACTGGCCGTGACGTCCCTGCTGTGTCGCCGCGCCAAGAGACCGCACGCCGACAGTGAGTATTGGCTAATTTCACAGCTGTGCGGAAGCCCCGTACGGGCTCCCGGAACGAGACACACGTGAGGCGCTAGAACATCGTTTCACTGCGAGGCGGACTGTTCCGTACGGAACTCGCTCCGCGTCACACTGTGCACTCGTTTCAGAGCGCTGTGGACGCTACCCGTACAATTGTGAAACCAGCCTTAGGGCCTATTTACACATATCAGTGTCAAAGTTCCAACACCATTCCGTATCTCATTGTCTCCGACTTTCATTGTCTGCAATTCACATATGCTAATGATTTTTCAGTACTTTTGCGGATCTCCAGACTGATTTCAACAGTAACAGTAATTTTTTTAAACTATCGCTTTAGAACTACTTGTTATCAAAAAAACCACTGGTATTTGTAAACAGAGTAAGCAGAGTGTATTTAAACTGAGCGCCTGAACCGTATTTACAGTGGCGTGCCGAGGCTTACCAAGATACGCAAGCCGAGACCCATCCATCCTATCCTTCTGTCTTCTTTTATATAATACTAGTATCTGCCCGCAGCTTCGCCCGCCTGAATTTCGGTTTTAAATAAATCCCCAGGGAATCGTGGATTTCCGGTTCCCGTTCCCGCTCCCTTTTCCAACCTTTATATCTACTATCAAGGAAGTTCGCTATAGTAATCTTCTTATAGCTGTAGCTATAGATTACGGGTTTTCAAAATCCTGTGGGAACTGTGCATTTTTCCAGGATAAAAGTAGCCTATGTTTTAAGTCAGGGCAAAATCTATCTCCATTAAAAAAATTCCGTCAAATCGGTTCAGTAGTTACGGCGTGATTGAGTAACAAACATCCAAACATCCACACTTTCACATTTATAATATTAGTAGGATGTTGTATTGGAGAGCTCTACATAGCACACAGAAGGCATACTACTTCTAGACAGGATTAATAGACATGTCAGCAATGGCATACCCACTGTGGCTTTGATAAAAGCCGTTTGCTTGAGTGGTGTAATACCTATCCAAAAGTTGCTGCTTAAAAAAGTGACAAATCAAATCAAAGTATTATTAAAAACAAATTACTTATATTCTAGATCAAAACGTCTATCTTTCTTCAAAAACGATTTTATCACATCAGAATAAAATATCGCTGAACGTTTAAGTTTTATTTCTATAGCGATCATTGATAGATCTGAAAGCCGTTCCTGTCCTTGTGTGTTTCTCAAATATGAGGAGAACGCCCGTTCCGCGGACGAACTACTAGCCGGAATTGTCACGATTACAAATGCTAACTTTAACAGTTCAGAAAAGGAATCTTCGAGACAATTTTCAGTAATAAAATCAATTAATTCGTAAACATTGAGTTCCTTTAGCTCAGGGGAGGAATATAAGCAAATCAATTGATTCTTCAAAGTTTGAAAGTCGAAATGACTCTTGTAAATATCAAATAATGAATCTAAAGCATCTGTTGGAAAATCTGACTGGTATTTGTCGAAAAGTTTGTTGTTATACAAATACCAAATATAAGTTAAAAACTTTACCTTGTTCTCGGCCATTAAACTGAACACATGAACACACTTTACTTAAATCTTCACAAGGAACAACATCAACACTCATTTTGTACAAAATTTACGATTATTTTTCAAATAATATATATAACCTGTGAATTCACAACACACCGCAACAAGCAAAACAAGTACATAAATAATAAATAATTAGTACTCATGGCTAACCAAGTAACCAATAAGGTGTACTTTTAAATTTCGCGCATGCGCATTGTGAAAAAGCCGTGCTTATTGTGCTAAAGAAATTGCTATAGATATTATTTATGTACATATGTCAAACAGAAATAGTAGACAATAGGTGCGAAGAGCACATAAAAAGCCCCATACAAATAAATTCAATTAGAGTGAGATGGGGCATCTGACTTCCACACGGGCGACCGGCGACCGCGTCAATGACACTTGGCGCGCGGAATTTAAACTTGATAGAATAACATTATTAATTTATTAGTGTGATATTATTTATTTTATTGTTGTGTATGAGTTAATTATGACTTATGCTGCATCGAATATTTATATGTATGCCCGGCTTTTAGGCTTCTATAGAAGATCCCGCCGCTGCGTATTTAAACATGTCTAATTAAGTGGTCAGGTAAAACGCACTCCTGTCCTATCTCCGACGCGACGACAAATACACTTTACATATGAGATTTCCCAAACAAAAACACGTCCACAGAAGCTTAAGATAAACAAATTTTCATTAGTACGCGGTTCGCGCGAAACTTTGCTCACAAGCGCTGTGATTGTGCAGAACATGTGCAAAACACTCGCAAGTGCCGTCGTTTTGCCGGACTATTGTTCACTGTATGTTTAGTCCCACTTTTTAACCCCCGACGCAAAAACGACGGGGTGTTATAAGTTTGACGTGTCTGTGTGTGTGTGTGTGTGTGTGTGTGTGTATGTGTGTGTGTGTGTGTGTGTGTGTGTGTGTGTGTGTGTGTGTGTGTGTGTGTGTGTGTGTGTGTGTGTGTGTGTGTGTCTGTCTGTCTGTTCCCCTGTGGCGCTCAAACGGGTGGACCGATTTGAATGCGGTTTTTTTTTGTTTGAAAGCTGAATTAGTCGAGGTTGTTAGCTATGTTTGATGAAAATCGATCCAAGATGGCCGCCGCTACAAAATGGCGGATTACATATTTCTTCACAACTCCCTTAATATGGGTATCAAATGAAAGGACTTGACTAGTAGAATAGCACTATGAAAATCCAAGATGGCCGCCACCACAAAATGGAGAATGTCGGGGGTTTTTTAAATTTTTAATTTATACTTGTTACATAGTGGCAACGATGATCGAAATTCGAGAATCGACACAATAACTTCAGAGCAAAATTAACCCAAAAGACTCTTATTTTAAAGTCGTAATTCAATAGTTCGAATATTTATTTTACAACATTTCTACTTGGCGCTGGCTGTTTTCGAATGCTGAATGTATTGGCGAACTCAAACCTTAATGCAAGCCGTTTTAGGTCCATTTTACACTGAAGTTATTGTGTTCGATCAATAGTATACGATAAAGTTTTGGAGCGCTCTAAAGTGAGACTAAGTATACTGTTGTAGCCAAGAAGTTAGAAGATCGTTTTTGCAGATAAGATAGTGTAAAGTTTTTCCGTCGCTAGCTAACCATATTTGGTACCATTATGTGATGCAAAGAGAATAAAGGTAAAGCAAAAGCAAAAGTTTTTTAAAGTTAAAAGTTTTATATTTTATTTATTCTATCGTTTAGGATGGCGAATTCCTTGTTTTAAAATGGCAAACAAGTAACAAGTTCTCCATACATTTATATGTACTTACGTTCTTTTATGGAGTTCTGTATAGGTAACTACTTCATCCTATATCTTTCAGACATTAGCGCAGGAATCTAATTTTATTGAGAAACTCAATGCATTTAATTCAATACATCATTAAGTTGTTTAGTTTGATGTTGATATGCAAAGAGAGAGAAAAGTATCAAGTTAATCGAATGAAAGGAACAACGATGTATAATGTTTCATTGAATGCACGATTGAACGAACGACAAAGAATCCTGTTTCCTGCACGCTTCTGTGCGAATACAATTTGTTATTTAATAATTTAACGTATCCTTGGAAAAACACCCCTTTTATTCTGTGTCATTTACCTTTGGAGGCGAGTCTATGTGCTTGAGACTGCATGAGAAAAATGACTTCCGGGATACGATGGCGTTTCTGAGAAAATATTGTCACAAGCTCATGCATAATTCACTTTATAATAACAATTTCCTTCAGTAGGTACAGCTACATTTAGTACCTGACTATGGCAAAGCCAAAAGGAAGGGTTGTGATTTTACAGTGTGTATGTATGTTTGTATCCAATTTTTTCAAAGAGAATAATCGAAGTCTTTGGGTGAAACTGTTCTGATACGAATAATGAGAATAATTTAACATTTTGGGATGAAACTGTTCCTTTTAATTATTCTTAAACAAGAACTGAATATAAAGTACCCATATTGGAGTTTCATAACTGAGGTCGTAAAAAAATTGAATGAAATGAAAAAGACCAATCGTAAGCAATAAACGTCCGGAAGAACGAATGTGTATCGATAAACGAACGATTGAGCGAATAACTAATAAAAAAACAATCCCGCTCCGTTCACGGTATTGAGAATCGTGTTTTTACTATCAACAACCGTAAATTGACGAACGATTTTGTCCCGCGGCGTTTTCTTTTGATAGCAATTATACACCGGGAGATTGTGACACATTTCCTTGACAACTTTCCCACTCATTTGTTACAAGTACGGGGACTGTTCAGGGGTCGAATGACGTAATTAATGAAACGAAAATAATGATCGTAGCGCTGGTAGTCAGGGCGTTATCACAGAAGTTAAATTAAGTAAAGTTAAATTATATAGATAAACTACCAGTTCCAAATGATTTGTTACACATAGATTTTTGCATTTTCCGGTAGACGATAATAATAAACTCTACGCTAGTGAAATAGCATACTTATCTGGTGGGTCTTACTGGACGGGGTAGCCAGAACATGTTAATTTTTTATACTTATATTTTGTAAGCATTCATTTTTTAACTAAATATACCTGAAAATACAATAATCTTTATGAGATATCTTTTGTTTGAAATACGTAATTTATCTGTAATTTTCCGTTCAAAAACTATCCGTCCTCAACAATGCTCTGAAGACCACGAACATTATTTCCGTTTCACTTATTACGTAATTCAATCCATGAAGGGTCGTCACTGTTGGATATAATGTTTAAATAATAAATCATTTTTATATGCACATCTTTTATTTTACCTATCACTCACATTTTCTTAATAGTTTTCGCAGCCATATTTTCTTTAACCATAAACACAGATAATATTAAACACAGATAATATAGTGAAGGTTGCATTATTTAACATCCTCCCTCAAACTTCACTATATTATTCCTAACTTATTAATTAAATAACAAAACTGTTTATTACATATTGGCTTGGTTAAGATATCAGCTAACTGTTCTCTTGTACAAACATAATCAACTCTAATATCTCCATTTTCTACCTTCTCTTTAATAAAGTTGTACTTAACATCCATGTGTTTCAATCTCTTTTGATCAGGATTCTTAACAGATTTTATTGTACTTTGATTATCTTCATACAACAAGATGTTACATAAGTTTACATTCAATTCTATTAATAATTTCTTAAGCCAACAAGCTTCAACTGCGGCTTCACACAATGACACAAACTCTGCCTCGGTTGAACTCAATGCAACTGTACTTTGTTTTTTAGATTTCCAAATAATAGTATTACCATATAACATAAATAAATAACCTGAGGTTGATTTTCTGTCATTGTCTCTAGCAAAATCAGCATCTGCATAACCTATGAGAGGATAACTTACATTATTACTTTTAGAATAAACTAATTGAAAATTAATTGTTTGTTTCACATATCTAAGAATTCTTTTAAGAGCTCTCAATAACTCTGCACTTGGTTTATTTTGATATCTACTTAAATAATAGACAGACATTGCCAGATCAGGTCTTGACCCCACTGTTGCATACATCAAAGAACCTATTAGGGACCTGCATAAGTTCTCATAAGATACATCAATTTCACAAGATTCATCAAATACATAATTTACATCCATTGGTGATTGTACCCCCTTACAATTTTCCATACCATATTTAATTAAGACTTTTTCTAAATATTTTGACTGATCAATATGAATACCATCATGTTTCTTTTTTATATATATACCCAAATATGTTAAATTATTATCCCCTAGGTCTTTCATTCTAAATTGTTGATTTAAGAACTGTTTTAAATTATTAATATCGGCCTTATCTTTTCCCATAACTAATAAGTCATCCACATATAATAATAAGTACAAATCCCCTTTCATATATAAGCAATAATCATTTTCTGAACGTTTAAAACCATATTTAATGATTAATTCATTAAAGTGGTTATACCAATATTTAGGTGACTTTCTTAAACCATACAAAGATTTTTTTAATTTTAAGACATATCCTTCTTGTACATTCAAACCTTCTGGAGGTTTCAAGTATACTTCTTCATCTATCTTTCCATATAGAAATGCACCTTTAACATCCATCTGATGTATTTCATAGTCTCTCTGTGCTGCAATAGCCAATAACGTTCTCAGTGTTTGCATTCGTAAAACTGGTGAATAAACATCTTCAAATGTTTCTTTTTGCTGAAATCCTTTGACCACTAATCTTGCTTTACATAATTTTTTATTGTCTCCTATATCTTTCTTAGTAAAAACCCATTTTGTTTCAATTAATTTCTTTCCCTGTGGTACTGGTACACATTCCCAAGTTTTACTCTCTTCCAATACTTTAAATTCTTCCTCTACAGCTTTTATCCATAATTTTTTATCTTCTCTTTCTTCTATATCTCTATAAAATTTTGGCACATCCTCATGTTGTGTAGATAATAATGCATATAATACATCATTTTCATCATCCTCAAAATCCATTTTATAATCATTTTGCCACTTCGGTTTATTTCGTTTTCTTTTTTCTAAGACTTCCTTGCCATCTCCCAAGTCAATTTTTTGTAAATTAAAATTTTCTTTTGTTTCTTGTCCTCCCTGAATACTTGCCTCTTTCTCCTCATTTCTCATTTCTTCATCTCTGTACGAGTTCTCCTTTTCTTCTTCTATTGCAGTTTGTATTTCTTTATCCTGTATATTTTCATTTATCGGTATTATTACCCTTTCCACAATCTGTGTTTTTTCATCAAATATCACATTTCTACCAATGACTACCTTCCTATTTTCTTCATCCCATAATTTGTATCCACTTATACAATACCCAATCATTATTAATTTCTTTGCCTTTGGATCAAGTTTTATTCTGTTTTCTTTTGGTATATGATTATAGGCAATAGAACCAAATACTCTGAGGTTACTCACATTGGATTTCCTCCCGTAAAACAATTCTGCTGGGGTTTTGTTTTTATTTATAGTTGGACTACGGTTTGTTAAGTATGCAGCACATAAAATTGCATCACCCCAAAATTCTTTGGGTAACCCTGAATTAATTAACATTGTTCGAGCCTTCTCCATAAGAGTCCGATTCATGCGTTCGGCAACTCCATTCAACTCTGGATTGTAAGGCACCGTGTACTGCAATGTTATGCCTTCCCTTTTACAAAAGTCCTGATACTCCTTGGATGTATACTCACCCCCATTATCAGATCTAAGTGTTAACATATTCATATCAAAATGTTTAGTGACATAGTAGTAATAATTTTTAAATTTCTCAAAAACTTCAGATTTATTTTTAATTAAATACACCATGACAAAGTGTGTATAATCATCAATGAAGGTTACAAAATATTTAAATCCTTCCCTACTGTCTGGATTCACAGGTCCACATACATCTGAGTGTACAATTTCTAGTGGTTTTTTAGCTTTATAACCTGTACCCTTAAAAGGCATTCTCGTCATCTTCCCTAATATACATGGTTCGCATAAACTGTTTTCTATTTTTAAATCTTTTAAATCCTCTAACCCGTCAACTAGATTCTGTTTAACTAAATTATACATATTATTTAATCCTAAATGGCCATAACGTCTATGCCATAACTGCACCAAATCATTTTTAACATTATTAGCGATTGAATAGTTGCAATTTTGTTTCTGAACTTCCATTTCTATAGTATACAGATTATTATGTAAACCTCCTATCATTATCAACCGTTCTGTATTATAAACTCTTACCTTTTCATTCTGAAATACAACCTTTAAACCATTAGTTTCCATTTTCCTTACAGATAACAAATTTTTCCTTAAATTAGGTACATAATAAACATTTTTTACAGTACAAATTCTTTCAGCTTTTCCTACAAAACATTTAACTTCTATATTTCCTACACCAACCGCATCTAAGGTTACACCTTCCTTTGCTGCTGCTATCTTCTTAGGAACCGACAACTCAATATATTTCGTGAATAAGTCTTTGTTATTTATTAAATGATCGGAGCACGCTGAGTCTACACACCATATCACTTTATCACTATATTGCCCATTATTTTCACTTTTCTCACTTTCACATATGAATGCTGCATCTTGTGACTCCTGTCTCTCTGCTGGAAATGACTGGTAACTACCTCCTCTCGGTCGTCCACGTCCTATGCCTCTTTGTACTTGACCTTGTGAAAATCCTGTATTTGTATGTCCATGGTAAGCTCGTCCTTGTCCGTGTGAATATCCTGTATTTGTATGTCCTTGATAGGCTCGGCCTTGTCCATGTAAAAATCCTGTATTTGTATATCCTTGATAATATCCACACCCTCTTTGATTACTCTTATTTTGATAATTTCCTCTCATTCGGCACTGAAATTTTTTATGTCCAGGCCGTCCACATGTAAAACAAGCAAATGCATTCGTATGAGACATATTTCCCGTCTCACTTATATTTTTCTTTCTCTTTTCCTCTTCACCGAGTCATCTATTTTTAACAAAATCTAATTTCAAGTTCTCCAATGTCTCCAATGCTGTAATAATTCCTTCGTAGGATTGGGGCATTGACAATAGCAAGTAATTCACTTTCTCTTCCTCACTCAAAGAACATTCAGCTTCTTGTAACTCTGAGAAAATTTCCTCCATTTTGTTTATATGCTCCATCAATGAATTTTTTTCTATGTATTTTATCTCTGACAATTTTCTTCTTAAAAATAATTTTGACCTTACTCCTTTTAATTTAAAGTTTTCTTCTAAATTTTTAAACATATCATACGCTGTGTTCTTTTTAATATACTCGATATACGCATCGGAAACTCCGGCAATCAAAATGGCCTGCGCCTTATTTTCTCCAGCGACATTTCCCTCCGTTTGTGCATACTTTTCTTCTTGAATTGCGGCTAATACTCCGCTTTCCCGTAATATACTCTTTATTCTAAATGCCCAAGTGGAAAAATTATTGCCCGCAAATGGCACAATGGAGAATCTATCCTTTTGTAGTAATAAATTTACGGCCGCCATTGTCGAATCATATAAATACCTTTTTCAGCTTTCCAATACACCCGGACCAAATTACGATAACCACGCACCTCTGCTACCACTGTTAGATATAATGTTTAAATAATAAATCATTTTTATATGCACATCTTTTATTTTACCTATCACTCACATTTTCTTAATAGTTTTCGCAGCCATATTTTCTTTAACCATAAACACAGATAATATTAAACACAGATAATATAGTGAAGGTTGCATTATTTAACAGTCACACTTGTAACAAATGACTGGTAAATTATTGTCACTATCTCCCGGCATAATAGGGCTTTTATTAAATGACTACTTAAATATATTTAGAGCCGTTACGCACTGTGAATTAATCGAAGATTCGCTGGATGTCATCCGTCACATTTTTTAATTGGTGTTTTTTTTAATTGGTTTAATTGGTTTACGCATTGACTAGGAAGTTCGACTAGTCTGTCTCTCTGTTTATCCGATTTAATCTTCGGAACAGCTAAACCGATTTTGATGGGACTTTCAACTTAAATCGATCCAACAACATCCCAACTTCAACTGTTAAAGTCCAAAGTAAAGTTCAATGCATTTTCATGGCCTAAGCTTTGAACTTTTAACTTTGAAAAATCTCGTAACAATTTTACATAGAGTTCGCTTACATCCCGAAGATGGACATATCTTACTGGACACTTTGAAACCCGGGAAATCTAAGAGTTTTTAGCACATTTTCCGGACACAACTCAGTTTAACTGTACTAATTAAAAATAATTTTATTCGTAGAGGAGAAAGGTCCTGGGCCAGAGGGCGGCGCAAACGGCTACCTTCCCGCCAAAGTGCCCATCACGATCACCGCTAATCCCATGCACGGGGAGGTACGTATTCGTCCACATTCATCATGATCAACCCATTACCGGCTCACTACAGAGCACGGGTCTCCTCTCAGAGTGAGAAGGGTTTTGGCCACAGTCTACCACGCTGGCCAAGCGGATTGGCAGACTTCACATACCTTTGAGAACGTTATGGAGAACTCTCAGGCATGCAGGTTTCCTCACGATGTTTTCATTCACCGTTAAAGCAAGTGATATTTAAATACTTAAAACGCACATAACTCCGAAAAGTTAGAGGTGCGTGCCCTGGGATCGAACCCACGACCTCCGATTAGAAGTCGGTCGTCCTAACCACTAGGCTATCACAGCCAGTTGAAATAATATGACGATAATAATTTATAGTTGAAAATATCGGAAAAAGTCTAGCCGTCTGGGAGCTTTGAGATAGGTATAACAAAAGAATGTATGGTAATTACCACCCGTGCGAAGACAAGCGGGTCGCTGGTTGATAATAAATAATTGATTGCTTACAGGGTGGTGATAGCGGCGTGGAAATGTCCTTCCTTCATAACAACAACTGTGGCAACACTGCCAATAATGACGACACACTACCACACACGAGAAAGAATGGACCAGCACGACAGTATGTGTGAATAAGCTCAATGTGAACTCTCGTGCGTACAAAATAAAGTTCAGTTTGGATTTGCTGCAATTTGCTTCAGTGCTGCCAGTGCGAATATTTTCCTACCATAATGGTAGTTTAAAAAAAAAATTAAATGCAATAATTGTGATAACTTTACCGGCCGAAGTGCGTGGACTTTTGAGAGTACAAAAGTATAATATTTATTTATATTTAGAAATATTTTGTTTGTGCGATGTGTGGGTTGGGTGACTTAGCATTTATTTGCGTTTATTAGACATATTTTTTAATTTAAGACCTAGTTCATAAGGATTTGATACTAAGGAATAGGTTAATATATTTAGTACATAATTATTTGTATTATTTGTATTGTCTACTATATTTTAAACGCTTATTTAATGTAAATATTTGACTTAGTCCTAACCTAAATTCCATTCCCAGTTTAAGTAATGAGTGAATTTAAATAAATTAATTTTAGTTTAAATAGGAGTCCATATTTATCGAAATATGAAGGAAAAGATCTGTTTGTTATAACTCAAATGTTGCCATTTTTAAAAATGATATATTTGAAAATGAACTGTATTATTAATTTAATATAGTAGATAAAATATTTCTCTGACCATTGATTGGGCCGTGTACTTAATTGAATGTTTTTTTGTTGATGTTTGGACGAATTAGGATTACGTTTTTTTTTACCTTCAACGCACTTTTGTAAGGCATTGTAGCTGCCAAATGGATGGATCGATTTCAATGTGGCTTATTTTGTCCTAAAGTTCACCTGATGATTATAATTGTAATAATTTTAAGTAAGTAGTTGTTGGTCTTATTTGAATATTAACCAGTGAAATTTTTTAGACACGCTTTAGAAAGTACTTACCTAATATCTATAGCTGTTGTATTTAGGTAAGTACTTACTTACATTACAAAATATCTTTGATCCCGTGTAACTTCATGGGAACTTTTGGAGCTACAAAGCCACATGCCAAGAGTGATTAAAAATGAAATCTTCAATGTGTATGAATACTTGTTTGTTTTGGTTTCGAGTTTTGTTTTCTCTTTTGTTTTAATTAAACGACGTCAGAGAGTATTGTAAATGACAGACTGAATTTGTGTAAAGGTAATATAAATAAAGTGTTAAATTAACGTTGAAATGTTTTCGTTCGTTCCCGCGATATATTTGGTTGACTCGTACAACATTTATTAGCGCCGCGGGCTGCAAGCCACTGATATACAAAGCCTAGACACTCGATATACAAAGATCTGTCGTCGTCGTTATCAACCGATTGACGTCCACTGCTGGACATAGTTCTCTTGAAGGGACTTCCACATAGCACGGTCTTGTGCCGCTTGTATCCAGCGGCTCCCTGCGACTCGTTTGATGTCGTCGGTCCACCTAGTGGGGGGTCTACCAACACTGCGCTTCCCGGTGCGAGGTCGCCACTCTAGCACCTTGGGACCCCAACATCCATCGGTTCTCCGAACTATGTGCCAAAGGTCTGTACAGTCATAGATAAAAAAGTATATTTTACTTTTATTTATGGTATAGATTATAGAACAACTTTCGTTGAGCAAGCGACACCTGTGTTTACCAAGGTACTTGTTAAGGTCATAAAAGTAGACAACGTTTGCAGACATAGGTAGGTAGGATAGGCCTATGCGGGCGACTGCCCTAGCACATAATCTCTTATGATTACTGCGCTTTCCTCTATTTATATTCCAATAATAAAATTAAGTAGGATTCACATTAGATGCATCATGTCGGAGCGCAGCGGCATATAAAGATAATTCAAACGTATAATTTGACAATAAGAGCGACTGCGCGCAAGGCAGTCTGGCCGCAGCCAAATCCACCATTAGAAGCCCGCACTAGGTGGCCAAGAAGCCAATATTTCTCGAACTGGCCGTCGCAACCTGGTTATCACAGTCAGACTGCCTATAGTGCGCGTATTATTTCGTTTTCCGAAATAAACTTTAATATTGTAAAATTTTCATTTTCTTCATTACATTGCCGCTGCGCGACGTCTGATGTAAATCGTCCCTTAGAAAGATCACAATGAAATTATTGTTATATTTTCTGCGCATTCTTAATTAAAACTTTGTGTTTTTTCGTGAAAGATACCAAAGCATTCCCTTGTACTGTCTTGTACATCTAAGGGTTTTGTATCAGCGAGGCCCATGTATTATTTAGACAAGGCGTCACATCAGCAACGCGATCTTTTAACGTCGGAAGACTTTATTGGCGCCGCGTGTGCTCGGTTTTGTAACTGTATCATTATTTAGGCATTTCCGCGACTTGATACATGGCGGAATGTCTGCTCGCGTTGATAAGTCGCGTAATATACCCTAAAATAGAAATTGTATGAAGATAAATAATGGTTTATTTCGAGTCGGTCCAATATACAGGCACTTTTTATACGTTAAGAGCCCTCTCCATGAGAGCGACAAATCGTTTGTGAGTGGAGTGTAAAACAGTGATTTCTGCATTTAGAGAGCGAGACGTCTTCAGTAAAGAAGAGTTTTAAAAATATATACATAAATAAATAATTAATTAAATAAATAAATAAATTTTGCTTGAGATATCATGATTTTTAGTGAAAAACGGCAAAGTAAAAAGATGCAAATCTAGGTTTGGAATTACGCCTATTTTATCAAATATTTGGCAATTTTTTACATGAACTAAAGACATTTGAAATTATTTTGAAGTTACGTATGATAAGACTTCGGTCGTTTTTCAATTTTCTAGATTCTTATTGTTGCGGCGCGTCGTACATATGACGATAACGCCCGGGAACATGTCCCGCAATAGTTGACGGGGCGCGAAGAGAGCGGGCAGGTATTTGAACCCTGCCGTTACGCTCGCTGATCTTGCACTGGTTCGCGCGTCCCGTCCCGTGCACCCCGGTAGTGCACCTCAACACCGCGACTGGTAGGCGTAGTGGGGATACGAAGAGTGGGAGGTTCTTCGAAATCAGAGATGTTGCTTGTATCGATGCTCTGGGTCGACTGACTGGCGTTCGGTCATTCTGGCCGTATTTATACAATTTTACTGCTCGGCAAGTCGTAAGCGCGGAACAAGCCGAATATTAACGACCGCCAATGATCACACCCTTTTGAGCCCATTTATTTACAAAAATAATAATAATTAACAAAGGCTCTTATTCTAAGTACATTACGCATACCTACTTAAAAGAAACATGAAAGAAAACGTAAGTACTTATACTAAATCTTAAAACTAGCCGTATACACATTTCTTAAACTAGTTGTCTTAAAATAAACTTAAACGAAACTGTACACTAGTCGCCGACAATCTCCCCCTCGTGCATAGCACCAATCTTCGGACACGGCGATGATACCAACACGACGATTCTGGAACTGGGTCGTCGCAGCACTCCTCCTTTTGTTTCGACGTCGACTACCCTTGCTCTGCCGTCGGGTCCTGGGTAGATCTTCTGTATTCTTCCTCTTGGCCACGTACATCGAGGAAGAGATGAATCAACAATGAGAACGATGTCCCCTTCTTTTAAATTCGTTGATTCTGGTCTTCCATCTGTTTTCCGAGGTAGCAAGGTGGGTAAGTACTCCCGAAGCCAACGCTTCCAGAAGTGTTCCGTCAGCTGCTGTGCTGTCTTCCAGGTCTCACGACCCACCAGGTCTTTATCAGTAAAAACTCCAGTTCTCACTGCACCGTTTGATCTGCCAATTAAGAAATGATTAGGAGTTAGTGCTTCTTCTTCAGGGTTGTCGGCCGCATTCGTGAGTGGGCGGGAATTGACTATGTGTTCCGCCTCTAGAAGGAGAGTATGTAAAGTTTCCTCTCGGGGTGATTTCTCTTTCAGCGTGGCACTTAGCGCGGTCTTGATGGATCGCACTAGCCTCTCCCAAGCGCCGCCCATGTGTGGTGCACCTGGTGGAATAAACTTCCACTGCACGCCTATTTCTTCTGCTTCAGTGATTAACTTTTCTTTTTTGATTTCTTCGGTGGCTTGTTTTCTTTTTTGATTTCTTCGGTTCCTTGTTTGCCCCGATGAAATTAGTACCATTATCGCTGTACATGATCTTCGGCATTCCTCTGCGAGCAGCAAATCTTCTTAATGCCATGATCATCGAGTTGGTTGACAGAGAAGAAACTAACTCAATGTGTACTGCTCTTGTAGTTAGGCATGTGAAGAGGGCTCCCCATCTTTTCTCATGTCGTCGCCCCACTGTCACCGTCATGGGACCAAAATAATCCACTGCAGTGCAGGTGAATGGTGGTGCCCCATGTCGAAGTCTCTCTGGTGGCAGATCTCCCATCGGTAGGTCTTGAGGCTTCGATCGCTGTATTTTACACCACTGGCAATGATGTAATGCAGAGCGAATTGCTGATCTTAATCCGAAAATCAAGAAGCGTTGACGCAATTCATTCATCATAGTAGCGTGATTGCCGTGATTGAATCGTTTGTGATAATATTCTATTATCAACTTCGTAATTTTATTCTTGCTGTCCAATACGATCGGTCTCTTGAAGTCCTCAGCTACTCCTTGGACTGCGTTGATTCTGCCTTTCAGTCGTAAGAGGCCGTTGTTGACTTCTACATCAAGTTTCTTCAACTTGCTGCTATTTGGTAACTTCTTTGTGCGTTCTATGTAGCCAATGTCTTCTTTGAAACTTTCAGCTTGGCTTCTTTTCAGTAGTAACACTTCCGCTTGTTCTAATAGTTCTGTACCGATAGGAATAACCTGTCTGCTGGACTGCTGGATATTTTTGTGCAGATGTTTATTTGAAGTCTTTGCTATATCAGGTCTCTTGGTTTTCTTCCAGGTGGGATCTTTCTTTTCAAGGCGCCTGGAGATATTGACTTGTTCTTTAGATCTGCAGAGTGTTATGAACTGCAACACTCTTGCCATAGTTCTCCATAACCGTATCCAGCTCGAAAATCTTTCAGGATCCGGAGATGCATAGCTGTTGATATCATTCACGCTTGCTGTGATGTTTTTCTCTTTCTCTTCCCCGGTCTTTTCGTTCTTGAAAGTCCTCTTTTCAGGCCAGAATCTCTCTTCTTGTTTCAAAAAGTCAGGACCAGTGAACCACCTATGACCTTTTGAAAAGTTTTCTGGTACGTTGCGCGTGCCGTCATCTGCTGGATTGTTTGAAGTAGGGACCCATCTCCATTCATGCGGTTGCGTGATGTCTTCGATTTCTGCTAACCTATGTGCCACAAATGTCTTGAATGTTCTAGGGTCTGACTTGATCCATGACAGAACAATACTAGAGTCTGTCCAGTACACCTTTTTCTTGATTTTCAGGTCTAGCTCTTGTGTGAGTGATTGAGCTAGCCGGCTTCCCAACAGTGCAGCCTGCAACTCTAGTCGTGGTATGGAGACTGGTTTCAGTGGTGTGACTCTAGCTTTGCCAGCTACCAGGTTAACGTGAAACGAGCCGTCTTCGTTCTGCGTACGCCAGTAAGCAGCTGCTGCGTACGCTGTTTCACTAGCGTCAGTGAAGATGTGCAGCTCCCCCTCAGTGCTATGTGGAGCAATGCATCTTGGAACGTGGAGATTCTTTAATAAGTCCAAGTTCGTTAGATATGACTTCCACGTTACTTGGTCTTGTTCTTCTATTTGCTCATCCCAGCTGATTCCACTCCGCCATATGCTTTGCAAAAGCTTTTTTCCTTGTATTAAGACAGGTGTTGCCAGTCCTAATGGGTCGAAGGTGCTCATGACGGCGCTGGTGACTTCGCGTTTTGTTGGGACTCTTTTCTCTGACCGTACTTCTGGGGGCGTGTTTCGTAGGTTGGCACGGAACCCAATGCTGTCTTCTTTTGTGAACCAACGTAAGCCCAGTGTCTTCTCCTCTTTTTCACCAAGTTCTATTTCAGTTTTCTCAGTGCATTCGTTTGTGATTTTCTGAAGAAGATTTGGTTGATTGGATGCCCACCCTCTCAGTTCGAATCCTGCTTTTCTGTGGATGAGATCTATTTCTTTCGTGACCTTCACAAGTGCTTCTTCAGAGTGAAAGCTGTGAAGATAATCATCCATGTAGTGGTTGCGATCTATAGCCTTCACTGCGTCTGGATATTGTTCTTTGAAGTCGTCAGCGTTTTTATTCTTCACGAAGATCGCTGTGCTTGGTGAAGAAGTTGCACCAAATATAACGGAGCTCATTCTATATTCTTTCAGTGGAGTATCTCTTTGTCCTTTTCGCCACAAGAATCTCAGGCTGTCTCTGTCTTCAGGTCTTATTTTTATCTGCAGGAACATTTCCCTGATGTCAGCTGCTACTGCCGTTGGGCCTTGGCGGAATCTTGTTAATACTCCAAAGAGAGATTGAAGAAGATCTGGTCCGGGTAGAAGAGCGTCGTTTAAACTTCTTCCTTGAGACTTAGCTGCTGCGTCGAAGACGATTCTAACTTTCTTCTTTAGTGGATGTACAACAGCAAAGTGAGGTAAGTACCATTTTCTTTTAGAATCTTGGTTGTTTGGAGCTTCTTCTGCATAGTCTTCATCGAGTAGGTGTTGGATTTGCTTAATGTATTCTTCTTTTAAGTGAAGATCTTTGTTTATTTTCTTTTCTATGCCAATCAACCGCTTTTCTGCTGATTTATAACTTTCTGGCATTTGATCATCTTCATTTTTCCATAGCAATCCAACTTCGAAGCGTCCATCTTCTCGCCTACGACAGGTTTTCTCCAATATGGCAAGAGCTCTTCCTTCTGAATCCGTAGTTGGTCTTCGTGGTAGCACTCCCAAGGATTCTATGGCGAAATGCTCTTTTATAATATTGTGCATTTCATCTTCGACCACGTTCATGTGCAGACACTTATTCACGAAGTGCACTGGTCTCAAAGTTCTGTTGTCAAAACCATGAATAACCCAGCCGAGTTCCGTTCGTGAGGCAACTGGTTGACCTGGTTTTCCTCTTTTTATTTCTTGCGACACAATCAGCTCCCAGTTGTCCTGTCCAATGAGCAATCGAGGTGGCTCGAACTCATAATACAGAACGTTCGCCATTCCCTTAAGGTGTGAATATTCTTCTATTTTGTCTTTATCTATGAACTGTGGAGCGAGATTTAATTCATCGATTGTGCGAACTCGATCTAAGTTTTTCTTTTCTTCTTGGTGGACTCCTCGTATTATCAAGTTGAGTCTTTCAGAGTCCCTCTTGCGAATCAATTTTCCACCCACTGTTTCTAGTACCAACTCTTCCTCAGTTCCTCTAGCTCCAATATTCTTCGCTATTTGTGAGTCCAGAAGCGAGACCGTTGATCCTTCATCTAGAAGTGCTAGTATTTTCTGAGATCCTTTTGGACCAAACACTTCTACAGGAACTATCTTCAAATAAGCCCTGGTTGTTCTCACTGCGTGGACAGGTAGTGAGATACTCGTTGTTATGGCATGTTCTGTATCTTCCCTCTTGAATTCCTGTGTTGAATTCGTAGCTCCACTCGACTGTTCTGAGCTTCTTTTCTCAGAGTGAAGCAGGGAGTGATGCCATCTCTTGCAGAGCTTGCAGGCTGGTCTTCTGCACTTATCTTTTCTGTGTCTTCCCATTAGGCACTTGAAGCAGATGCGTTGTTTGATAACTAGCGCCCATCTATCGTCAATGGATAACTTGAGGAAGTGTTGGCACTCTGTCAAGTAATGATCGCCTTGACAGTTTATACAATTCCATTTTCCGTCTTTTTTGACCCCTTTCTTCGCCGGCAGAGGTTCCTCTTCTTCTGTTTCTAGAGCTGCGTGAGTTGCTTCGCGTCCGCGTGGATGTTTCTTCTTTTCTAACGGCGCGTAAGCTCCACACGTGTCTGCTTGTTTGTTCAAGAACTGCGCCATCAACACAAGATCTGCTGGCTCTTGATCTCCATGGGCATTAGCGTACTCATACCAGCGAAACTTCAAATATGTTGGTAACTTTTCCACTATTTCTCTAACCATTACTGGAGAGCACAGGTATTGAGGTTTCTTAAGTCCCTGGATGGCCGAGACACAATTATGTATGTCGCTGGCAAAGGCACAAATGTCTTTTGGAGATTCTGATATCTTCGGGAGAGCCTTTATCCTTTCTAGTTCTTCCATCACGAGTGAATCTGGTCTTCCATAACGACGCTGTAGAGCTTCCATGACTTGATCTGGAGTGGCGTCTGAGTAAAGGAGGCTCTTGAAGGTGTTTCTTGCCGCTCCTTTAATGGCTTTTCGTAGTCTTGCCATGTTCTGCGTCGGTGTGTAGAACTTCGAAGTATCTTGATATACAACTTTAAAGGCCACCCATTCTGAGCTGGTTCCATCATAATATGGCAGATCTTGATATGTTTGATGATTCGTTGATGGTAGTACAGCCGTTGCTGTGTGGTTGACAAACGCTTGACGTATAGCACCCGCCAGAGTTTGAACCTGGATCGTGGACATCAGAGGTTGTTCGGTCTTCACGATCACTTCACGATCTTTACCCTGCGGATCTTGTTCAGGAATTATATCCTTGGCATCTTCCAAAGGAGACGTCTGGATCCAGTTCTGAACATGTGATGCTCTGTCATCCAGTTCGTTATCCAGAACGTCTTCTTCATCTTCGATTTGTTGCTCTTCGAGGCTGAGTCGTGCCAGATTAGCTTCTGTTTGTATGCGCTGCAGTTCCAAATGCGCCAACTGTTTTCTTATTTTTATTTTCCGTAATCTGGCAGTGGAGCTTGTAGACCGAACTGACTTGACAGACGTACGGGCGGAACCTCCTGGTATAACCGTCATTAAGGAGCTGTTCTGGTTCCTCCGCTCAGTCATCTTGTCGGTGGTCTTCTGTTCGTTGAGTCGAGCTTCTGTGGACCTCATCTTCGTATTCCTGACTTCGGGCGTCACGGTTTTTTCTGAGGATTCCATAATTGAAGATCTTGAGGACATATTCGTGGCTGTGGCTTCCGAGTTCATAACTGATGCGGACCCCTCTGATCGACTGCGCTCACTCATTTCTTCAGTTCTCTGTGATGCACTTGAGCTCGCGCGTAGGGGCACATCCTTTTCTTTCTGAGACCTAGTGATAGGCATGTTTCTTCGTAGCTTCAGCCTTCAAAATCTTCAATAAACAGTTCGGGAATCCTCTTCAGGGAATCCGGTTCGAAGGACCAGCTGTTGCGGCGCGTCGTACATATGACGATAACGCCCGGGAACATGTCCCGCAATAGTTGACGGGGCGCGAAGAGAGCGGGCAGGTATTTGAACCCTGCCGTTACGCTCGCTGATCTTGCACTGGTTCGCGCGTCCCGTCCCGTGCACCCCGGTAGTGCACCTCAACACCGCGACTGGTAGGCGTAGTGGGGATACGAAGAGTGGGAGGTTCTTCGAAATCAGAGATGTTGCTTGTATCGATGCTCTGGGTCGACTGACTGGCGTTCGTCGTGTGGTCTTCCGCGTGGACCCTCGCAGGTCCCGGGGTATCCGATCAGGGCGTTTGCTCTTTCCGGAAGTATCAACGCCGCCTGCAACTACAGGCGGGGCGCTGGGTTGGAATGTCCGTGAAGTCAAGTCCGGTTAAAACTGCCGCAGAGCGATCGAGCCCGCGTGAGATCGCGGGCGATCAGCAGGCTGCGGCAGAGTGGGTATTTCCGTGTGGGGCTTACGCCCGCCGCTCAGCGAGGTCGAGCTCACCGGGAGAGTTCCGGCGAGCGCCCGTCAGCCAGCGGCGAGGAAGCAGTCATGTCCGGTGGGGAGATGAGGTCACGTGGCAGGCCTCTGACGTCCGGCGGCCTCCGATGGTATGGCGCGATGCCGCGCAGGTGCTGGGCTCGCGCTCCATCGGCGCGCGCGAACATTGAGGTGCTCAGGCGGCGAACGAAGTCGTCAAGGCTCTCCATGCGCAGGTCTCTGGAGATGACCTGGTTCCGTACGAAGCGCGGGGCTCCGGAGATGGTGCGTAGCGCGAGCGACTGCTGGGCCCGCAGCGACTTGCGGCCCGTCTCGCTGACCAGCGCGTACCACGCTGGGGCCGCGTACGTGAGTCGCGTACGGACGTACGCCTTGTAGACGCACAGCTTCGTACGGAGAGGCAGGTGGGATGCCAGGACGGGGCGCAGGAGGCTTCGAACGGCGCGCGACTGCGCGACTGCGTTCTTGACGTGGTGTCGCATCGAGAGGCTCCTGTCGATGGTCACTCCCAGGTATTTGGCCACCGGGGACCATGCGACGGTCTCTCCCAAGAGCGACACCGGGGGCGGTAGGGCGGACCGCCCTACGTACATCGCCTGAGTCTTCGCCACGTTGACCTTCAGTCTCCAGTCCTTCAGCCAAGAGGGAAGTGCGTCCAGTGCTCGCTGCATCTTCAACGCTGCGTGCGAGGCGTTCAACGAGGTGGTGATGAATGCAGCGTCGTCGGCATATAGCGCCAGCATGGCGCCGCCAGCAACTGGGATGTCGTCCGTGTATCTGCTGTAGCAGACGGGCGACAGGCAGCTTCCCTGGGGCACACCGGCTCGGATGGGGCGCTCCGTGGACAGGGCGTTTTCAACCGCCACTTGAAAACGTCTGTCTTGTAGGAAGGTGGCCACGGTCTTGACTACTCGACGGGGAGTAGTAGACGTGGACAGCTTGTAGACGAGGCCGGCATGCCAGACGCGATCGAACGCTTTCTCCATGTCGAGGAGTACTGCGATGGAGTGCTCTCGCTTGTTGTAGGCGGCAGCGAGGTGGTGCAGTACCCTCGTCACTTGCAGCGCTGTGGAGTGTTCGGCACGGAATCCGAACTGTTCGTCGCGTGGCTGAAGGTGGGGCGTGATGTGCAGCAGGAGCAACTTCTCGAAGATCTTCGAGGTCGACGACAGCAATGTGATGGGACGGTAACTCCCAGGCAGCAGGACGTTCTTCCCCTGCTTGGGGATGAGAATGACTCGCCCGAGCTTCCACGGAGTCGGGAAGTGCCCGGTGCGGAGAACTCCGTTGAAGAGCCGCGTCAGCGTCGCGATTGCTCGCGGGGGAAGGTGACGCAGGGCTTCGTTGGTGACTCGATCGGGGCCGGGCGCTTTGCGCAGTTTAGCTCGACGAATCATTCTGAGAACTTGTCCCGGGGAGAAAACGACGGGGTCTTCCGTCGGTGCTATCGGCGACTCGAAGTATGTCTTCACGTGTCGCTCGATGGTCTCTACGTGCTGCACATCCGCAGTCGGGTTCGGTGTAAACTGCGTCTCCAGGAAGTCCGCGAAGATCTCCGCTCGGTCCTCGGCGCGGTAACGGGGGGTTCCGTCACTGGCCAGAAGGGGCCTAATCGGAGGGGACTTCCCGGAGAGATTTCGGCAGAGGCGGTGGAGGCCAGACCAATCGTCGCCGGCTCGCTCGATGGCGGAGTGCCAGGACTCCTCAGCGACTGTCTCCAGTGCTTCGGAGATTTTGGCGGCCAGAGCGTTGAGTCGGGTCTTCATGATCGGGCACCGCAGGTTTTGCCATGTTCTACGCAGCTTCCTCTTCTCCTCGAGCATCGCAAGAATGTAGGCCGGGAGCTGGCGTGGTCTACGGGTGGTTGCAGCGTCGAGTCTGGACTCTCGAAGCGCGTTGGACATTGTCGCGCTGAGGTCCGTGGCGAGTCGGTCGACGTCTGCAGGGGTCTCCACTCTGTAGGACGGCGTGTGCTCCGCCATGTGTGCGGCGAAGATTCGCCAGTCCTGGCGATGCTTCGGAGAAGGCAGTTGAGTCATCGGCGCGGTCTTCAGCGTCAAGAGGACTGGTTGGTGGTCGGAGATGAGATGGTCATCCAGGACGTCTATCGACGGAGCTGCGGCGAGGCCGCGGGTGACGGCTATGTCGAGGACGTCCGGCGTGTGGGCTGCACAGTACGGATAGTGCGTCGGGACCTCTGGTCCTAGCACTTCGTAACCGTGGCGGTCTGCGTCGTCCAGGAGGCGTCTGCCATCCGGGGAATCGGCGTTGGAGTTCCACGCCGTGTGCTTCGCGTTGAAGTCTCCGGCGATAATCGTGGGCAGCGGCGAGTCCAGCAGCGTGTGGACGTCAGCCACTGCGAGTCGATTCGTCGGCGGCTTGTAGAACGCGAACACACGCGTGGGCTGGCGGTCAACGCAGACCTCCACACCGAGGGCGTACGACGTCTGCAGCTGAGGTACTGGCAGCAATTGGTGGATGACACTCCGACGGACCAAGACTGCTAAACCCCGATAAGCAGTCCCGATCGGCGAGGCGTGGTCCTCCCGGTAGACATAGTATCCGGAAACCTTCAACTTGTCTACTGGTCTGAGGTGAGTCTCGTTGATCAGTCCGATGTCCACTCGACGCTGAGACAGCAGGTTCTTGAAAAGACGGGCTTTCTGCGAAGACAGCCCGTCGGCGTTCCAGAAGGCGATACGGAGTTCAGCCAGTGCAGAGCTCCATAATGCACTGGAGGATCAGCGGGACTGGGTCGCGCTGCTCCTGGATCGCCATCAGAACCTGGTTCAAGGTGCCGATGACTCTGGTCAGTCTGGGGTCCAAGTGGCCGCGAGCCGGCTGGGTAGCTGGCTGCGGTTGTACCACTCGCTTCGCCTTCGTCCCCCTCTCGGGGGCGGCGACCACGGTGGGCTTGGACGGGGCGACGGGCGGCGGTGGCGGCGCCGTCGTCGGTCGTCTTAATGCAGGGCGAGGTGCGGGGCGAGGCGCGGCTTGCGGCGCTGCGGGCGGCGCCGTTGTGGACGGCGCTTCACGCTGCGCGCGGGCGCGCTTACCGCCGCGCTTGCGGCGGCGCTTGCCGGCCGGCTGCTGCTGTGGCTGGTTGGCGGCAGCCATGAGCGAGCCGGGGGCGTTGGCCTCTGTTGCGGAGGCGGCGGCGGTGGTGGAGCGCGCGGATGTAGTGCGCGCGGTTGTGCCCGCCCGTCGGTTCCGGACCTCCTTCCGGAACACCGGGCAACTGGCGTGATTAGCCGTGTGCGCGCCCCCACAGTTGGCGCACGTCGGTGGCTCCTCGCGCGGGCGCTCGCAGTCCCTCGCTGCGTGGCCCTCCCCGCACCGCACACAGGCAATGGGCCGGTGGCAATTGTGCGAGGAGTGCCGGAACTGCTGGCAGCGGTGGCACTGCGCAGGGCCTTTCCGGCCGTGCCAGTGCTCGATGGTGACTCCGGGCATACACAGGAGTTCGTGGATGTCGAATAGTCGACCGCCCGGAGTCACGTCGGCTGTCCGCTGCAGCTGCGCGAACAGCAGGCATCCCGGTCGTCCCGGGCGTGCGGGGATGGTGCGCACGTGCTCCGGGATGAACCCGAGCTCGCGCAGCTCCGCCTCCACAAGTGCCGGCTCGGTGTTGGCCGGCAGGCCGCGGATCGCCACTTTCACGCTGCGCTCGGCGGGCAGCGAGTAGCAGAACCAGGAGATTCCGGTGGCGCTCTCCAGCTGCGTAAGATAGCGCTGGATTGTCCGGAACTCCTGGTCCGACTTCGGTATGAAGCGGACGCCCTTGCCAAATGGGCGTCCGTTGGGAGCGTGGCCGAGCACTTTCTTCAGCTCTCTGAAGTGGGTCGGCCAGTCGGGCAGCACCTCGACTACGAGAGGAGGGTAGCGAGCGGTCGGCTTCGGCACGGTGGCGGCGGCGGCGGCGGCAGTGGCGGCGGTGGCAGTGGCGGCGGCGGCGGCGGTACCTGGCTGCGGCGCGGGTTTCGGTGCGGTCGTAGCGGCGGTGGTAGTCGCATACGTCGGGCTTGTCGCCATGGGCGAGCCCGGCGAGAGGCGCGGCATGGTCGGCGGCGTGAATGCCGACGGAGCTCTGTGTCCGCCTTTCGGCGGCGACGGGAAACGCCCCACAGGTATGGCTGGCTGCGGGGCGGTGAGGCGCGGTGTGCGCTGCGGGAGCGGTGGCGCGGCCAACAGACTGGCGTTCGGTCATTCTGGCCGTATTTATACAATTTTACTGCTCGGCAAGTCGTAAGCGCGGAACAAGCCGAATATTAACGACCGCCAATGATCACACCCTTTTGAGCCCATTTATTTACAAAAATAATAATAATTAACAAAGGCTCTTATTCTAAGTACATTACGCATACCTACTTAAAAGAAACATGAAAGAAAACGTAAGTACTTATACTAAATCTTAAAACTAGCCGTATACACATTTCTTAAACTAGTTGTCTTAAAATAAACTTAAACGAAACTGTACACTAGTCGCCGACACTTATATAGTTTATTTACGCACGAAGTTGCCTCAAAATTTGTCCAAAAATAGTGATTTTTCAAGCGTCATAACTTTCAAAATAAATATAATTTTACTAATTTTTTTATTTTATGGCATAGATAATGGAGATATAAATTGATATCTGGCTTAACTTTAGATCTATTGCTACAAATTTTAGAATAATAGGCGTAAAACATTTGTATAGAGAAGCGCGTGAGTAGAGCAGCCTTAAGGGCTTTCGCACATAATATCATCTCAACACCAACTCGACTCAAACTAAAGAGTTGAAATATATTGTGTCACATTTAAATTGTAAGTGAAAGGATTGTATAGCTTTCTACGATGGATGTAACGATGATAATACGAATACTAACTGGTGGAGTGAAATTTAATTTGAATGGTAATCTTACTTCATACACCTTGCGAGAACTTCGTACTATTGACGGTTCGACTAGTCAAACCAAAGAGCGGTCAATCTTTAAATAGAATAGAATAGAATAGAAAAGTTTTTTATTCAAATAAACTTTTACAAGTGCTTTTGAATAGTCAGATGAATCTACCACTGGTTCGGAATGCCGTTCCAACCGAGAAGAACCAGCAAGAAACTCGGCGGTTGCTCTTTTCCAAATTTACAATATCAATATAACAATTTTATGGTAAGTACATGATTGAATTGCCGTCTCGCGCATTGCTGGAACGAGTCAAATCCACGCCTTTTTATCATTTATATAAGTAATCATAATTTTATTCAGATAAACTTTCGGAAGCGTTTACGAATCGACAAATGAATCTACCACAGGTTCGGAATGGTGCTTACAATTCTACACATGTGAAGAAGGGCAGACAAAAGTAGCCCCATTTCCGACGGTGGCACCCGTTCACGAGCATGACGCATGATCCAGCCATTGCTTCGCTCAACCATATTCGAGGGAACGTAACAACCCGCACCACACGACACCACCACAGAAATGTTTAAAGAGAGCGTGACATACTTAGGCTACCCATGATCAAAGCATCGAATTGAACACCAATAATCAAATACTCGGTTTAAGACATTGAGAAATTGCTCCATGCTTTTTTATCATTTATATAATCTTCAATTGTATAATATGCTTTTTTTATGAGCATATTTTTAATAGAGTTCTTAAACTTGTGTAAAGGCAAGTCTAAGATTGCTTGTGGAATTTTATTATAGAACATTACGCCCATTCCCACAAATGACCTTTGGACCCTTTTGAGGCGTAACTGAGGAATCACGAGCCTATTTCTATTTCTTAATTGCCTGTCGTGTAATTCGCACTTTTTAATGTAACTGTGAATGTTTTGCCTAACAAAAATTATATTGTTATAGATATATTGAGAAGCTACCGTAAGAATACCTATTTCTTTAAATTTCTCTCGAAGGGAATCCCGCGGTTTTAAATTATAAATTGCGCGAATTGCCCTTTTTTGTAAAACGAAATTTTTTTCAATATCAGCCGCTTTACCCCATAGTATGAGTCCATACGACATAATACTATGGAAATATGCAAAATAAATATGCAAAATAATATGTATTGATATTATGTATTAATAGGTATTGATTATGCCATGACTTTATTATTGGTAGATATTATAATATCCTAACTGATGCCCGCGACTTCGTCTACTATAAATCTCATACAATTTATAAACCCCTTCAAGAGTAAAATTTTCAAAAATCCTTTTTAGCGGATGCCTACGATGTAATAGCTATCTGCATGCCAAATTTTAGCCCGCTCCGTCCAGTGGTTTCAGCTGTGCGTTGATAGATCAGTCAGTCACCTTTTCCTTTAGTTTACTTGCTAAGTATTAGGCTGCAACTTTTTAGTTGTTGTTGCAGCAAACTTGCTCGTGCTAATCTCGCGTCACTGCAGTGTATAGTTACTTGGGATCAAAAGAGTTTTGGCAGTGACCCAAACGGATCCTCGTTCAGGCGTTGAAGCGACGCAGGTGGTACAGATACCGCCGTAAATTAGTTCACAGCTCGGCTTTGTGATTGCTGCAGTTCCCGGGGATATGCTGTAGACAATGTTATTATGCTGTTGTGTTTCAGTGATAACTAATTAACCCCCGACGCAAAAACGACGGGGTGTTATAAGTTTGACGTGTCTGTGTGTGTGTGTGTGTGTGTGTGTCTGTCTGTTCCCCTGTGGCGCTCAAACGGGTGGACCGATTTGAATGCGGTTTTTTTTGTTTGAAAGGTGATTTAGTCGAGAGTGTTGTTAGCTATGTTTCATGAAAATCGGTCCAAGATGGCCGCCGCTACAAAATGGCGGATTACATATTTTTTCACAACTCCCTTAATATGGGTATCAAATGAAAGGGCTTGACTAGTAGAATAGCACTATTACAAATCCAAGATGGCCGCGCCACAAAATGGCGAATGTCGGGGGTTTTTAAAATTTTCAATTTACACTTGTTTTTAATACGACTTCTTCTGCGTAGAATAAGGTTTTTCGAAAATCCCGCGGGAACTGTGTTTTTCTGGGATGATAAGTCACTCTCCAGATCCTCGACTACGCCCATGTAAAATCACATCGTTACGTCACGTCGGTACGTAGCTCTGTTACGGCTTAATTGATGGAAAATCAACAATTAGACACACTTTCGCATTAATATTAATATATTTATTACTAAGTAGTATGGATGTATGTATGTATGTTATCAATCTTCTTCTATACATACCTATAATAAAATCGTAGACTTGCCGTATCTGTACATTGAAGATTTTTGCAAAATAATAACTGGGGGATGTTAGGGATAAGTAATAGAACGTAAAAAAGCTATTTTTGAAATTTTTGTCTGTTTGTCTGTATGTTTGTGCGCGCATCACGCAAAAACTACTGAATGGATTGAAACGAAACTTGGTACGATTTAAGTTCATACTACGGAGTAACATATAGAATACTTTTTATCCCGAAATTCAGCACGGTTCCTTTGGGAGAGGGGATGAAAGTCAAAACGTGTATTTAGCTGTAATTCAATAACGCGTGGTCCAATTTCATTCATTCTTTTTTTGTTAGAAAGAAGATACTTTAAAGATTACCAGCTAATCTCAGAAAGGCTGGATCGATTTTGATGGGACTTTTATTGGCGGATGTTTACACTTTGATCTACCTAAACATCCGCCAGTGAACTTTTAACAGTTTTTAGCAAGGTATGAGCTCAAAGGAGCTTAGGAAAACAAAATGATTCACACGGGATTTTCAAAAACCAATATCCACGCGAACGAAGTCGCGGGTGTCCGCTTGTTATTAATAATTATCTAAACCACTAATTGTTCTAACAGTTTTTATTTGTCCACTTATCTCGCTCGTAAATAGCCGAAATAGAAAGACGCCATAAAACGTCAACTCTCGGCCAGTAACGGGGTCAACTGAGTGCTTAGTCTAAGATCGGAGCACTCGAAAACGAACTCGAAAACTATTGATCGATTTCAGAGTAAAATAGACCTAAAATGGCTTGTATTAAGGTTTGAGTTCGCCAATACATTCAGCATTCGAACACAACGAGCGCCCCAAGCAGAAATGTTGTAAAATACATATTCGAACTATGGAATTACGACTTTAAAATACGAGTATTTGAGTTCATTTTGCTCTGAACTCACTTGTGATTCGATCAATAGTTTTCGAGTTCGTTTTCGAGTGCTCCGATCTTAGACTAAGCACTCTGTTCTGTCGGCGTCAACTCTTACCAGTATCGCTGCGGCTTTTGACCCCATCATAGGTACGTACTTGGCCTCTTTTGTTTCACGCTCTCTAAGTATTCTTTTCTTTTATTCTACGCGGCTTCGATGCTTTAAGAAAAGAATATATAATGAAAATGTTTTTACATAAAAATGGATTGATATTTTTATGGAAAAATACCCGCCTAAATAACTGCGTAGGCTTTTTGTCATTCTCAGTAAAGAACAATTTTTTGTTCACTTTCCGAACAATTAAATTAGATTCCAGATATTAAATTACTGTCGAGAGTATATTTTTAAGGCTGACTTAGTAGCCCCACCCCCACCCCCGATACTTCATACAAGGATACATCCAAAGAGGTTCTGTTCGATTGACCCGTATGTATGTATGTATGTATGTATGTATGTATGTATGTATGTATGTTATGTATGTATGTATGTATGTATGTATGTATGTATGTATGTTCGCGATTATTTAAAAAATCAAAGAATCGATTCAGATGATTTTTCATTATTGAAATCTACGTACTTGCAGGAAGGTTTTGGTATACAACACATCTAGTTATCATTCTTATGTACGAAGTTACACGCATAATAATGTACCCATATGTCACTAATATTTTTGATTGGTACACCGATTTCTCTGAAATTGCTGGACCGAAGCCGGTTTAATTTATCTAAAAACATAGCTCGTCTATAGACTAAATTTGAATGTGTTATATACTCGAGACTTACTGTGACTTCGATGCAGGAACGCTCTTAAAGAGCTGTATTTTCGCCGACTTTTTCGATATTTATCGACATATTATCGTAGGTATAGCAAATAGATTTCAACTTTCAACCAACCTACAAGTATTAGTGAATCATAGACATACGTTGAATTGCAAAGCCGATCTGTGAGCTACACAAAGCCAGTTATCGTCGGCTCTAGGCTGGTAATCGATAGGTTTCATAGGTGGTTTAAAGCGGATTTAGATGCAACGCGTGCTCTATTTTAATCTACTTATTATATGACTTCTTCAAATCTACTATGCAAAAGGCAGTTTAATTTCAACGCTTACGATTACACATACATATAGGAAATATTCTGGAGGGTAACTGTACGGTATGAGTTTGTATTTGGGTATTAGGTATATCTAGATAACGTTGATAAATTTCGAGTATCAAAGCATTAAAACGTTTATAATAAATTGGTGATTAGGTACTTAAGTAGGAACTTTTTAGGGTTCCGTAGTAAACAAGGAACCCTTATAGTTTCGCCATGTCCGTCCGTCTGTCTGTCTGTCTGTCTGTCTGTCCGTCCGTCCGTCCGTCCTCGGTTAATCTCAGAGACTATTAGTGCTAGAAATCTGTAATTTGGCATGGGTATAAATATTAATCACGCCGACAAAGTGGTGAAATAAAATTTTGATAAAAAAATTTTTTCTCGTCTACCCCATAGTGTGGAGTATCGTTGAATAGGTCTTTTAAAAATACTGTGGGTGTGGGAACATCATTTTTCGATTTCTAGATCCGTTTGTAAAAAAAAATATGATGTTTTAAAGTGCTAATTTTTATTTTAGAGTCAAGTGTCCCTTCCCCTCTATCAGCCAAATGGCAGTATATAGGAACTTGAAAAAATTCACAGCAGTAGTAGATATAATCAATTTTAAAGGAAAACTATCATGGCTAAGTAGGGTTCACAGGTTAAGGAGTTATATCTGTTTTTCGAGGATTGTGACTACGGAACCCTACATTACGCGTGGCCCGCCACGCACTTTGCCGGTTTTATTAAATTTGTTTTCTGTAATTTTTTGTGTATCTGACACCGCTAACTTCCCAACAAGCTTTAACTGGCTGCTATTCTCAGTAGCAGCCCAAAGTAAAAGCTATCAGTCCTACGAATGACCACTCCAATCGTGTCGCACTGGCGTCCCATCGGACTATGAGAGTGAGGGAATAGATAATGCTCCTGTGTTTTATGATATATCCGGCGTAATTGGCTTGCCTCCACCTCCGTTGACATTAACCGCCATGATCGAAATTGGATCGGTAGCGACATATTTACTGTAGATAGGTACCTACTTAGTCATGTTTCCGAAATTTTATGCTAGGCTTAACCTTCATACTAGGCTAAAGTGTGGGTAAACGCTTGTTGACGTAGTTTGTGACAAATTCTCTATTAGGTACATCACGTCGCGCCGGAGGTTCACGTATGTCATTAGTTCGGCTTGTTAGATATGTGCAAGGGCGTCGCCAGCCGATGGCCAAGGGGGGGGGCAAGTTGATGATATTATAGTATGGGAAAAGTACAAAGTATTGTTGGTACAGTCCAGAGCTTTTTAAGCTGGTTACGAGCTCTTAATTTATTTTCGAATTAGAATTTTTCACTGACCTCGTTTCCATTTTCGCCAGGTTTAATTTAGATACTTAATGCAAAATATAGCATATCTATATTTTTTCAAACCTCTAGGGGGGGGGCAGCTGCCCCCCCCTGCCCCTACCTGGCGACGCCCTTGGATATGTGTAAGTATGTTTCCAGTTTTCCACCATTAAAGTTTGCAAATCTTATATTAGTAACTGATACCAATAAATAGCACATAGATAACGATACCAATACATCATAATTAGCGGCTATATCTAAATCAATTAAGAACATCTGTCTCTGGCAGTAAATCGTTCAATACACAGGGAATTCCCACAGCCTGCCCGGCTCCCTGTTAAACCATCTACAGATGCACCGACATGTCTACGCTGATACAACGTTCCAGACCTTGTCTCGACTAGGAACGAGTATTATAATGCCAGGTAATAATAGTTTGTCTGTTTAAAAAATTATACTCAGGGTTCAGAAAGTGCTAACGCGACCATGACGCAAATAAAATTGGCGAGTATACCTACATACCTTTTTTTTTTGACGTGGTGGAAAACCTTTTATAGGTACCCCCGTACTGCGGCCGAATGTGGCAGAACGAAGGTTATGTGGGACTCCAACCAGGTATACCCACTAAAAACCACCACGGCATGACCCTCAGGCTGTCTGTGCTGGACGCCTGGGGAACCCAAAGTATGCATCCCAGGCGTCCGGCAGCCACCCCAGCCGGGGCTCCTGCTCGCCTCTGGGCTGTCCCTCCAGAGGCTCGCGCCCTCCCGTAATTTTTTAACGAGGTTTTTTTCCTCCCGCGATGGGCATCGCTGCCCCCCGTCCCGGGGTGTCTCACCCCCAGTTTCATCCGCAGTGCCCTCTGCTAATCAGAGGGACACGCGGAGAAACCTCCCTCCACCAGGTCATTGGCCATGGCTAACAATATCCCCGTAGGAAAATTATTAACCATGTTACCGGGGTGCACCGGCCCGAATACTGCTCTTCCCCTCGGACGTATCCAAGAGGACCAGCAGCACCCAGGCACACTTGGAGGTTACCTGGCTAGAACCCCGAGTTCCTACATACCTACTACAGCGAGGTACATAATATATTTAAGAGGTAAGTTTACATACATTTTAGAGTACCTACTCTTGATTCGATGAAATAAAGTTCAGTTTAGCTTGCGTAGCAATGAGCGCCTAAGCTTTATATCCACCTAGAAAGCACCTCTTTTTACCCCTCATTCTATTGCGTAATCTTTTATCTTACCTGACGCGCCAGGATTACAGTCTTAACATAAGTTAAGACGGCGGGTTGCGCTGATGTTCTTACAGATCTGAGATTAGTGATTAGGTAGTTGAATACACAGCAAAGTGAGACAGGCCTGCTTTTATTGCAATTGAAAGTTGGTATGTATGAAGGTGTAATTAGAATAGCCGCCATGAATCTAAATTGGAGACTAATACAGCAGTATTTCTCCCCTCCACGTCAGGTTTCGACATCTGAACAAAAGCCAATTTGGCTTGACGCCCGGACGCCTTAAGCCGACTAACCCATCCTTTATAGAAGAATATTCTCTACTACAGCCATTAGCCAATGAATTAACTGTAATTAATTGATACAATATAATGTCCTCCCATTTTATAAAATTTCTTTCTGATCACTGCATGTACGTAACATACGTAAATGTTTTAAGAGAACATTATGATTTTCTTACAGATGGTCACTTGTTGAAGTTTCCCACCAGATTTCCTACGAGTAGGTATACCTATTAATTAAAATGTGGGAAAGTTATGTCAAACCAATTATTCCAAAAGTAACTCGGAACCTCACGCAACTAAAGCGTAATGTATCTTACCCACTCAAGTGATGACGTCGAACGAGATATAATGTCGCCTTTTACGTATTTTTCTACAACCTACGAGTTACCTACTTATTTATATAAAACCTTTTGAATTTACCGAAGTTGTCATACGTGTGTTATCTAAACGTAACAGATGAAATCTCACTACCTGTTTATACTACGTAAGCATACCAAACCGTGGAAATTGCAACGCCAACTGGAACTTGGGACCGAGCGTCACGCAATTATATAAAGACATCGCCTTTGGCTTCTATCACTTCGGGCAACCTCCTGGACTCCTTTATAATTTTCGTGTAGAATTAAAATACTATATAAAATATATTTGCAATATTTATTAAATTATTAAATAATTTAAGTATATATACGTAGGTACATAATATATCAAGAATTTATTGGTATACCCCAACTGCCCCCGTTCATGACATATTTCGTGTAAATTGCAACCAAATATCATGATCAACCCATTACCGGTCTATACAGGACACGGGTCTCCTCTCAGAGTGAGACGGTTTAGGCTGTAGTCCACCACGCTGACCAAGTGCGCATTGGTAGGCTTCACACGCCTCTCAGAACAACTCTCAAGTTTCCTCACGATGTTGAGAGGAAGTGATTCTTCTTCTTCTTCTTCGTTTCACTCTTGACAGAGCGGTCGTGGTCATACAGAAGTGACGTCTTTAAGGGCAGATGTTATGCGCCTCACGAGTGTTCGCCACTTCTCCCTGGTGGCCGACAGCCTGGTGCACTCGTGCAAGTGACCGCCCACAGTCGAACACCACACCTTCCACGAGGAAGTGATATTTGATTGCTAAAAACGCACGTAATTCCGAGAATTTAGAGGTGCGTAGGTACCTACCGGGGATAGAACTCAGTCCCCTCGAAAGGAAGGCTGAGGTCTAAACAACTGTCTTAACCACTAGGCTATCACCGCATAATGTAACGAAATATATTAATAAAGTATTAATCTAGTTCGTTTAATTAATTATTTCTTTTGCTTGTAACGCTTCTCACAAATAGAAAGTGCCAAAAAGTATCGATATATAGCGTATCGATATTTAAAAAAAATATCGATATCGTTTTCGATATATCGAAAAAAATATCGATATATCGGCGAAATTTTCTAAAAAATATTTGTATACTTTATGATTTATGAAATACTACTACCTACTACTTTTTATAGACTAAGTAGTTCAAAAAATCTCTTTGTATACCAAACTAGGAACATCATTTCTAATAGATAATGAAAAATATGTAATTTTTTTTTCGGCTCCGAATTCCAGTGATTTTGGTCTGTGGCCGAAATAATATATCGAATTTGATACGTTTTCGATACTTGATATTTTATATCGAAGTACCTATCGATATATCAAAATAATAAATATCGCCAAAAAATATCGATATATGGATACTTTTTCTACAAGCTTAAACTCACGTCCGATTCCTTTCCTAATGAATTTCGGCGACGTTGTGTTGCGTCTCGTAGTTAATATAATTGGAGTTCGAATCGGCCCGTCCGTCCGTCCGGCGCTCCGGCGACGGACAGGGATAATTGACACCCGGTAGCGTCAATAGCTCTCAATTACCGACACTCCGCCTCGTATTAACGTCACTGAGATCATATTAATTGCTTAATCAGTTACCTACTGCTCCGCCTAATATTTCTAATCTCGAATTGTGTCTATTAATGTAGGAAAAATAGTATACCATCCTGCGGAAACTTTGTCTTTCCGAGATGAAAAGTAGCCTGTCACCCTTGAGGTCTTCAAATGAAGCCATGTTATAAATCAGGTACCTTCTAAATCTTGGTAAGTTGGTACCTGTGGTGTCCGGTAGGTAAGGTCTTGATTAAAACAATTAAATCACCAGTAAATACACACAGATCAAGAGACACGACCGCTCACTACCGATGCCAGAATGGTAATGCGAGCGGGCGCCACTGTTGACTTGTGCGTCACATTTATTTGTATATCACATCTCTTCCTTTTTATAATATTAATTAATCATTTTAAACATAGATACTTAATTAGCATTCAGAAATGAACTAAAGAATAATATTTTAAACTAAAATCAATTTATCCACTAAACTTCCTTATCAGAAATTTCTTCATTATCGACTTTCGAGTGACCATCTACTTTCTTTAGGTGTACGATATTTTCCTGTACTCCTGACAAGTTTAGTCATTCCTTATATATATATGTCGCTTCCTTCCGCACTAACTACGGTGTGGAATTAAAGGTGTGAAATTAAATTCTGAAATTAATTTATTTTCTTTCACCAAATTCTTCACGTACACTTTCTTGCCAATTCTAATTCTCTTTCTATAGCTGTTCTTTTCCTATCTTCGATCACTCTGCTTTTCTCTTTTTTATTTGTCTCGATCTCTGACTTCTGAATCATCATGATTATTTTCAACTTTTTTTTTTTCTATTTTTGGCCACCAGACCTATGTGCGTAGCCTAGCTTTCACGTTGACAATGCCTGGATGGCCCTAATGAGCCGAAACTAAAATCTGTTTACTTAACTTAGTTGAGATTACAATTTTGTTTTAAATCAAATCAAATAAACTTTATTCAAAATTGGTACACTTTTTGAACGTCAATTTAGGAACAAGCAATGGTGATAATTACTTACGGAAACTTAAAACTAAAACTACGAGGGTTCCAAACGCGCCCTGGTCTGAGAAGAGCCCACAACAAACTCAGCCGGGTTTATTTTATTTTTTTATTATCACCATCTTACAATACGGTATAGCCATAAAAATTATTTGAACTGCTGGCTTTTAGAGCAATCTATGTCCATGGATTTTGTCATTAAACAATATTTTTAGCTATAGTAAGATTTTCAATTAATTTGCGTTTAATAAAACCCTTGAACTTATTGAGAGGCATATCCAAAATGTTCTCTGGCAACATATTATAAAAAGTACAGAATTACCAACAAATGATTCTCTAACTTTTCGCAGCCAGTAGTGGGCAACACAAGTTTATCTTTATTTCTAAGATTATTGTTATGACAGTCACTTTTTTTCTTAAATTTATCGATATTTTTGTGCACATAATTATATTAAATTTTCAAAAATATATTGGTTATAAACTAATTTTAACTTCCTTAAACTTATTTCTATAAAAGTTTCCCCTTGATAAGATGCTATCGTGTAACCAGAGCTCATGTTGAAATAGTTTATAATTATTAATCGAAACATCCCATGTATTACCCACCAAAGCATCTTTGATCAATTGAAACTCATTCGATGCTTCTATAATAGTTTTAAGAGAGAATGCTATGGGGTGCGCGTATTGAATAATCCGATTAATATGATGTTCATCAAGAAGAAGACAAAGACTGTTGTATGCTAGTACTCCTACACAGACGGGATAATGGATCTGCTATATTTGATTTGCCCAGTTTATAAATGACTTTGTAATCTTAAGCTTGTAATCGAAAACCCCAGCGCTCAGTTCGAGCGCAAGGCTTTGATCGCGTGCCAAATATGACCTCTTAAGACTTATGGTCTGTGACGAGCTCAAATTTTCGGTATAAGTACATGTGAAAGCATTCAATTGCCTATACAAAGGCTAATGCCTCTTTTCGGTCTGACAATATCGTTTTCCAACGTCTGTCAGATTCTTGTTTTTGAAACACAGATTTCGAAGGCAACAATGCGCGGTTCTTTTGTCATCGTATTGAATCAGTACAGCCCCTAAACCTACAGGGTTCGCATCAGCGATTACTTGCTTATGATCATAATAGCCAAGAGTAGGAATCTTGGAGGGATTATCTTGGACAGATAGAAATCTGGATATTGGCATATTGTGCACTTTTTGTTGAAGTAATTTACGAATAGGCTGTGTTAATAAATTGGGGATCCACTTTCCAACGAAATTGATTAATCCCAGAAAACTCTGGATTTACACAATGGTTCCGATGGTCTAAAGGTCTCGATGGTATTGATGTATTTGTCAACTGATATAGTACCTGATGAAAAGCGGTTATCTAATTTTGAAAAAACTCAGACGCCAGTGGAGAGAGTTGGAAGATGTCTTTGCCAACAGGCACTCCATTTTAAGGGTCATTTTATAAACCCTAAAGGAAAACTTAAGAACAGAAGAAAATAAAGCCAATTACAAGTTTTCATAAATGAATAAATTAACATGAGTACAATTCACGTAATTAAGATAGTAATTTCACAAATTATAATTTCTTATTTATATTTGATTCCAAAGGAATCGGAACTCGTCTATAAGGTTGACTTGAGGAACTATTTTATCATAGTTATCCCTAATTTGACGTCTTTGAACTTAGGAAATTATTTTTGTACTATGGAATAAACATCAAAACCTAGTTTAGGCACCTGAAGAGAAATGGCAGTTTCTTTACCCAAAAGGTTTCTCAAGCCATTTTTATAACATAAAATTTTGTTTTTAATGATTTAGGCCCAACTTTTATTTGTACATCAAATGAGCCTAACACTTTTAGAGGATTTTGGGCACCATGAGCCAGGAACGTTGTCCGAAGACTTTTGTTTGTTGGAAACTATAACTTTAGATTGTTTCATGACGTGTCTCGAAGTTTTTCATTTATACTTAATATTTGATTGACTGCCGGAGTCAATGAGCATTTTAATGTTAACCCCACCTCCCTGACAATATATAGTTGCATCGTCATCGATGTGGAAAACATCGTCTACAGATGTAGAATTTATATTTTTGGAGTTTCCATTTTAGGTTTTAGCTCTAATATTGTCATTTGATGAGAGGGTACCACTTTTTTTCGACCCTGGTTCATTGCAGGGCAGGAACGACTATCAATTTTGTGGTTTTACTGCCATATCAGCTGCAGAGATCAACCTCTTTTTTATGAAATTGTTTTGTTTTAGTTTTATTAAGGCTGGTAGTTGATGTTTTTGTGCTGTGTCCATTGTGGAACTCATTTAACTGCCGCTCAACCATTTCTAAGGAGTTTGCCTATGTTATGTGCAAACACATCACTCCAGAAGCAGGATATCATTTAATATTAAAACGAAATCAAACTATTATTAAAATATCTGCGTTTAACACCCGCAGAAACTTAATAAACATCGAATCACAGATTAGTTTAACTGACATGTCTTTTAAGATCAATTTAGTACTAATTAATTAATCACACACAGCTAAGCCCAAAATGGCAGCACTATTCGATTAGGGTGTGATTGCTATCGAAACCCTCAATCAAATATCACGACCTAGACGCTGAAGCATCTACTAGTCGGTTGAGTCTCTGTAGGAGACTGAATTCATGGCTTCGAAGTGCCTTCGAAGGCCCGTACCACCATATCAATATCACCGTATACCAATAGTATTCAAGATGGCGGTTCAGCGCCACTGAATGAATTAAATGTCAGTTGATTCTAACTTATTTGAATTCTGAAATTTATAATCTGTAAACCATTTCTGAAAATTCTAATTAATTTTCAACAATAATCTGACATATGATTTTCAATTATTGCTGTGTCACCAAGCAACAAAATGTTCGTCCTTAATATTTTGGTTGAGCTGCACTTTTCAGTTATGTGGTAAATCAAATTTTCGCCTTCATTAGCAACTTTATATTTTGTACTTTGTCATCTAAGACGAACCAAAACTTTCGAATTTTCATCTGCTTCTTGTTTTACCAACCAAAAGATGTGTCTTTCAATTAAGTAGCCTTGCTTGGGTGGAAAATATTCATAAAATTTTCGGATTGCAATGCTTTCAAGATTGACTCGATACATAACATTTAATTTATATTTTATTGTCAGTAAGTGAGTGTCAAATCAGTATTTGATATTAAACTAATTCAGATCCACGAATAAATTATTTGTTTTAAATCAACAAACGATTTGATATTTCAACTATTAAAATCCTTAAAAACAATAATTATTATTTTTAACAAGACTGAGCGGGTAGGTATTAACTTATTTAATTTTAAACTCGAACTCATGTTTACCGACTTTTAGTAGTTTAATATAATATATACTCATGAGATTAATGCAGAATCTATCTAATAAATTCAATCCTTTACTTTTCAAATAAACAACATTTAGCCACTCAAATCGCAAATGGTTGGTACCTGCCTAGCTACGCAAGATGGCGTAGGGGATAGGTTAATAATTGTAATTTGTTTAACTGTAAATAATCTTTGATTGATACCGATAGACAATGCACAACAAATTTTATTCTCCTTGTCGTTACTTGGCCTTAACCAGTTTGATGACACTTGTTTTAGTTTTAACAATTTCATAGCTCATTACCTCAATTAAACAGTTATTCATTCAATAACATTCAAACTTATTGAAGTGGTACTCTGTTTTTTTTTCAAATGGGTACTTAACGATACATATTTTCGTTGAAACATTTTGTTATTTCACCAATAACCATTATTCATTCAATAACATTCAAAGTTATTGAAGTGGTACTGTTTTTTTTTTTCATATAGGTACTTAACGATATTTTCGTTGAAACATTTTGTTATTTGACCAATACCATTATTCATTCAATGACATTTAAGGTTATTGAAGTGGTACTGTTTTTTTTTTCATATAGGTAGTTAACGATATCTTCGTTGAAACATTTTGTTATTTGTTGACCAATAACCTGCATTATTCATTCAATAACATTTAAAGTTATTGAAGTGGTTTGAACTGTTTTTGTTCTATAGGTAGTTAACGATATTTTCGTTGAGACATTTATTTGACCAATAACCATATTACATATGACTTCAAATCTATCGAAGTGACACTCTTATTTTAACTGGTAGGTACTGAACGATATTTTCGTTGGAATATTTAGTTATTTGATCGAATAATATCATTCGATAGCAACCATTATGTTAAACAATTAATTCAAATACAATTCAAATACTGAAATTCTGTATGATTCAATATAAATAGGTAGAATTAATATATTTTATATTCCTTTTTTAATAAAATGTGTTTTTATAAGTACAATAAAAGTTATAGTGTCTTATAAACATTATTACAAGTAGCATGACTTGTGGAATGGTATCCGAAATACTGGCTGCATTTCACGCTGAACAGCCAGGCTGATTTCTGATATTAAATTAAGAACTGTAAATTCCTTGATTTCACCCGTCACCTATTCCCTTTCTTTTTGAAACATTTTGTAAAATTTTGAATTTTATTGTTGATCAATCTCCACAAGAGGGTAGGTACACAATTTGGGTGATAGTTTTACTTAAGTAAGTAAAAATAATATTACTTACTGCGCTTTTACTCGTCGCCAAATGTGGTGTCCGGTAGGTAAGGGTCTTGATTAAAACAATTAAATCACCAGTAAATACACACAGATCAAGAGACACGACCGCTCACTACCGATGCCAGAATGGTAATGCGAGCGGGCGCCACTGTTGACTTGTGCGTCACATTTATTTGTATATCACAGTACCTATTCTAATAAAAGTATTTAGATGAAAACAATTTTAAATAATAAGTATAATTTATATATTTTGTTTGCTACGGCTAATTTGACAATGTACCTAGTTTCATTTAGGTATCATCTCTTAGATACTATTGTATTGTATGTACAATTCATACGAATTTGTAGCAATGAAAAACAGCGCGTCTATCGTCCCATGAGATTGGCCCCAGCCTCCGGGGGATGTTCGTGCGGAGATAGCGGCAATTAGCAGCACTTCACGTCCACGGTGGCTCAACTAACAACTCTCGTAAGTGTAATTGGCGTAGATGCAATCATTTTAATTAATTCTCACATTGTAGATACTGTATGTGTTCTATCTAAATAAATGAATGATATCAAAATTTTCTAAATTTAAGAATGTTACTTTATGCAAGCAGAGAGAAATAAATTTAATTAACTAGTTACATTAACTGGAATAATATTTGTATTTGATTGAGATATGCGGTGATAGCCTAGTGGTTACTCTCTCTCACTCGAAAACGAACTCGAAAACTATTGATCGATTTCAGAGTAAAATAGACCTAAAATGGCTTGTATTAAGGTTTGAGTTCGCCAATACATTCAGCATTCGAACACAACGAGCGCCCCAAGCAGAAATGTTGTAAAATACATATTCGAACTATGGAATTACGACTTTAAAATACGAGTATTTGAGTTCATTTTGCTCTGAATTCACTTGTGATTCGATCAATAGTTTTTGAGTTCGTTTTCGAGTGCTCCGATCTTAGACTAAGCACACTAGTCACATACGTATGTATATTTGTAAAATTTGTTCGTGACGCATCAAATTAATCCAAAATTATCGTTGACGTCAACTGCGAGTACAAAAATTCATGTTTACATTCATTCACTCGAAATTACATCCGTGCGTCACTAATAAATACGGGAAATGTTACCGGACAGAATCCCCAATACCAGGTAAGTGAGTACATAACTGAACATGCAATGTTACAGCCCGAACGGAAGGCGATTGTTTATTTTACCGTCCGATCGTTCGTTTATCGATACACATTCGTTCTTCCGGACGTTTATTACTCTTGCGATCGGTCGTTTTCAAGATATAAAGTTTATTAAGTCGTAGACAGGACAAAAATTAAGTACTATAGGTATTTATCTACTTGTATCTAACCCAAAGGCCAGTGTTTATTCGTAATCACAAAAATAGTGTGACATGGCGAGTGACAAAAACGTTAAAACGCTACGGATCTCTACGGACTGCTACGGATCGTTACGGATCGCTACGGATCGCTACGAATGATGAAGGCGTGATGAAGGCTCACTACGCTCGCCATCTCCCCTTCTTTCTTTCAGTGTCGTATACTAACTAGCTTCATTCAAAACTTGTTTCGCGAGCTTCTGGCATCGGGCTTTACAACAACAATCTGCAGACAAGGCTATACAGTGTGTCCGGGATTCGACCTAGCGATATTTTAGGGGTATATTCTACAACTGTATACATTTAGGAGTTTGGATTTCGTGTATTTGTTATAACTTTATAAAAACAGATATGCAAAAATACTATAATTATAATGTGTCATTGCATTATTTTCTACTTTTGCAGTAACTCGGTTAGTAATAATATTATAACCATAACAAAAATACCTGGTATGTAGATAAAGTATTGAGTTCGGAATTCTATGAATTTTATCCATTTAGAGTGGCTGAAGAGGCGTATCTAATTCGTCATACGCATCGTACGACGAAATTAAAAAGCATCATGGTACGCGCTGCACATAATGTACCTATTTTTCCTTATGAAAATTTCGTTGTCCACATTCCTTTGACGCATGAGATTATTTTCTATATTGAAAATTTACAATATCCGCTCTACTTTTGCAGTATCTTTAATCGTTCCTAATTCATTCGTTCGTTCCTCGTTTTACCGGTTATGAAATTGGAATATGGGCGAAGATAAATTAATAATGGACACAAAAGGTATAGGCGTGTTAAAGTGATTTACCGCCTTTGAACGGCAGAATTATGGATGGGATAAGGCATACGGTACGGTACGGTATGAGGACTTCAATTCAAACACTAATAAAGTGATATTGTGGATTTTACAGCGATGCCACATAGCGCAAGCGGTGTTACTGCGCTATTTTCAAATCAAATCAAATCAAATAAACTTTATTCAAAATTGGTACACTGTACACTTTTTGAACGTCAATTTAGGTACAGGCAATGGTGATAATTATTTACGGAAACTTAAAACTAAAACTACGAGGGTTCCAAACGCGCCCTGGTCTGAGAAGAGCCCACAACAAACTCAGCCGGGTTTATTTTTTTTTATTATCACCATCTTACAATATGGTATAATAGCCATAAAAATGATTTGAACTGTTGGCTTTTAGAGCAATCTATGTCCATGGATTTTTGTCATTAAAAAAATCTTTTAAGCTATAGTAAGACTTTTCAATTAATTTGCGTTTAATAAAACCTTTGAAATTATTGAGAGACATATCCAAAATGTTCTCTGGCAACTGTTTTTGTGGCGCTAATGCGTAATAGGAAATTCGTGGCATGGCACACGGTGCACTGCGGAATCGCGTCGCGTTGCGGCGTTCCTGCGTTACTTCTGAGGCCCGATGTGACGTCATACATAGAAAACCCGTGGTACCTACGCCACAAGGTGTGTTGCAGCACCGCGCCGCGTCGCTGCGTTGTCTTTAACGCGCCGTTGCCACGTACTACATAGGAAAATCGTAGTAAGCCACACGGTGCTCTACCAAATTCACTTGTCACAGTACAACGTTGTCATAATATGCGACGACCAGACATGTGGCATTAGGCATACAACACAAACCGACAAAATCACCACGCAGTAGTCCCACAACGCGTTGCATAGCATCGCTCTTGCACCTACTACCTACTGGGCATACACCTACGCGTTAAGTGGTGTCAATTAAGTATGTATCTAGGAAGATCTGCTTCGGGGAGAATAATTAATTTTCCTATACTAAGTAACCCACCACCACCACCACTACAGCCCTTCAACGTCCCACTGCTGGGCACAGTCCTTGTCTCTCATAGGAAGGATTTATAGCTTAGAACGGCCTTGCTGTTCCAATGCGTGTTGGCGGGCTACTAAGAATACTAACCTTATTTTTACACTTTCGCCAAATTAATTAAACTTGATTGATAACTTTAATCCTAGAATACATTTTAATTATAAGTGAAGTTAATCGGATTTAAACAGTATTCAAATTTCCGCTATTCAAATTATGTCATCAATGGTTTCATAAAGATGCAATCCTCTTTGGTATCAAATTAATTTATTAATGAAACCACAACAATTCAATATCATGAATGTGCTCAATTAACAGATTAATCCATTCTCGAAAGCGTTCATTATTATAATGAAGGGAACTATGAAATGGGCACTAATCCGGGATATTAATGTAGCTTATCCAGGTAGCTGAGACAAATTAGTCTGCTCAACTTAGCTCCGACTGCGAGTAGCTAATTAACAATAGATAGGACGATCTAAAATTACGTCAGAACTTACTCGGAGCTGATCGCAAATCTATAAGCGTCGGGTGCCTGTCCTCTGGAGCGGAGAGAGTAAGCGGAGCGGAGAGCAAGTGCGCAATGAGGAGGAGTGCGAAGAGTTGTAGCGGTGTATATCTACCTGACCACTATAGCCAAGCGAATGAGCAGAGAGCGTAAGTGGAGCGGAGAGCAAGTGCGCAGTGAGGAGGAGTGCGAAGAGTTGTAGCGGTGTATATCTACCTGACCACTATAGCCAAGCGAATGAGCAGAGAGCGTAAGTGGAGCGGAGAGCAAGTGCGCAGTGAGGAGGAGTGCGAAGAGTTGTAGCGGTGTATATCTACCTGACCACTATAGCCAAGCGAATGAGCAGAGAGCGTAAGTGGAGCGGAGAGCAAGTGCGCAGTGAGGAGGAGTGCGAAGAGTTGTAGCGGTGTATATCTACCTGACCACTATAGCCAAGCGAATGAGCAGAGAGCGTAAGTGGAGCGGAGAGCAAGTGCGCAGTGAGGAGGAGTGCAAAGAGTTGTAGCGGTGTATATTTACCTGACCACTAAAGCCAAGCGAATGAGCAGAGAGCGTAAGTAGAGCGGAGAGCAAGTGCGCAGTGAGGAGGAGTGCAAAGAGTTGTAGCGGTGTATATTTACCTGACCACTAAAGCCGAGCGAATGAGCAGAAAGCGTAAGTGGACTGTGGAGCGGAGAGCAAGTGCGCAGTGAGGAGGAGTGCGAAGAGCTGTAGCAGTGTATATCTACCTGACCACTAAAATTGCTAATGATAAAAGAGCGTAATCAAAGTGAATTAACGGAGTGAGTAAGTGGAGAAGGCTGCATGACATCAAACTCTCTCGAACCTAGCGGTACTTTGTCACCGCAATGCTTGATTTCATTTCTTCGCCTCACAATCGAGTTGGCAACCTCGCTTCGATGCCTCATTCCACAATCTCGCTCTGTATCATCTCTCCGTTTAGCGCAGGCGGCCATATTGGGAGCCAAGTGAAACGAAACGACGTTCGTTTCGCTTCGTTCATGTCGCTAGATTATGTGAGCAAGTTCGCATCGCTGGCTTCATTTAGTTCTGTAGTTCATGAAGTCATGAAAAGATGCGGTAGCGACACGAGTGGAGCGAAACGAACCTCATTCCGTTACGCTTCGCCCCCAATGTGGCCTGCGCTTTATGCATAAAGTATTGCGTGCTCGAAATGTAATCTCCTCTTCGGTGAAGTCGACACATGTCTCCCGCATCTTTTTTCATCGACTAATTGTGCTTTAACTGCAGGTGATTATAAGGTATCTATTTAAAACATTTAGGTACGAGTAGATTTCGTTCGTCCATATTTTTGCGTAAAACGAAGGCGTGGAGAATGTATTACAATGTAAAGAAAAACACAGACTGCAGGGTAATAGTGGGCTTGCAAAGCGTTGACGATGAAAATAGAGCTACTCTACGCAAAGAAAATTAGTAGGAATCTAAAACATTAATGTACAAACTACAGATTTAAATAAATTTGCATATTAAATACTTAAGGACACCTAAAGGTCCTTACTTGAAGTCGTGCATTCAGTAATGTCGATTTCAATTCGCAAGGTTTGCTTAGGTCGCCGCTGGGGCGTAGATTTAAAGTCAAACTTGAGCCTTACTTAACTACAATCTACAAGGCAATTTAGGTCCATTTTACTTTGACTTTCATCATCATCATCATGATCAACCCATTACCGGCTCACTACAGAGCACGGGTCTCCTCTCAGAGTGAGAAGAGTTTTGGCCATAGTCTACCACGCTGGCCAAGCAGATTGGCAGACTTCACACACCTTTGAGAACGTTATGGAGAACTCTCAGGCATGCAGGTTTCCTCACGATATTTTCCTTCACCGTTAAAGCAAGTGATACTTAAAACGCACATAACTCCGAAAAGTTAGAGGTGCGTGCCCCGGGATCGAACCCACGACCTCCGATTAGAAGTCGGTCATCCTAATCACTAGGCTATCACAGCTTTGACTTTATAATGTTTCAATTAATGAATTAACGTCGAGCCGTATAAACTCGTAACTACTAAAGGTCGGGCCATAGAGCAAACTCGAAGCGCATCGAAGCGAATCAAAAAAAAATTAATGGCATATTGGCATCTATACAAGGCATTTTCTGTAAAAAAAGGCAATCGAATCGAACGCGCACGGCTTCGGCGTACGAATGCGCGCGATCAATCCGTGCGAACTCATTGTGCCTTATTAACCCCCGACGCAAAAACGACGGGGTGTTATAAGTTTGACGTGTCTGTGTGTGTGTGTGTGTGTGTGTGTGTGTGTGTGTGTGTGTGTGTGTGTGTGTGTGTGTCTGTCTGTTCCCCTGTGGCGCTCAAACGGGTGGACCGATTTGAATGCGGTTTTTTTTTGTTTGAAAGGTGAATTAGTCGAGAGTGTCCTTAGCTATGTTTGATGAAAATCGGTCCAAGATGGCCGCCGCTACAAAATGGCGGATGATATATTTTTTCACAACTCCCTTGATATGGGTATCAAATGAAAGGGCTTGACTAGTAGAATAGCACTATTGCAAATTCAAGATGGCCGCCGCCACTAAATGGCGAATGTCGGGGGTTTTTTAAATTTTCAATTTACACTTGTTTTGTAGAGATAGGTGCCAATATGGCATGAACATTTTTTTGTTGACGATTCGATGCGCTTCGATTCGCTTCGGCTCTATGCTAGTATGCGCCTATGCTAACTCTGCTGGCGGGTAATGGGATCAGCGCGGATAAGTGAGCCGCTGCAGTATATCGCGGTTTTATTTGCTAATTAGTTTTTACGAGCGCCGCCGCCCGCCGTCGCACCACCACCGGCTTATGCCCTTAGGCGGGGGCAGTTTTATTTTATTTTTCGCTTGACAATAATGAATTTCACATATTTTTTATATTATGCAGTGCAAAAAGGGTGTTGCTGAATGATCCTTAAATTAATATTGTGCTTATTGTTGTCTTTGTGGAGTGAGCTATCTATACCACTCGTACTATTAAGTATTCTGTGCCTATGCTAGCACCGTATTAGGGGCAGTTACATGTACATTACGACCTTGTAAGTGGTAATCAAGCTATGGTCGATGTCTGAGCAGCTCGCACATTGCCTAACGGTAATACCAATTTACATACAGAAATGTATTGCACGATTTGCATTCTAATGGCAGAGCCGAAGTGCTTAGGAAATGAGTAGGACCCGTTTAGAGCAATGAACGTGTTCGAACATGCCTGTTAGATCGATAATTAGGAGCTACAAGTATAAATTGAAAATTTAAAAAACCCCCGACATTCACCATTTTGTGGCGGCGGCCATCTTGGATTTGTATAGTGCTATTGTACTAGTCAACCCCTTTCATTTGATACCCATATTAAAGGGAGTTGTGAAAAATAAGTAATCCATCCGCAATTTTGTAGCGGCGGCCATCTTGGATCGATTTTCACCAAACATAGCTAACAACACTCTCGACTAATTCACCTTTCAAACAAAAAAAACCGCATTCAAATCGGTCCACCCGTTTGAGCGCCACAGGGGAACAGACAGACACACACACACACACACACACACACACACACACACACACAGACACGTCAAACTTATAACACCCCGTCGTTTTTGCGTCGGGGGTTAAAAACGGTCTAAATTGCGAGTTGAGGTTGATTAATATCCTAAAGCTGTGATAGCCTAGTGGTTAGGACGACCGACTTCTAATCGGAGGTCGTGGGTTCGATCCCGGGGCACGAACCTCTAACTTTTCGGAGTTATGTGCGTTTTAAGTATTTAAATATCACTTGCTTTAACGGTGAAGGAAAACATCGTGAGGAAACCTGCACGCCTGAGAGTTCTCCATAACGTTCTCAAAGGTGTATGAAGTCTGCCAACCCGCTTGGCCAGCGTGGTAGACTATGGCCAAAACCCTTCTCACTCTGAGAGGAGACCCGTGCTCTGTAGTGAGCCGGTAATGGGTTGATCATGATGATGATGATGATGAATATCCTAATAGGGCCACCAATCACACTAATAAATAATTTGAGGATCGGTGATTAGAGATTTGATCGCTTTTATCGAAAGCTTTTTTTTTAATTTTCAACTCCCATACCCCAGCATCACAGACCTCCCCAATTCGCTAGAGCCGTAGTTCCCAAAGTGGTCCAGGTGGACCCCCAAGGGTCCACGGGAGACTCGCCGGGGGTCTACGTTGGCGTGTCAAAAAAATGGGGGTTCACAAGTCGTAAGCGGGGGTCCACGAAAATTTATCTGCTTTCGATAGTAAAGAACTAAAATGTTGGCTTGGCTTCACCTAACAATGTAGGCAGATAATATTTTAAGAAGCTCAGCGACTCTTACTTGTAAAAACTTGCATATTCCATATTCAGTACCTACTTTACAGAACTTTACTTTACGTTTATGTTTACTTTACTTTATGTTCACATTTTTTGTCGAGTTTTGGGAATATGGTACAAATGTAGCTGCAGAGGGTCCACCGGAACTAACTAAATTTTGAAAGTGGTCTATGAGAAAAAAAAGTTTGGGAACCTCTGCGCTAGAGGAACAATTTAGAGAAAAAATCGAGAAGTGACCTTCGCGCGGCTTTCTAGATTATGAATTATTACTTTCGGATAGACATAACAGATGGCGCCACTTGCTGCTTGCCCCGCGATTTCGGGTTTCGCTTGCGTAGTCGGGTTTTAGTTTACGAACTTTATACTTGTTGTCCATAATAATTGACAGATTTACGCACAGTTAACATAGCTTAAAAACTTGCTAAAAGTTTGCGTAACGTTACATACATTACCCACTGGCATTCATTTTCATATTCGAAGCTCATTGAACGTTTATTTCTATCGGTGCAGAGCTATGATGAGCTTATCTATGCAAATAGAAAGTCCTAAATGCTCAGAAAGGAGTACTAAGTACATGGAAATCCACTTATCCTCATGAGCACGCTCGAGAGCCGAGCATGCATTAGCTCGATAATTGGAATTACCACAATTGTGGTTGAATATGACTTGTGTCTGAGCTAACGGTGGCGTTACAAAACCATTAAATATAATCACAAGAAGATTAAATAACTATTTATTTTTACCACAATTTGAGAGATTTCCCAAACAAATAATAGCTAAAGTCTCAGTTTAACTTGTAATCCTTTTTTACACTAGTCAATAAGTTCAAAAACGTGAAAAATAGAGATAGAGGTCCTAAAAATATGAGCTATCGCTCATATTTTTGCCTATAAAATTGCTTAAATATAAATATTTTTGAGTTATTAACATAAAACAAAATATCATTTTTTTTCATCTTATTTTGTTAATAACAATTGCAATTTTTTACCTGCACCAAAATCCTTCAAAATCATTTTTTTAGAGGTGATTCCGAATCGAATGAGCTATCGCTCATATTTTTAGGACCTTTATCTCTATTTTTCACGTTTTTGAACTTGTTGACCAGTCTATTTTGTAAGGTTGAATAAGACTGTATAATATAATTATTATTATTGATAGTCAGACGTAATTAAAGTTCTAACTTTGACTAAAATAACTTCGCCGTCATCAACCGATACATGTCCAATGGTTTCCTGTAGTGACTTCCACACGCAGCAATCTTGCGCTGCTTGTGTCCAGCTATTCTCTGCGATTTCTCTGCTTTCATTACTCCACCTAGTGCTGGGACCGTCAACACTACCTTTCGATGCGTGGTCGCTACGACCAACTGGTGACCAACTGGTGACCAACTGGTGACCAACTGGTGGCCAACTGGTGACCAACTGGTGGTGGTACAATGACTGATGATGTCTTCAGAGTTCAGAAACTGAGGGATTTCAGACGAGAGGCAATCTCGAAGCTGCATAACCGCTGCCCAGCAAAGTTAGATTGCATGCTTGACCTCTTTCTAGAAATTGGACCTACCTAGTGATGGACTAGGTCCCCGGTACTTTCAATTCGGTAAAATTAGTTAGAGCACTATAAATCGCGTTACAGTTTAATTGAAAAGAGAAACTAGTTTGAACACAATTAAACTTTTCATTTGATACCAAAATCGTTAACTTGAAGGTGGAAGTGAAGCGGCTTTTTTGACAGCAACTGAAATTCAGCTTTATTTACTTAAGATTATGGTTGAAATTGTTATAATAATGAAAACAACACATGAATGAGGCCGCGTGCAGCGTAAGTTTTGTTTTCATTGTACCAATTTCAACGGTATTATGGTAACAAATAAAGCTGAGTTTCACGTGCTATCCAAAAGGTATTGAGTAGACTAACTACTACGCTACTGCTACGTACCTACTGCTACATAGTGCTACGTTGCTACGTTATGTATTTTGAACATTAATTATTTGAAAAATAATGGGGTATACACCAAAAATAGTGTAAGAGTTTAATATTCTTGAGTAATTTAACTTTGGCCAGCGTTTACTAGGTCGTGTTAAATAAGTTAATGATATTCAAATTTATTACACCGCGTATAAACTAAACACGGCTCAGCAAATGTTCAGTTGGATATAGAAGGTTCTTATGCAACCATAGTCAATTTGCGGCGAAATCGGGTGCCAACTGTCAGGGACTGTATTCTTGAAACTAGTAGGTACATGCCAACTAAGGATTGTAAAGGTAGACTTTAGATCATTCTTAGATATCATTTAATTTTAACCAATTGAGAAGTTGCGATGTTTGTGATGCTATGTCTACATTTTACCATGTTTCCATTTCTGGTCCTTTAACGTAGTTATTATTACAATAATATTAATCAAAAACTAAAACCTTGGCGAGAAATGTAGACTAATTACAGAGTTTACGAGTATTTTAAATGGTGAACGCTGGTATTTCATAATATTAAATGTTCGCTTCCATATTTTGGTCATTACCTATCAGTTTAGCGGCAGAAGTTGCTTTCGATTGAAATCGTTGCCCAACTGAATGATTGTTAAATTAGCGCAGTTGTTCTCACTGGGCGGTTTCAGTAGAACGTACAACACTTCTTGTGAGTCATGTTTTTTAAAGCGTCGTTGATTTATGCTAAGCTTATTCATGGCAATTAGCTCGGGGAGCTAATTTCCATTAGCTGTTGTTGTTTCGAAAATGGAATTCTTCTCGCGGCGGCGGGTCAATTAGTTGGATGGACAGAATAATGGAAATGCTAGACATTACTTATTTACACAGAACCGTGCAGGGACATGGAAACATTGGAAGTTACACCACGCACGGGCTTTTTTGTCTGAAACTAGCGACCCGCCCCGGTTTCGCACGGGTAGCACGCAGAATCGGCTCTAAACTAAACTTGTGTAACGTAAATCTACCTTTAAACTTTGACCACGCAACCTCCAAATATTGATCGAATCACCACCACCATCACTACAGCCTTTACGTCCCACTACTGGGCACAGGCCTCCTCTCTCATAAGAGAGAGGGATTTAGAGCTTAGACCCGCCACGCTGCTCCAATGCGGGTTGGCGGGTTTAACGACTATTGTCACATGATAGTGATAATAACCGGGACCGACTGCTTAACGTGCTCTCCGAGGCACGGGTGTGAGACACCGCCAACTACCAACTCCGGGCTGGCACTGAGAATTTCTTGACGGAAAAACCCAATACCTAACAATTATTTACCCAACCCAGGAATCGAAACCGGCGCCTGGGACGTATACAACGGGTTCCCCAGGCGTCCAGCATAGTCAGCAAGAGGGAACCGTGGTGGTTTTAGTTAGGGTATACCCATAGGGGGAGTCCCACATAACCCCCGTTCTGCCCAAAGAACGGGAGTAGCCATAAAGCTTTCCACCACGAAAAAAAAAAAAAAAAAAAAAGGAATCGAAACCGGGACCTCGTGGTCTGCAGTCGAATATGCTAACCACTAGACCAACGAGGCAGTTGATCGAACCATTCAATTAAAATTCGTTACCCTCGTTCACATTTTGAAGCGGAAAAGTAGGAAGTAAAATAGCATTTAATATTCAAGAGTCCTTCTCGTTTATTAACTTGGAAATACAATTCGTCCCGAGAGCAATTGCCACATTAAAATTTTAATAAGCATAATGCGCTCTCCGTTACTTCTCCGACATTGTAGTCGGTTGAATAAAATGGCATGCACTAAGTGCAAAAATCATTTTTTTTATTTTTATTTTATTTAATAATTCACCATCGCATACCATCGTACAGGTTGTCCCAATTCAAGATATGTATACTATTTAACTATTAATAACTATTACTAACATAAGTGTTTAACAATTAACTACCTATAACTAAATCATATTTCTAGATAAGTATTAGTGAAAAATACAAGAAAATATTTTGGCTGGTCGGAGGTCAAAAGAAAAACTGGCCTCTGAAATAATAATAAAGGCTATAAATCCACTCTTTACAAAAACTTTTTAATTTGTTTAATTTGTTTCAGGTGGCATGTAAATACAATTTACAGACAGTTACAGCGTGTAATATAAGAGAAGTTGTACGAGAGTAGTGCTTAAAACTAACAATGTACAGTGTACACTTGTCAGGTTGAGAGCATTTTTTCAGAACTTTGTACTTTTTACTACATTATTGCGTTGTACCTAAGTGTAACATAGTCTATAACTATAACTAAGTGTGTCTCATAACTCTGTAAAAATATGGTTTCAAAATTTTAAAACCGGCCATGAGCGGCTTACCTGCATTTTAGTTGAGGGAAGGCAGAGTGGCACTTGGGACGGGTAACATTTACTGGAGTAATTAAACGAAAATACAACACACCAATACAAAAAGTAATTTTTAAACAATCCTTCGTTTACTTTCAAGATTAAACGTGAGTTTTGTTTATTTCGTTTATTTTATAAATATTTAATGGATAAGCAAATAAGAAGATTATAATATTGATATGAAAGAGTGTAAACATTTGTTCAGGTAGTGTTTTGTAATCACAATTCATATTTGCTTTTTTAAATATTATAAAAAATCGAAAATTTATTTTTAATTCAAATCTCTAAATAAAAACATACCGATTTTCGTTATTGCAATAACAAAATATTTTTATAATATTTATTACATGAAATTAAGGACAAAAACAACAAGTATAAATTGAAAATTTAAAAACTTCCGACATTCGCCATTTTGTGGCGGCGGTCATCTTGGATTTGGCAATAATGCTATTCTACTAGTCAAGCCCTTTCATTTGATACCCATATTAAGGGAGTTGTGAAAAAATATGTACTCCGCCATTTTGTAGCGGCGGCCATCTTGGACAGATTTTCATCAAACACAGCTATATCTATACTAATAAATAAAATTGAAGTGTCTGTCTGTAATATCGAAATAACTACCTCATATTAAGCTCATATGGTTATTTGAACGATACCATAACCGAATCACATGTTTTTAAAATTTTTGTCTGTCTGTCTGTCTGTCTGTCTGTCTGTCTGTCTGTTTGAACGGGCTAATCTTCGGAACGGCTGAACCGATTTTGACGGGACTTTCACATACAAGTAGAGAATTAATCAGGAAGTAACATAGGCTACTTTTTTAACCGACTTTCAAAAAAGGAGGAGTTGTGTTTTTCTACCTATGTACACCGATATCTCCGAGATTTCTGAACCGATTTACGTAATTTTTTTTTAATCGATAGAGAAACATTGCGATTCTGTCCTACAAAAAACTTGGATTCCAACTCCTCAATCCTGATGCTGTAGGGGAACTGATCCCCAAAACTAATGGGATTTAGGAACTGTCGGTTATTTAAATTGATATTGGGGGTACCAATTAAAGACTATCGTTGAATGAACTCGAGTAGATACATATTCAACTCCTCAACCCTGATGCTGTAAGGTATTGCATTGGGAAATCGTGGGGATCCGTTTTGATGACGGGTTACTACAGATAGGCTACTTTTTGTTCTGGAAATTTCCCACGGGATTTTTAAAAACCTAAATCCACACGGGCGAAGCCGTGGGCATCATCTAGTATATTATAAATATCAGAATTTCGGGTAAAAAGAAACCCAGTCCCTCATTTTTATTTTGAAACTCATCTTTTTGAATCATTATATCTCAAAAACGGTGGCTCTTAGGAAAAAAAGTATTCAAACATTTTTTATAGATAATTACCTGATCTACAATTTTGTCTAAAATAATTTTATGATAAGACTTACCGTTTTGCTGAAAACTTCCCGTGAAAACTTTGACCCCGAGTAATTTTTTTTACAGGTGTTGGATCGATGAGGACTTTGTACATTTCATTTATAATAGTGTCCCGAACAATCCTACAAATTTTCAGCCAAGTGTGAATAAACTGTGTGTGTCCAGGAGTAAATTTTTTTCCAGGTGTCGGATCGATGAGGACTTTTCACATTTCATTTATAATAGTGTTTTGAACAATCCTACCAATTTTCAACCAGTATGGAATTATTGTAGCCTTGATAGTGTAACTTGACTGGGTTAATAGAGTTAGAATCGTGTGGCAAATTACGAATTTTTTGACATCGCAGCGGCGCCGCGCCGCAGAGGTAACGTGGCGATATCGCTACGTGCCACGCAGCATCGCGGTACCGGTACGGAACTTTGAGCGCGTGCCATTAGATGTGCGCTCAGATTTATGTAATTATATAGTACTTAATAGGATTATACTACGTAATGCAATGAGGTTTTGTATGTCTGTGATATGTATGTTAATAGGTTTGGTTTCGCATAACACATTGTTACATTCTTGCTATTGAGTATTGTGGTTACTATCGTTATGTGCAATTATTTCAATGCAATTCCTAATATTTGGCTAAATGGCTCTTCTGTTGAGATTGGTTTTGTTGTTTTTAGGAATCCTACTTATATAATTTTTACAGTAGAACCGTTTTAAAAGCCACATTGTATTCACTAAATAAATACAATTACAACAACTACCGTCATTATGCAGATGCCAATAAAATTAATTGTTATGCAATCACTACAGCCCGAAATAAATATTTTCATTCAATACATTCATTAAATTCTCAAAGTCCGTATGCCACTTTCTAGTAAATTGTTTGCAATACTTAATTGGTTATAGAATAGAGTTCAATTTAAAGCGTAATGGCTGAATGGTTAGGTAACAAGCGGACTGAAATCCTAAAGGTCAATGGTTCGAAGTTCGAACACCATCCATTTACACGAAACATGCTTTCAAGTCTTTGACTGATGACATAATATTAAAGTGATAATTGTTTTTTTTTGTTATAGCAGGTAATAAGACAAAATCTAGTCGTTTGTGTACAAATTACCATCACGTATTTATCATAATGATTATGTAACATAAGTAATCACGTTCTCAAATTAGCTAATTGCTTCTTAATCATTAGACGACGCGTTTATTTAATTATGTCAAGTCAAAGAGAATTTCTCTAACAGAAAAGCTCTGTATTTATAATTCCCTTCGCGTGAAAAGCAACTTGGCAGCTTCCTTCGATGGGGAGACGCTTCACTTAATGTTTCACTCCTGCAAATTACTGGACCACACGATCCGATAAAATTCAGGCACGGGAAACCTACCTTATGTAAAGTGTGGCATGACACACTTTTTTCAATTGAATAATATGCAATTTTGAAAAGGGCATTCTCGCATTTTTTGATAAAACCATTTTTTCTCATACATTTATTTTTTCTCAATTAAGTGTACAGTGTACCAATTTTCAATACAGTTTGATTTAATCTATACTAATAAATACTAATAAATAAAATTGAAGTGTCTGTCTGTAATATCGAAATAACTACCTCATATTAAGCTCATATGGTTATTTGAACGATACTATAACCGAATCACACGTTTTTAAAATTTTTGTCTGTCTGTCTGTCTGTCTGTCTGTCTGTCTGTCTGTTTGAACGGGCTAATCTTTGGAACGGCTGAACCGATTTTGACGGGACTTTCACATACAAGTAGAAAATTAACCAGGGAGTAACATAGGCTACTTTTTTAACCGACTTTCAAAAAAGGAGGAGTTGTGTTTTTCTACCTATGTACACCGATATCTCCGAGATTTCTGAACCGATTTGCGTAATTTTTTTTTTAATCGATAGAGAAACATTGCGACACTGTCCTACAAAAAATTTGGATTCCAACTCCTCAATCCTGATGCTGTAGGGGATCTGATCCCCAAAACTAATGGGATTTAGGCACTGTCGGTTATTTAAATTGATATTGGGGATACCAATTAAAGACTTTATTGTTGAATGACCTCGAGTAGGTACATGTCCAACTCCTCAACCCTGATGCTGTAAGGAATTGCATTCCGAAATCGTAAGGATCCCACGGAATTTTCCCGTTTTGTGGACGGGTTACTACTTACTACAGATAGGCTACTTTTTGTTCGGGAAAATCAAAGTTCCCACGAGATTTTTACAAACCTAAATACACACAGGCGAAGCCGTGGGCATCATCTAGTTGAAAATATATATGATTGCGATATATATTGTGTATTATTAGTTAATAGGCACTATACACGTGATTTTTTTTAATATGTATGTATATCATAAATGCAATTTAATTACGTCCTCATACATACATGAGGACGTAATTAAATTGCATTTATGATAAAAATATTTTCAAAACATACGAGATGTGACCTTTTCGACATTGCACATTCATTTAGAGATATCTATTTTGACCATACCAGATCATATTAATATATAGTTTTTATAAAAACCGGTTGTACAATAAGTATGTTACATAGCCTGAATCTCCTGACTCAGCGTAACGTACCGCAGCTCTCAAGTTACTTGGAAATCCGACAAACTCGTCGACAAAGAATCAACGCCTTCGTTTTCCTTACATCGGAGCGAACGGACGTATATTAAATTCCATTTATAATGAGTCACCAATTTTGTTAATTTTTTAATAGATTCTACAACCATAAAAAGTTTCATCATAACATGACCAGCTTTGGGACAGTCGCCCTTATAGAACTAGTATTTCGAATAATAAACGTACAAAATTTTGTTGTTGTCATTTTGACATGTTACGTCAGTGATATAATATACGTATATCCTCTCTTAGCTGTGTTGTTTGACCCTGCGGTATTATTTACGCACGTAGAAAGTTTTCTCTCGTAAATTAGGTGGTGACTCAGTCGGTATATTAGAAAATTTACTCCCTGTCATAAGACTGCTCTTGATTTGATGACGAAGAGATAACACAAACTGGGATTTATTTATTTTGACGAAATAGCCTAACTTTAAGCGGTAGCGGAAATTCCATAGGTATTTTGTACCGCTCGTGTCTTCTACGTATAGAACAGTGAGAAAAATTACAGAAAATACCAAGTCCTGACTCACAATATGAAAACAGTAATTAAATCTAAAACCTACATTTCGATGTTATAATTCGATATTTAAGAAGAACGAAGTTTACTACCAAGAAGGTTAGGTACTTTAAGTAAGTAAAGCTAGGTCTATTTCGAATAAAATATGTACATTCTAGTGCTAGTGTAATTAGAACACATTTATGAAAAATGTAAGCATGAATAAGTATTAAGTATGAATTATTTCTATTGTCCAAGCTTTCGACAGAAGAGAAATTCATCATAGCTCTTGTTATTTATTTAGATTTAAGCTGCAATACAGTTTTCGAGATTCTGAAAAACAATCAGATTAGCGAAGACCTAACATAGCTTTTTTTTTTTTTTATTCAACTACAAGTTAGCCCTTGACTACAATCTCACCTGATGGTAAGTGATAATGCAGTCTAAGATGGAAGCGGGCTAACTTGGAAGAGGTATATTATACCCTTGATCGGTTTCTACACGGCATCGTACCGGAACGCTAAATCGCTTGGCGACACGGCTTTGCCGGTAGGGTGGTAACCAGCCACGGCTTAAGCCTCCCACCAGACCAGACCAGAGACAATTTAGAAATTATAAAATCCCAAATTGCCCCTGCCGGGAATCGAACCCGAGACCTCCCACTTATAAGACCATAGCGCTCACCACTGCGCCAGGGAGGTCGTCAAAGCTGTCAGAGTAGAATAGAATGATCGCCAATAGAATTTCTAAGGGCCTCTTTCACCAGCTTCTGATAAGTGTCACACAGCCTAAACGTAAGTTTTGTCACTTTCTTACTCTATGTCTAGTGACAAAGACAAAACATGAATATGCTATCCGACACTTATCAGATGGTGAAACAGGCCCTTAGTGTTTGGAGAAATAATTTCATATTATGTCGTTTTGCAAAATAATTTTGGAAATGATCAAATATTAATACCTATGCGATACGTAGCATTGGAAAGCAGTTCAAAAACGGGAGTTTAGAAAAATATCTACCATACGAAGAATATTGGGGCCCTAGTATTTGATAAGTTGTATTACATTTGCGCGGGGATTTACTGTGGGAATTTCTCGTTACCAGTTAATTCAATACGTGCCCGCGATACTAAGTTTTACATCCAAGTGTTTCTTTATTGTAAAACAAGTTTCATAGCTCTTGATAACAATCACTTTCCCATGAGAGTTTCTTCTTATTTATTGAAGGTCTATTTAATATTGTAATTTATATTTTCTTGTTCAGACACACGTATAGAACGTAATTTAGGCATTTCAGCGCATTGCGGTTCTAGTAGAGACTTGAAAATAGAAGGTACTTATATGATTTTGATTTAAATATGTAGACTAAGTTATAGATCTAAGGTTGTGACTATACTATATAGTGTTGTCGTTTTAGGGTTCCGTAGTAAACAAGGAACCCTTATAGTTTCGCCATGTCCGTCTGTCTGTCTGTCTGTCTGTCCGTCCGTCCGTCCTCGTTTAATCTCAGAGACTATTAGTGCTAGAAATCTGTAATTTGGCATGGGTATATAAATGGCATTGTCACGCCGACAAAGTGGTGAAATAAAATTTTGATAAATATTTTTTTTTAGGGTAGCTCCCCTACATGTAAAGTGGAGATGAATATTTTTTTTCTCGTCTACCCCATAATGTGGGATATCGTTGAATAGGTCTTTTAAAAATACTCTGGGTTTGGGAACATCATTTTTCGATTTCTAGATCCGTTTGTAAAATATGATGTTTTAAAGTGCTAATTTTTATTAGAGTCAAGTGTCCCCCCCTCTATCAGCCAAATGGCAGTATATAGGAACTTGAAAAAATTCACAGCAGTAGTATATATAATCAATTTTAAAGGAAAACTATCATGGCTAAGTAGGGTTCACAGGTTAAGGAGTTATGTCTGTTTTTCGAGGATTGTGACTACGGAACCCTACACTGCGCGTGGCCCGCCACGCACTTGGCCGGTTTTTTATGCTTATGATGTAGTACTTTTATAATATAACAGAATAGTATAGACTGAACTGAGCCTATAAAAGTACGGTCAACGTGCGGAGTAAACGCAAAATTGCAATTTTTAACCTATTAGAGTTAATTTTTATTTCAAACTGTTTTCTTTTTTAATTAATTTAAAAATGTATAATTAAACCCATATATTTTAGCTTTATCTATTTTAATTATTGACTTATTAAGTACATAACAAAGAAAATTATATCCAATTATGAAGAGACTTTTTATTAAGATAGATAATTAACTGTCAAAGAGCCGCTAATTTTTTAAAATAATGTATTAATTTAGTAGGTATTTGAAGGTTTCAGTCATCGTAAAGAAACTAATTAAATTATCAATTATTAAATAAGTACCTATAGCTGATTTTTTGTGTTCTTTGTTAACTTATTAGTTTTTTTTAATATAAAGCTTAAGAAAAGTTCACATCGTTACTTAATTTCTGATTTTTGACTCTGGGATTTTCCAAACCGTAACCCGGTATCTATGCGCCATGGATCATAAATTTCTGATATAATACCAAGATGTTTGTTCAAAACTCACTAAATATTAATTAGTTTTAGGCATTCAGTATTCAGTAGCCATGTTTAAGATTAATATTTAAAGCATGACGATATTAAGCGGCAGCATCGTGAATTTATTGGGCTAAGTATTTATCCTTCTACAATTATTAGGTGTTGTAGAAATTAAGTCCAAATTAAGTCCATCCACGGCTGGGAATGGGTCTTTTGTATGGACTTCCACACATCGCGGTACTGCGCCTTTTGTATCCAGCCGCACACTGCGGCTCGTCAAATGTCGTCGGTCTAACTACTGCTAGCACTGCATATCTCGGTGCGAGGTCGCCATTCCAGCACTTTGCGACCCCAACGTCTATCAGTTTTTCAAACTATTATGCCCCGCCTATTGCCTCATCAGATTCGCAAACCGAAGAACTATGTTGGTTCTATTTAGTAAGGAATAATTAATGTTTTTTTCTTGAATATTTATTGATTTTTAGGGTTCCGTACCTCAAAAGGTAAAAAAGGAACCCTTATAAGATCACTTTCTTGTCTGTCTGTCCGTCTCTCCGTGTGTCACCACCAATTTTCTCAGGAACGGGTGGACCTAGCAAGTTGAAATACTAAAGTCTATGGTCCCTATTAGGTGTATAAAAATTAAGGTCCTGAGTCCACACAATAAAAAGATATGGGCAAATTTAGATTTTCACGAAAACTTGTAAGTACCAAAATTTACCTTAATTTTCAACTTTTTTTATTTTTCGGAATTTTTTCTTTACTTGATCTGTAAGACCTTGCTTTTGACCAAAATTGACAAATCTAGGTCAACCGGAAGTACCCTATATTTTTTGGGTCGAAAACCTAAATGGTAGTTCCAGTTGACCTAGAATTACGAAAGGTAAAAAGCCAGGTCTTACAACATAAATAAAGGAAAAATACCAAAAACTAAAAAAATTGGAAATTAAAGGGTGTCCCCATACATACATAGTTGAGCCAATTAAGATAGACCTCTGAGTTGTATGAGTGCTTTGCTTGGCTCTGCTCATACAATTTAGAGGCCTAGCTTAATTAGCACCTTACCTGTTAAGACAAACTAATAAAATTGTACTTATACTTCTGGAGTACGGAACCCTCAGTGCGCGAGTCAGACTCGCACTTGACCGGTTTTTAACTACTAAGTACTACTTCTAATAATACAATAAAAAATTCGAACTATAAGAATATCCCTACTAAAAATAAGTTCTATAGACTATAGAGGATAATTGCTCTTTAGAATACTAAAATAAGTTTTGTATTTATAACGACAAAAACTCTCCACTCGGATCGTCCAGTTTTCAGAAAACTTTTAGAGGTCCATTACTGCACTCGTTAGAGTATCAGTTCTATTTCGAATAAAAAAATAGAATGGATGAAAAAGAGTTCGAAATGTCACGTTACGTCGTAAATAATGAACTCCCAGAAGACTAACTAAGTACAATGGTGACTTTTTATTTCAACGATAAAACTAGCGCATGCAGTCGGAGAATAGTTTTAATTGCACAAATGGAAGCTGAGATACTTACTTTAAAAGTCATAGAAAAAATGTAGGTAATTCAAAGACTTGATTTGTATAGTACGATCTATTTAGGTAAGTACTAGTAGGTAAGTAAATTAAATTCATCTGTTCGAATACATTTATAAGATTCATCGTTTTATAAACACTTTTGTTATTTGTATTTTACAACATATAAGCAAATAACAAAACAGAGGAAAGTTTTATAAATACTGCGGAAAATTTATACTTATTTTGGTACGGTTGTCATAGCAGAATATATTATGATAAATATACCCAAGTTTACGAAATATATTTTGTTTATTTGTTTTTTTAATATAATTTTCCTAAATCATTGTTTATCTGCTTTATAAATAGTATCTTTTTATCGACTCGATTTCGTCTTCCTCCTCCAGCCTCGTTGGTCTATGGGTTAGCACGTTTGATTGTGGATCACGAGGTCCCAGCTTCGACTCCCGGGTTGCGCCAAAAAAAAATATGAGGTATTGGGTTTTACAGTCAAGGAATACTCAGTGCCAGCCCGGAGTTGGAATTTGGGGTGTATCTAACACTGCCAACGTGCCTCGGAGAGCACGTACAGCCGTCGGTCCTGTGCCTGATCTCTCTCCGGTCGTGTCGCATTGGCGTCCCATCGGACTATGAGAGTGAGAGTTACGTTACGTTCCCTCGAATATGGTTGAGCGAAGCAATGGCTGGATCATGCGTCATGCTCGTGAACGGGTGCCACTGTCGGAAATGGGGCTACTTTTGTCTGCCCTTCTTCACATGCCATTCCGAACTAGTGGTAGATTCATTTGTCGATTCGTAAGCACTTGTAAAGGTCCGAAAGTCGTTTGTGGGAATGGGCGTAATGTTCTATAACAAAATTCCACAAGCAATCTTAGACTTGCCTTTACACAAGTTTAAGAACTCTGTTAAAAGTATGCTCATAAAAAAAGCTTATTATACAATTGAAGATTATATAAACGATAAAAAAGCATGGATTTAACTCGTTCCAGCAATGCGCGAGACGGCATTTCAATCATGTACTTACATAAATCGTTATATAGTTATTTTTTAAAAAGAGCAACCGCCGAGTTTCTAACTGGTTCTTCTCGGTTGGAACGGCATTCCGAACCAGTGGTAGATTCAAATGACGATTCAAAAGTACTTGTAAAAGTTTATTTGAATAAAAAAAAAACTTTTCTATTCTATTCTATTCTATTCTATTCTATTCTATTCTATTCTATTCTATTCTATTCTATTCTATTCTATTCTATTCTATTCTATTCTATTCTATTCTATTCTATTCTATTCTATTCTATTCTATTCTATTCTATTCTATTCTATTCTATTCTATTCTATTCTATTCTATTCTATTCTATTCTATTCTATTCTATTCTATTCTATTCTATTCTATTCTATTCTATTCTATTCTATTCTATTCTATTCTATTCTATTCTATTCTATTCTATTCTATTCTATTCTATTCTATTCTATTCTATTCTATTCTATTCTATTCTATTCTATTCTATTCTATTCTATTCTATTCTATTCTATTCTATTCTATTCTATTCTATTCTATTCTATTCTATTCTATTCTATTCTATTCTATTCTATTCTATTCTATTCTATTCTATTCTATTCTATTCTATTCTATTCTATTCTATTCTAGAGAATAGAGCGTGCACCTGTGTATGCGACCACACTTGTGCACTATAATATCTCCTGCGTAGATGACTAGTCTCCACCTCGGTTAAGATTGGCCGCCGTGGTCGAAATTCGGTCGAAATTATTATATATACTTTTTATCGATGACGCTAACGAAATGATAGCACTGTCCGTGGCAATGCTGTCGACATACCTACTTATGCTACAAAGTTTTATAAGTATAGTAACTTTAAGTAATTTTCTTAGAATAGTGTAGAGCAGTTTGATCTCTAAATGTCGCATCATATCTGTAACAAAGTGTTTTACTTGAGAACTGGGGAACATACGTACGAGTATTGTAACTAAATAGCTAACTAATTGGAGTATATCCATCGCTTACGTTTTCCAAGCTGCATTTTGTTCTGAAAGCACTTTTATTAAGTTCAGTTGTTTTAATTTATATAAGTTAGACTTTGTATCACGATCCACATCGATATATTATGGATAATATTATATCTTAGGACGTTGATCTAAGTACCTATCTACTATACTGACTATAGGTACATAGTTTCTATTAAGCAACGCCATTTCTGCGAGGGAATCACACTAATATTATAAAGGCGAAAGTTTGTGTGTGTGTGTGTGTGTATGTGTGTGTGTGTGTGTTTGTTCCTCTTTAACGCCGCAACTACTGAACCGATTTGGCTGAAATTTTGAATGGAGATAGATATGCCCTGACTTAGCACATAGGCTACTTATCCTGAAAAATCCATAGTTCCCACGGGATTTTCAAAAAATCGAAATCAATAGCTACAGCTATAGGTAGATTACTATAGCAAACTTTCTTGAAAGTAAGTATAGAGGTTGGAAAAGGGAGCGGAAACGGGAACCGGAAATCCACGATTCCCTCGGGACTTGTGAAATGCCGAAATTCACGCAGGCGAAGCCGCATGCAGAAGCTAGTAATTTAATAAAAATCATTGTCTTACTTAATATCAAAATTGTTTATCTAGATAATATTATCTAAAGTTAACCTTCTTTGGTGAGGCAAGGTGGCCATGTTGTTACCTTCAAGGAAAACTCTCCTGGCGTTGAACTTCATAAACATGATTAATTATTGATGTACAGAAACTTTCGGTGTTTACTCACTGATTACGTTTAGTACCTACCTAGTCATCCAATCAAATCATCAAATCCAGTCAATCCATCAAATTGTGGTTCGCCGGGAAGTGCCCTATATACTTTTTGATGATCATCAGTGATTGGAAAATATGCTTTAAAAAGCTGTAATTTTAATTTCTACAGAAATAAAAGGCCATCCACCTAAGTATCAGTATATCTTTCATTTTGATACCTCAGACGGTTTCTGAGAAAAAGGGTCTTGACAAATGGAAAGACAGACAGACGGACAACATGATGAACCCTTAAAAAACACCCAGATAGGTTCAGACTTGCAAATCCATTAGGTAAGTTTCCAGTCGCTAAAAGTCAGTTGCACCGTAGACGGTTAAAGTTACGTAACGATCTATTAAAGTTTGCCACTAAAAAAAGCAAAATGGGTTGTGCAATTTCGTAGTCGTACTAGTATAGTTAATGTTAAGGGTTAAAACTCTAGTCTAAAGTTAACGAAACCTGAAAACTCATTTTGCTTTTTTTGGTGGTCTTTTAAGGGTAATTTTAACCGCCTATCATGCAACTGACCCAGAGTTAATTTGTTCATCCGTCAACACTGAGTGAACGGCTCGGGGGCCGGCCGCGCCGCCTACGAGCAGTTCCCGAGCGCTCATGAATATTCATCACTTCAACATCAATTGGAGAGCTAAATGCTACTGATATTTGCTAAAGAAACACTCCACTATTTGAAATCTATGAACAAGTACAGAACATAGTTTTGTCTAACTATTTCATACACTAACAGCCTCCGCACACTGGGTAGTGGCGACGACTAGTGCCCACTGCCCGCCACGAGTCGCGGAAGAGATTTTTTATTTTCTTGTGGCCAGGGCTCGGAAACCAGTAAAAAATCCGAACCGGTTAACGCCTAAGTACATGATGAACTTTTCATTTCGGTTTTGTTCTACCTTTAACCACAATTAACCGGTTTTAGGCAAAAAAAGTTCGTAAAATCGGTTTCGTTGAATAAACCGGTTTTGAACGGTTTTTGCTGTCTATCTTTAATGCGCAGCCATGTGGTACGTATACATATATAGAGCCGCGGCCACCCCCTCCCCTACCCCTGCGGTATAAACCGGTTAATAAGGGTTTTCAATAACGCTCTGTTAACGTTTACACTCCGAACGATAAAATCAACTAAACCTTTAAATAACCGTTAGTAACCGGTTAATTTTAAAACGGTTCCGAGCCTTGCTTGTGGCTTGAACGCGGCCACTCGAGTGCTCAGTGTGCGGTGGTACCATATAATTAAAATGTACCTAACTATGTAAAATCTCTTCCGCGACTTGTGGCCGGCCACTAGTTATCACCACTAGCTGTGGTCTAGTGTGCAGGGGCTGTAAGTGTGACTTGAACATTAGACGGTTCAAGCCATATAAGTTTACCGTTAAAGTTAAATTTTATTATCGAAAAAATAAAAATCCGACTGCGTAAAAAGTTAAAAAACCTAGCCTATAAACATCTTATGGCTTAGACGAATCAAAAGACACCTCAATCATAAAGCCACTTCAGAGTGCTTAGTCTAAGATCGGAGCACTCGAAAACGAACTCGAAAACTATTGATCGATTTCAGAGTAAAATAGACCTAAAATGGCTCGTATTAAGGTTTGAGTTCGCTAATACATTCAGCATTCGAACACAACGAGCGCCCCAAGCAGAAATGTTGTAAAATACATATTCGAACTATGGAATTACGACTTTAAAATACGAGTATTTGAGTTCATTTTGCTCTGAATTCACTTGTGATTCGATCAATAGTTTTCGAGTTCGTTTTCGAGTGCTCCGATCTTAGGACTAAGCACACAGGTTGCATTTACTAGAACTTCGTGTTGATTAAAATGATTGAATTTGCGGAAATTTATGACGGCACCATGGCAGAGATTATAAGAACCTTTACATAATGCTCAATGTTTCAGCAAAGTTTCTCTAGAGGTGGGCCTAAAAATAATCATGAACAAGATGCAAATCATGTCTAATGCTTATGTCCAGCTCAACCCAGTAATCGTTGAAACTTGGCAATACATGGGACATAAGGTCTATAGCTAGGTAGGTCCTATCTGATTATCGGTCATTTAACGGAGTAGTCATCCCGTAACTTTAGCGTTTTCACTATACTATATAGTTTCGAGGCGTGGATGTGATATATATCATTCGCATAATATGTAATGGTAGGTACATAGGACGACATGTCAATCTGTTCCTATAGTTACGTTTAATAGGTTACCTTCCAAATTAAAGCAAAATGGAAATGTTTCGATAAATAAAATAATATAAGATTTCGCGTAGCTAGAAGTCATACTATATTTTTTTTACTAACGAGACGTATTCATAAGTTAGAAGTAAAGAAAAAAAAATTGCCCTGCCCTCATTCAAATTAAATATAACGTTAGGTACTCAAATTAATAATATTAAGTATATTAACTTTATTATTTTAACACCCGTATATTTTATTTCGTATAAAAAATTTACAATTTCATTCAGTCCTTGCCGGGTAACAGGAAAAGTTTTATTTTAATTAACTTGTATAAAAACATGCCCGCATTTATATCAACATATTCGCAGAGCTAATGGAAAATATTGTGAAGGTACTTGGTAGAAGCTAAAATTTTGCAATATTAAAATATACTTAAATAGTAATTCCGCATCATTGGTATGAAACATCTAATTGCTTTCGTCCTTTCGTCCTAATAAATGTTACCCTTAGTTGGAGGAGAAATAAGAATATCATGCCTAATATTCTACAGCATATCATTAAAAATAGCATATCGTTTTAAATACCGTACGTAAAACAGTCATCAAGTAACAAGCTATGCTAAATGGAGCGAGAGAGACTGAGGTGTTTGTCTGATCAAATGAAAGATTGACAAAGAAGAAGAAAAGAAGACATATACAAAACATTCCACTAGCTCTTAAATCGTGTACGAGAAGAGTTGTAGTACTTTAATATTTGTCATGTGAATGTGACGCGTGTAGTACATATTTGCGCAGGGAGTCACTGAATTCAAGCTATGCAAGATCGAGGCGTGTGGACGTCCCTACAAGAGACCCATTTCCAGAAGTGGAAGTCTATTGATTGACAAAGAAGAAGAAAAGAAGACATCTACAAAACATTCCTCTAGCTCTTAAATCGTGTACGAGAAGAGTTGTAGTAGGTACTTTAATATATTTTGTCATGCGAATGTGACGCGTGTAGTACATATTTGATGCGTCGGTCGGTGCGCGGTACACAATGAGCGAGATAAAAATACACCCCGGGGTGCGGTTAATCCATCCCGGATTAAACATTCATGCTTGCATGCGCTTTCGTATCGAGACTCTTATTGAAACAGGAACACGCAATTTTGTATTCAACATCATGGTGGGTAACATTCGCAACGTAATGGAAAGGTTAAAGTATTTTTCACCTGGATAGTTTTTAACCCCCGACGCAAATCGGTCCAAGATGGCCGCCACCACAAAATGGCGGATAACATGTTTTTTCATAACCCCCTCAATATGGGATGATATGGGTATCAAATGAAAGGACTTGACTATTAGAATAGGTACTTAGCACTATGCAAATTCAACATGGCTGCCACCACAAAATGGCGAATATTAGGGGGTTTTTTAAATTTTTAATTTATACTTGTAAATTTATTGTTAGTTGTATTCAACCGCTCATTGGCATTTTTCCTGCAAATTGATTTCCTCACGTTGTACTCCTAAAGAATCTCCTCCTTCCTAATTTGATCCCGCAGGAATATTCCGTCACCCACTCAGTAACTGTGAGCCTTCTTATGACCATATCATGAATCCATAACTCATCCCTGGCAATAGGTATGCACTGTTTGAAGACTTTCATCTTCAGGCACAGGAATTTTGAGACTTTTTTTACGGTGCCCAGCTGAGTCAGATTCGGTGGTGGAAATCTTTCTCGAAAATGGACCTACCTTGTCGGACATGTTTCCCAAGTACTAACTAACAGGTAACTTTCTTACGCAAAGTCAAATTATTTTGTAAAACTTATCCCTCTCGAACTAAATGGGGAGTTCACTTTAGCGACTAGTTTATATCAGTTACAAAGTGAGGAAAATGTAAATTGATGTTAAATCGATGCATATTCATGAAACCTCGCCAACTACAACTAGACGCATTCGACCACCAAAATTGTTCAACTAATGTTAATATCTTTTCTAATAATAATGAGTTAAATGACTTTCATGCAACTGCTTACTATGAAACTGATTATAATTATTAAGTGTTACTCGGAACCTTGTCAACTTGGGTTTTATCCGGATATATTTAAACGGAAGCGCACATAGTAACTTCATAGAGTTTAGCGTTTTGTAAACGTCACTCTACTGTCTGTCCGTCTGTTCGCAAGTGTATGCATGTGACGAATATCTAACTTGTAGACGTGATGATTTTCAGAATTAAGTTTTGGATATTTTTGGTGTAGAATGTTGACGCATAACTCAACATTTGATTGGTAATTCGATTAAATTATTTTTTAGGTACGTAATATAATACTTAATTCAATTCTGTACCTTCATTTAAAAATATGAAATTCTAGGACAGTAAAATATTTAAGGACGCCAACTTCCTTTGTTTCTTAAAAATATAAAGAATATTTTCAAATAATTTTTCATAAAAGAATTTCCCGTTTTATTTCCTTTTTAATAAAGACAAAATAAAATCAATTAAGTAACTCGAAGTTATAATTAATTGAGGAAATTTAATTAAGAATATAAAGGGAAGTATTTTTCTCATATTTGTCAAAAGGAAAAGGACAGAGGACAGATAGGTAGGTATTTCAATTTCTAAAGTATATTGAAGTTAGAAGAGAGGACTTTTTAAAATATTATTTCATTTTAACTCAATAAATACAAATAATTAGTCTTTAAAATATAGGAAGAAGCGATTTTTAATATGAGGTATTACAGATAGTCTATCACGGCAAATTAAAAAAAAAAAAACAAGAATATCATCAATAATATGAGTAAAAAAAAAAACTATACTAGCCAGTAGGTACCTATAGTAGCAGTACGAAATGAGCATCAACATGGTCCTGGTCGGGTGTAATCTCTCTGAATTCTCTCTGAGTTCACAGACAATCTCTCTTTTGCATTAAGGCTCACATTGCAATGCTCACATAGGATTAAATGTTGGTACGAACGTATTTTCTACGTCAAAGAGAACAAACACATTATACACATTGATCGTGTATACCATACTATAAGTCTTAACGCTCGTTCACACTAGAGAAATGTTGCAAAACTTTTTATTGCTTAAATACTTACTTTAAAAAATATAAGTACAAAAAATTATTAATACTTACACGTAATTGTAATAGAATATGGCTATAAATCCTTAACACAAACAAATAGAGGAGAAAGTACCTACATACGTAATTAGCTAAATTGCAAAACTAAAACGTAGCAGGACAATAAAACACAATTATGTTTGATGTGTATTTTTTTTTTTTTTTTTTTTTTTTTTTTTTTTTTTTTTTTTTTTTTTTTTTTTTTATTTTTTTTTTACGTGGTGGAAACCTTTTATAGGTACCCCCGTTCTTTGGGCAGAACGGAGGTTATGTGGGACTCCCCCTATGGGTATACCCTAACTAAAACCACCACGGCTGTTCCCTCTCGCTGACTATGCTGGACGCCTGGGGAACCCGTTGTATACGTCCCAGGCGTCTGTCAGCCGCCCCGGCCACCTGCCGGGGCTCCCGCGCTAAAGAGGAGGGGATCGGGACAGCGTGATCCCCCCCTCAGACAGTGAGGAGACTGTTAGTGGCGGATAGCTAGCCCAATAGCTATCCGCCGTCTCCCGAGGGAAGCTGGCGAGCGGCGAATAACCGCCGCCTTCTTCCCCCCCGTCTGCGCCGGAGCGGATGCGCGTCGAGAGCCTCTTCGCGCGCCCGCTCCGCGGCCTCCTTCTGCGAGATAACGTCCTCGCAGAAGTCGGCCATAGCATCCCAAGACCCCTCGCTGCTCAGCATGGCAAATACGACGCCGGGCAGCGAGAGGTCTCCGCCAATTGCCGCCACCAGAGTGCGGCGCTGGGGGGCCCAGTGGCTACACTCTTCTAGAGTGTGCTGGGCCGTGTCGTCTCCAGCGCCGCACTCATGGCACGACGGGGTCGGTTCCCTCCTCGCGACCTTGTGCAGGTAATGGCCGAAGCAACCGTGTCCGGTCATCACCTGCACCAGCCGGAAGGACAGCGACCCGTGCCTTCGCTGGCACCACTGCTCCAGCACCGGGCGGATGGCGTCTATGGTGCGCTTGCCATAGACGGCATCCGCCAGGTCGGCTTTCCATCTTTCCCGCATTCTGCGGGCAGCCATGCGCTGCGCTCGGCCAACCGCTTCGGGAGCCGGGCGTTCCCCCCTTGCCCGGCTCTCTGCTCTGGCGCGGTGCGCCTCGGCGAGCACCCCGGCCTCCAACTCCCAAGGGGGAGTGCCCGCCAAAACGCAGGCGGCCGCAAAGGCTACGGTGGCGTAAGCCCGGCAGATGCGGTTCGCCACCACCCTCTGCGGCCTCCGCAGCAGGGCCCTGGTTTCTGGACGAAGCGCGTCGAACCAGATAGGAGCCCCATACGTCGCCATGCTCTTCACGACCCCCGCGAATAGGCGACGGCATGGGGCCCCAGGGCCCCCCACATTCGGCAGCAGTCGGCCGAGCGCAGAAGCTGCCCCCGCCACCCGAGGAGCAAGCCGGCGGAAGTGCTCCCCGAAGTCCCATTTGCGGTCCAAAACAAGGCCCAGGTATTTCATGTGGGCCCTGATTTGGACCGCTTCCCCCGACACCGGGATGCTAGCGCGTGCCGGGGGCCTCCAGCCCGCTCCACCGAAGAGGACGGCCTCGGTTTTTGGGAGGGCCACTTTGAGCCCCAACATCTCTATTCGTGTGACCACCAATTTGGTGGCCACCGTGGCCCTCCTCGCCGTCTCCCCGTAGCTACTTCCTCGGACGGCAACCAAAGTGTCGTCCGCGTAGCAAACGATTGTCATCCGGGGAAGCAGAACCGGACGGATGGCCCAGTCAAACCCCAGGTTCCACAGCAGGGGCCCGAGGACTGACCCCTGCGGAACCCCGCAGGCCATCCGTCTCTCCACCCTCCTCCCGTCCCTCCCCTGATAGAGCACTACCCTCTCCTCCAGGTAGTGCCCTATCATACGGCGCAGATAGAGGGGCACCCCGTGATACCGGAGCGCCTCCTCTATCACACCAAAAGGGAGTGTGCCAAAGGCGTTGGCGATGTCTAATGACACCGCCAACACTCCCTCCCCCCTCTCCTTCGCGTACCCCGCGAAGTCCTTCAGAGCACCAATCGCGTCCAGGGTCGACTTTCCGACCCTGAACCCGTATTGGCGCTCCGAAAGGTCGGGGCCCTGCCAAGCAAGATGCTGGTTCAACCGAGAGGCCAGAACTCTCTCCAGCATCTTGCTTGTCTCGTCAATAAGGACGACTGGTCTGTATGCCGACGGAGAGTCCGGGGATCTACCCTCCTTCCGCAGCAGCACCAGTCGTCCTTCCTTCCACACCCTTGGGAACCGTCCCGACGCCAGGCAGTCATTGAATAACTGCCTGAGGCGGCCCCCAAGGTGCCCCAAGGCCAGCGCCAGGACTCTGGCCGGGACTCCATCCGGTCCCGGCGCCTTCCTACACCGCCGCAGACGACTTAGAGCCTCCCCCATCTCGTCATCTGTGACTGGGGGAGCTTCGACCGGCCTATCGCGCTCCGCGGACGGGGACGCCATGATCGGGGGCGCGAATGCTGGCGGTCGGGGAAAAAGCCCCGACACCACCCGATCGAGGAGCTCCGGCTCCATGGAATCCATGGGGGGGGCGCTCCGCATCTTGCCCCTAACGATGCGGTATGGCCGGCCCCATGGATCCCTGTCCAGCGTTGCCAAGAACTCCTCATGGGCGGAGTCCTTGGCATTGGCGATGGCCACCTGAAACGCCTTCTTCGCCTCCCGGAGCTCCATATAGAGGCGAGCCTCCTCGTCCGCGGACACCGGCCTTCTGCGGCGGCAACGGGTGTAGGCCCGGCGCGTTCGGTTACTGGCGGCGCGGAGGGCCGCAATCTCCTGCGACCACCAGTACACCGACCTCCGAGCGGGCAGCCTCCTCGTCCGGGGCATTGCCGCGTCGCACACCCTTGTCAGTGCGGCGCGGAAATGACTCGCCCTCTCTTCTACCCCCGAAGAGGCCGGGGGAGCTGCGTTCCAGACCTCGACTATGGCTCCCTCCTCTGCCATGTCGAGGTCTAGGCGGGTCAGTGCCCACCTTGGGAACACCCCTCCCCGTCTCCCGCTCCGGCCTTGGGACGCCGGTAGTGACGCGGAGACCCTCCACCGAATGTACCGGTGGTCTGACAGGGTCTCCGCGTCCTCGAGGACGCGCCAGTCCCGCGTTCGTGCCGCGACGGCAGGGGTAGCGAATGTAACATCCACTATTGACCCCCCCTGCCGTCGGACGCAGGTCATGACGCGTCCCTGGTTGAGGAGCACCAGGCCGACCATGGCGGCCCAGTTCACCAACTCGACCCCTCTCCGGTCCGTGATGGGGGACCCCCACGCGGCAGATTTCGCGTTCAGGTCCCCCATCAGGATTACCTGGGCTGGGGCCGCCCCTCGCACCACTGGTTCCAGGCTCCGCAAAAATGCCTCGAAGTCGGACAGGGGTCTGTTGGGTGAGAAGTATACCCCAATAAGTACTACTTCCCCCCACCCGACCGCCACGAACCCCGGCCCGCTTCGCCTTCGGACCAGTGGTGGCCCGTGCGCAGGCACCACGATGGCCACCAAGCCCTCCGCGTCCCCAGCCCAGTTTGACTGAGGGGGCACAAAGTAGGGCTCCGCGGCTGCCACCACATCGATCTGCCACTCCGCCATGTGCTGCATCAGGAGATCCTGAGCACGGGCGGAGTGGTTCAGATTCGTCTGGAGGAACTCACCATGGCGTACCGGCATTATACGTATATAGGCCTGCTATATTCTGACATGATCACCAGTAAATTTATCTTGCGTGATTCATGTTGATTATTGTAGTAGGGCAAGAATAGACGTGACCATAATCGGAAGAATCCATCACTATTTTGACGCCCCATCGCTGGGCACAGGCCTCCTCTCTTATAGGAGAGAGAGATTCAGAGCTTAGACCCGCCACGCTGCTCCAATGCAGGTTGGCGGGCTTTTAACGACTCGTTATAACCGTCTCGGTATAAATCGATCCGGTTATTATCACTATCACATGATAGTGATAATAACCGGGACCGACTGCTTAACGTAGGTAGGTACTCTCCGAGGCACGGGGGTGAAACACCGACAACTGCCCACTCCGGGCTGGCACTGAGAATTTCTTGACAGAAAAACCCAATACCTAACAATTATTTGCCCGGTCGAATATACTAACCACTAGACCAATGAGGCAGTTGCAATAGGAAGAATCGTCTCACCTATTTGGAGTTACTTTAATTTTATCGTAAAGTTTTCCGTTGCAAATTGTCGGGCTACATGTAGCTAATGTGTCCTTGAGCTTAATCTCCAAATTTAAATAACCACCCATCCGCAGTCACCTAATTACTCTCGCTGTGTGCTTTTCAAGTTATTTATGTTATCTAAACACATACAAGCCGCCCAGATTTTACCAACCAAATAAAGCAAGCGACACTCTCCCGTGTTGCGTGTATATAGAATCGTAAATTGTATGCATGATTTTACGATGCCCCCGTTCTTCAGGGGTATCTTTTTAAATGTCCTTGTAAGATTCTCCGTGTGCTACGGAAATGGCTTCAATTATGTCTTTTCCGAATGGATCGAGATGCGGTGTTGAAAATACGAATATTAAAATTGTCACCGAATAAAAATATTTGCTCAAATACCGTGTGCGAATCATCGATGTATTGTGCGAATAATGACATAGACTATGATAATAATGTTAATCGTCAAAGGTGTCAAAAGCTTCAAAGGCTGGACATATCAGAGGAATAATTTTGATGTTAAAACAGCCTCAATATTTGCCGATTGCAATCCATTTTAATAATGTATACTGTAGATTATTTAATCATTGCATTGTAAGTATATATTATCTTTTAAAGCAGTTTGTTTTATTTGGATAATAACCATTTATTTCAACTTTCGCATTTACTTAGTATATTATACATGCACACAGGTTTGAGATACTCTTTTTTTTTGAAGTCGTTTAAAAATCACATAAAATAACAATTTTAACAATGTTTTCTTTAGCGGGATCCGAGTTTTACCTGTATAATAAAACAAACGAAAACTTAATTAAGGAAAATGCTTCGTCACTCAACTGTGAATAAAATCACGGCTCATTTCCCCAAGACAAAAACGGGCGGGTTTTACTAGAGTCGGCAATTTATTTACATGATAGAAAGTATACTTATTGCCAAAAAAAAAATATAAGAAGCATACCTACTTATCCGCTATAAAGAAAAATTACTCGAGTAACAAGTATAAATAAAAAATTTAAAAACCCCGACATTCACAATTTTGTGGCGGCGGCCATCTTGGATTTGCAATAATGTTATTCTACTAGTCAAGTCTTTTCATTTGATACCCATATTAAGGGAGTTGTGAAAAAATATGTAATACGTTATTTTGTAGCGGCGGCCATCTTGGATCGATTTTCATCAAACATAGCTAACAACACTCTCGACTAATTCATCATTAAAACAAAAAAAAAACGCATTGAAATCGGTCCACCCGTTTGAGCGCTACAGGGGAACAGACAGAGACACACACACACACGTCAAACTTATACACCCCGTCGTTTTTGCGTCGGGGGTTAAAAATAACATTATTTTCGTATTATCTAGTGAACCAGATAATTATTATTTTGTTTGGTACAACGTGCAGCATGCGCTATACACCGCCTGCCCTCCCACAGCCCACTGCTACACATCGAAAAGTAAAGCCCAACTTAGACGGTGCCCCGTTTGAATCGTTCATTTTTGCGATGAATGATGCATCATACATGATACGATATTTGCTATGGCACACTGCCTGTGAACGATGAACGGTCGGTGTTTAGACGGTTCATTTTCGATGACTCATCGATGAACGCTCGAAAATGAATGCAAAAATCATCACCAACCCGCAACACCACACAAATCCTTCAAGATACATCCACTGTACGTACGTTTCATTATGACACCAGAGATTCCTATTAGTAGGATGTATATGACGTAAGTTTTAATCCAACAACGAAGCAATCGTATTTCCTATACCTACAAGCTTTTCTCCGAGTAGATTTAAGGTTTATTAAGAATCCAGCGGGAGTACTTTGTTTTCTCTCTGATAGCCTGTGAAAGTCCCATCAAAATCGGTTAGCCTTTCCGTACGGCAGGCAGACAAATAAACAAAAATGTTAACAATGTGTATACGGAACATGGATTATGGTATCTTTCAAATCATCATAATTATTTATAAGCCTGATAAGAGGCAGTTATTCAATAACATACGGGCACTTCGATTTTGTTGTTTGTTTGTCTATAATATAGATGCACTGCACGCAGCTTCTTCACTATTACCTAAGACTCATCCACGGACCGGGTTCATACCCTGTCCAGCGTGGCTAGCATGCGACACACAAGAAAATTATCTCTACTACTGTAGTGATAATTTTCTCGTGTGACGCATGGTAGCCATAAAGGGCAACAAACAGCATAGTTTTTTCGACTAATTCATTGCTAGACCGCATCAGGTGCGTACCCCAAAAACTGCACAAAACTTTGTCAGTACCCCTGAATCCCTGTACACGCAGAGAAGCAACCAATTGCCTCCACACAACACACAGATCTTTGATGAAGGAGCTTCCTCTATAAAAAACTATCAAAAAGTAAAATAAGTTGTTGTTCCTCATATTTTACTACCTACTTGTACCTACTTATTTCCGAAAGAAATTGAGCGGAAAACAAAAAAATTGTTCCAACGCCCTCTTTTCTAGAAACAAGGTCAAAGTTTCGATTCTTAACATTCCGAACGAGTATAGATGCGAGAAAATACTAGCACAGGGATAAATCAACCCGTGGTGCAAGATGAAATAGCCTATAAGTACAAGTCTATCATTTCATATCAGCTATAATAATCAATTTTTTGGTATTTCGTTTAGAAAGCGACGCGCTTTATATGGCGGCGTTTTAGACGTTCTGAAGTATAGTAGGTGTGCCCCCGTACCAAATATACATACTTATTTGGTAGGATAAGTTGCAATCATTAACTTATAAGTTATAGTATATTACTTCTAGTTGCGATTCAGATTATTTCAACTACAATAGCACTGCGTCTGTTTAGAGTACTAAACAGATTAGAGACTAATGATAAAAACATTAGGTGAATTGTACAAATAAAACAAATTGTTAGGCATTACCCAAGCCTATCCTTATAACGCTACCGCTCATCGCTTTCCCCATCAAAGAGAAACATTCTAGAGGCGTGAAAGAAAAATTGTAACAATTTATTTGAACGCGGCCGGCCCTTAAATGAATGGAGTGGAATTCGCTGTCCCGCTATTAACGTCTACTTTCACCATTTCACTGTTGTAGCAACAACGCAACTACTTACCCGCTGTAGTTTTTGCTTATCTTTGGAATTTTCTTCCTTTTAATAGTTTTGTACATAGAGTGTGCCGAAAGTGACCCCAAGTGTGCCTAAGGGACCCACTTGAAATTTTCACAGAAACGTGTTACCGTCGCATTTATCACGGTAAATAAAAGTCAATCTGTTTAGTCGGTTATTATTTTACTTTTTGTTTTCTCATAAATTTTATTTTAATTGCGAAATTAATGTTCAATTGAGAATTGCTTCTGTGGTTCGTTTTATTGGTTGATTGGTAAATAAATTGGTAATTAATTGAAGAGACAATAATTGCGATATCATCATGAAACAGTACAATAGTAACTTTTATTGTTTGCGACTGATTTATGTAACTCGCCAACGTATCGATAACTTATGATGAAGTTCGGGTTTAAATCCAAAAGCAGCGAGATTCATTTTTTGATTGATGAAAAATTTAATCTGATCATTGTTGTCGTCCATTATATTTTATTGAGCAAAGGGTTGTTGTATGGACGTCCACATACTGTATTTTTTTATCGCTTGTAGCCCGCCAACCCGCATTGGAGCAGCGTGGCGGGTCTAAGCTCTAAATCCCTCTCTCCTAGCCTACAGCCTTTTTAACGTCCCACTGTTGGGCACAGGCTTCCGCTCTCATAGGAGAGAGGGATTTAAGCTTAGAACCGCCACGCTACTCCAATGCAGGTTGACGGGCTTTAAAGATTATTTATTATCACAGATGATAGTGATAATAATCGGGACCGACTGCTTAATGTGCTCTCCGAGGCACGGGGGTTTAACATCGCCAGCTTTCAACTCCCGACTGGCACTGAGAATTTCTTGACAAAAAAACCCAATACCTAACAATTATTTGCCCGACCCGGGAATCGAAAACGGGACCTCGTGATCTGCGGTCGAATATGTTAACCACTAGACCAACGAGGCAGTTACAAGCTTATCTATATCATAAGTAGGTACCTACAGTAGAAATACTATACATGTAACGCATATAAACACGTCTCACGTTGCCATATCCATCAGAATAAAGGAAAAGACAAATCCGGGGCGAGTAAGCTTCTCACCTAATTACCGGGGCACAAATAAGCCCCCGTTTGACCCAAGCCCGAGGCTCCTGTCGCACCCATCTCAACCCTGACGCCCATAGATGTAAAGATAGGGGGCATTTTTACCCATAGATGATATAAGGTAGGTATTAAGTGTGAGTTTTTATTAAACAATGTCATGATAATTATGTTTTTATAATAAACCGTGATGCCCATAGATGTAAAGATATGGGGCATTTTTACCCAAAGAATATAATATAAGGTAGGTAATTTTTATTAAACAATATATTATGTATAATTATGTTTTTATAATAAGGCAATCATAATATTATTTTTCTCTCTCTTATGTTTTCCGAACATTAACTTAAGTGGTTCGGGTCGACGAATTTCAAGCTAAGTGGTTTCGAAAGTTCTCATTGTGTTTAAGAATGAAATGCTTGTGTATGTGTGTTGATTAAAAATAAATAAAAATATATGGAAGTATGGACTGGTAGAGTTTTGACTTGCCACAAGTTGGCCTACATAAAATAAATATTTTTGAATATCAATTTGAATTTAATTTTCACTTTATAGCCAGGTATTTTTGACATGAAGTGTACGTAGAGTTAGTTAATTTTTCACAATATCTATACAAAAAATAAAATAAAATTGAAGTATCTCTCTGCGATTTCGAAATGACTGCCTTTTGTTAGAGCTCATAATATTATGATTGTTTGAAATACGTGTTTGTAAAAATGTTGTCTGTTTGTCCGTCTGTTTTGATTTAGGAATGATAATTATTAAATAAACGAGTGATTTTGTCACCAACATTCCAATTCTTATAATCTATTGATTCAACGTAAGTATTTACAATATAATAACTACTAGCTTCTGCCCGCGGCTTCGCCCGCGTGAATTTCGGTTTTGAACAAATCCCGAGGGAATCGTGGAGTTCCGGTTCCCGTTCCCGCTCCCTTTTCCTACCTTTATACTTAAAATATCAAGCAAGGTCGCTATAGTAATCTACCTATAGCTGTAGATATAGATTTCGGGTTTTTCAAAATCCCGTGGGAACTGTGCATTTTTCCAGGATAAAAAGTAGCCTATGTGTTGCCAATGCATGCTACACAGCAAAGTATTGCAATAATGGGTTATGTGAGCGTGATTTACCTAAGAACAGTCAGCGCCCTCTGTGGCGTTTAGGAGGTCTATATCTATTTTAGTCCTACAGGAATACTTTTCTGGGATAAAAAGTTACTTTATGTGTTAAGTCAGTGCATAAGCTATCTCCATTTAAAATTTCAGCCAAATCGGTTCAGTAGTTGCGGCGGAGAAGAGGAACAAACATACACACAAACTTAATAACTTAATAACGCCTTTATAATATTAGTGTGATTGTTATTTTCCTCGCTAGAAAGCTCCGATACTCGATAGCATACGCGTCCGATCGCTGCTAAATTCAAAATGCTATAGGAGAACTTTACGCATCGCCGCCCCGGCCGGCTGGAACCGCGCGCCGCGCGCAAAGTCTATGTCCCGCAATTTTTAAATCTGTAATATCTTCGAAAATATTCATTTAAATCATATGCTGTAAAGGGCCATATAGATCTATAATAAATCAACAATGTACTTAAGGTATTTAATTAGATAAGGATTTATGCTGTATTGGTTAAAATCGCTTCTAAAATTAGCCATTATTTGTCGTAAAAAAGCAAACGACAAAAAATGTTATTGTGGGATATCCATAAGAGATAGACATATACCATCGCGGAGTTTTCTATAGACCTTTTCAATGTGTACAATACTTAGTACATTATATTGATAAATCTCGTAGGGTTCAGCCTGCGTTTGCAATGTAAGCGGAAAAAATGTAATTATTTACGACATCACATTAGAAACCTCAAAAATAACAGTATTTCTCCACTATTTAATGGATGTTATCATACATATAAACCTTCCTCTTGAATCACTCTATCTATTAAAAAAAACCGCATCAAAATCCGTTGCGTAGTTTTAAAGATTTAAGCGTACAAAGGGATATAGGGACATAGGGACAGAGAAAACGACTTTGTTTTATACTATGTAGTGATATGCAACAAAAGCTATAAAAAGAAGACATATTATGAGAAATTCAACCAATAAAATCGAGTTCCATATCCGAAAATAAAACGAGACAGATATTTATGGAAGTCAGTTATTTACTTAAATGACTGGGATTCGCGCAAATTACGCTTTTCGCCAACAATGGAAATACTACGGCTTCAGAATTAACGGATTGAGAAATTAATGGCCCCCGGCATGATAATGACGATCTGTACTTGTATATGGGGAATGCTATTGTACTTATGTACTTGTTTCGTTTTAAGCTGAATATTGCATGCGATTGGTATTTACAGAAGTAATAAGTATGACTATGACGTCACAAGGTCCAAAAAGTCAAGAATATTATTGAAAATGTGAAAAGATAAAACATTTAATAATTGCACAGAAAGTTTAAATGAAAATTAAATTCTACTTTATATTTTCTCATATCACGTTTTTTTTTCAACTACGTAACTTACTTACAGGCTATGATTTTGACCATCTTCATAATAATTATGTTTGTTTTTGATCATAGGATGTTCTCTCGTAACTACAAAACCTTATCTTTTGTATATTTTTTGAATAGACCCTCATGTAGGTCAGGTCTCACATTTCAAAAACTTTAACCGTATTTCAATACCTTAATGTAATATCTCAATTCAAAGAAAAATAGAAACAAATATCACGCGGAAGTTGCGGAAATTAGAATATATTGTCAAGTAGTAATTTTATTAGAAGCACAATGTACACAAAAATATACGAATTTAAAATATAAAACAAAGGATGGAAAAACATGAAATTGTCATCGAAATAATTTAATTCAATTATTCCACAACCGTCCAAATGAACAATTGTCATAATAGGATGATTTGTTACGTCCCTGCTGGGCGTACAAATATATCAAAGCGATTCAGACCGGATTATGGAAGGGCGAACCAGAGAGTTGCCATATTCTAGAGGCGGTAATGACCTGAAAAATGGCCTCAACCAAGTGCCAAACTAGGTAAACCTTACCAGTAGATAAACAAGTGAAACAATTGTACCTTTTACCAGTTATTTTTTATTAGACAGCGTATACTGCTGGTTAGAATGACAGTTAAAGTGTCACCAGTGGGGGTAGCGAGTGTTAAGCTCGCTCGAGTGGAGATGTGAACTTGAGAGCTCGAAGGGGGCAACATCTTCCTAAAGGCGACTTCTATGAGGCTGGGATCTCAGCTCAGGTCGTATGGATTTGTTGAATCCACGTCCAGGTATGTCAGTTATCGGTGAGTTTAATTTGGACCGGATTTAAAGTCCACTGTGCAGCGCCAAGTCGAGGGCAGTTTTAGCAATAATTTTTGATTTCCTTTATATTGAGTGAAATTGGTATAATGAAAACAAAACACAGATGAGACTACCGCGGCGCTACACTTTGTGTCGTTGCCGTTATGCCAAAGTAAATAAAGTTATTATGATGTGCTCAAAAACGATACTGAATCTCAGTTCCACTCCACTTTTTAAGTGAGGGTTGCGCTTAACACTGTCTGGCAATAAGTCCTATTGCTCTCATATCATATGACGCAACTCATATTCATCAATATTAAATGTACTTTAAAATATTTATATATCTTTATGGGGCGTTTTTCGGACGCCTGATATATCAGGTTTGTCTTCTCCACAGACTCTCTCTGACACAGAACTCAATGGGCCAGTAATCTTCAGTAAACAATCGACGAACCGTGCTTGCTTTTACATTCTGGGTCGCTTATAATTAAACGATGACTACTGCAAACATACAAGTTTTGTATGTATATATTTGTTGATCTGGAGATACTTTTTATCCGGGGAAAACAAAGAGGTCCTACAAGATTTAAAAAAACTTAAATCCATGCGGATGAAGTCGCTTCTATAATATCAATAGTTTTACTTATTTTCCCAAAGTAACTTTAAATATTACTTAGTGGCATAAAAAGTAGCCTAGATCACTTCTAGTATGATCCCCAACCTGTCTCTGAAAATTCTGTCAAAATCGGTTCTGCCATTACAAAGATTATCCCCTATGTATTTGATATAATTATTCTATCTATCGTTCTAGTAATCTGGGAGCACGCTAGTGTTCCCGCCAAGTCGAACAAAAACAAAAAAAAGAATCAAACTATTCTAAATCAAGTATTCCGGAATCACACATTAGACTCTTCAATTTTGTTAATTTGTTTAAATAATAATACTAATTATTTCCTGTAACTAAATTCTCGCAATCTGCAATGGATTCAATTTACCATACCAGTTTCTGCATTCACCCTAGTCTGTGGAACAAGCATCTTGGCGTTCATTGTTTCAGTGGAACGTTGCTGCGGTAACTGTTAGTTCCCGGTAACGAGTCACGGTGTAATTCTTGCACTTCGCTGACGTGTATATTATGGTTAAGCTCACATTGACCGGAATTTTGGCTCAAGTAGGATTTAATTAAGCAACTGTCTTGTTATACCGGCTAGCTTATTTCGGTTGCGCGCCTCTGATTTGAAGGCACTCTGACTTCTGTGTGCTTAGTCTAAAGCGGAGCACTCGAAAACGAACTCGAAAACTATTGATCGATTTCAGAGTAAAATAGACCTAAAATGGCTTGTATTAAGGTTTGAGTTCGCCAATACATTCAGCATTGTTCGAATGCTGAATGTATTGGCGAACTCAAACCTTAATACAAGCCATTTTAGGTCTATTTTACTCTGAAATCGATCAATAGTTTTCGAGTTCGTTTTCGAGTGCTCCGCTTTAGACTAAGCACACTGAGGCCTCTTGTACGGTAGGTAGGTAGCTCTTGTTCAACGCCGTGAAAAATTACGGTTACGGCACGTTACGGTTAAACGGTCGTCAGTGTTGTATAGAACACAATGGAAGCTTGTTATAGTTATTTATGCAACTGTTGTGTAATAAGGGGTATTAAAACACGAATGTGGGTTTATCACACGAAGCGAAGCTGAGTGTGATAATAGTATCACATGAGTGTTTTAATACCTAATTATCAACAGTTGCATACAAGACTTTATCTACACCCATAATATGAATCCTCTATAAGATTCTGAAACAGTTAGCTTACTGCTAACATTACAACAGCCAGTCCTAGTAGTAACCTAATATCATCCATTACTAATATACAAATAAACTAAGAATTAATGAAAGAATTATTTATTTTAGTAGTAATTTACATTTTGTATAGTGCAATTATTAAAATTCACTTGAATATTTAATGTTGGAAGGTCCCGATCCCGATGTACTCGGCGGAATATTTATATTTACCACTTCACTATTTTTATTTTCTATGGAATTCGAAATTACATTCGACACGTGGATTTTGTTGGCTATAGAGTCATTAATGTAGTCCTCAGCAACAGATGTAGACTTCCATCCGCCGTGCCGTTTTAAACTTGTTATGTCTCCTCCGGCATCTACTAATATTGTGGCAGATGTTCTGCGAAAGCAATGTCCTGTATATAACTCAGGATTATCAAGTTGTAAATAGTTAGCAATTGTTTTACCCAAACTGCTAAATGTGTTTATGCCCATCCTTTGTGATATACATTTTCCAGATCTGTATTGTAAAAAAAAAACTCGGATTGCTGCATGGATCCGGACGCAATGCTATATATTTTTTGCAAATTTCTAAATATTTGCCCGTAATAGTAAATGTGCGGTTTGTTTTGGTTTTTGTATTATTGACATTGACCACAATTACAGTTTCATTTATCTGTAAGTCGGTATATAACAAAGCGTATAATTCTTGACGACGGCATGCGCCCATGGTTCCGAATATTAGCGCAGTCTGAAAGAATAAGTAATATTGTAATTTATTCATCATATCACAAGAAAAATAACATCATAATGAAGTAAGTAACTAACGTACCTTTATCGCTAGATATAGTTGATCAGGCGCTTGGCTTAAAAACCTATTTATTTCATCAGGTGAAAACGTTTTCGATTTCTTCCCTGTATAGCCTTCTCCTTTACGTTTTAACAAGGTAATTAATTTTGAATATTTTGAGATATCCACGTTGTGATTAATAGGTACTCAGTGTACTTTTGAGCATTGAGTAGAAGGTCCATAGGGATGAAGATTTAAATTTCTCTGATAAAGCTTGAAAATAAACTAAAAGTACTTCTTCAGAAAATGATGATGAACCCTTTGATAGTTTCCAATTCATAAAATCTTGATACGTTTTTTCATAACGCGTTCTTGATTTTTCCGGTAGTAATTTATTGTAAATGTCTTTTGCAGCGTTTAAAATATCTGGCGGTGTGCTATTAAAACTTGAATCGCTCATTTTTTGTAACAATAAAAATATCGAAGAAAAATGGCGGGGATTCGAATAACTTAATTTTTTTTACGGCGCGCGACGTAGTCAGAACGCGTGTAAACGAAAATGTTCTTTTTTTGAAATTCATACAGATACCGCGCATCAAGCAATGAATGTGGCTGTATATTGAAACTCTTTGCGCATGAAGGGACTGAAAAAAAAACAAAGGAGTGTTGTTATGAAATTCAGTACAAAATAACATCATCCGTTTGGATGATGTAATGGTTATTAGGACATTGGGTGTTTTAATGTTGGCAATAAGCTAACTGTTTCAGAATCTTTAATAGAGGATTTAAAGCATGGGTGTAGATAAACAATTTATACGACACGGCGCCGCGACCGTATTTTCGCACGGCGTGTTAACAAGCTCCCACTGTTCTCCATACAACATTGACGACCGTGTAACCGTAACTGTACTTAACCGTAATTTTTCACGGCGTTGAACAAGAGGCCAAATTGTTCAAACTCCGTAATGTCTTCTCGACCAAATATCGGCCTCTGCCGCCAATATCAAAGAAAACTAGCCGACAATGCAGGAGATAGTATATATAGAAAGTGCACAAGTGCGTACGCAAACACAGGTGCACTTTCTATCACTTCACTCTCATAGTCCAATGGGGCTTTGAAACTGAACTGAATTTTTATAAGTGATTTATCACTTATAAAAATTCAGTTCAATAAATAGGTACCTACCTATTTATTTTCCTACCGTGGGTCCATACCTTATTCTATGAATGAGGAGATATTAACTAACCATGCTAACAACCAAATAAATATGTAACAAGATCAAAGTTCCAAAATTATTATCGAGTATTTCTCAAACTTCTAATTAGCTGAATCCTGTGCAATCAGCTTATGTAAGTGTAAAGTGAACTCAAGAACTGCATTCCGTCTCATTACTGCAGGCAAACATTTACCACACTAACGTGCTTGTAGTGGGAATATTTAGCTAAAACAATAAACCCCGACTAATGTAATATTTGCTTGTGTACCGATTACTAAACAGGAACTTCGTGTTTTATTTATTATACAAAGCGAATAATTGTAATGTGTAATAATTCTATTTATTTTATTGGTGGACAAATGAACGACACACTCACTGATGACACGTTCACTGCGGGCGAGGTCGATAACAGCCTCGCAGTAGACTTTCGTCTGGTGCAACGCGCAAAACTCTTGTTTTCTCGCCTGTGCGGAAGCTGTCTACGATCAACCGTAAGACGTATGACAAAGACAAATATAGTTTTCTTTATGTCTTCAAAGCCTCGACTCGTTGGTATAAAAAAATAGGACGAGGTCAAAATAAGCGTCGTACGCACTGAGTACAAAATTATTGCATAACTAATTGAACAATTGTGATAAATAATTTTATTTTTCCGGCGGATTATTGTACATTTAGGTATCTATCCAGTAAGCTCCTGAATGTTTGCACATCTTAAATATTTTTAATATTAACCAATTTAAACAAATTTTATTGATAAAGTGTCTCGAAGTAGGAGTGAACTTTTAACGAAACTTTTAGAATGGCGATATCTTAGGAATGGTGATTCTTAGGAAAAATGTGTAAAGAATATTTTTGTATATAATTTTATGATCTACAATTTTTACCACAACTATATTTTTATAAAACTTACCGTTTTCGATAAAAATCCAAAAAAACCGAAAATTTTGACTTTGACCTTGAATAATTTTTTTAGCAGACATGGGATCAATGGGGAATAAAATGTCAAACACTTTATTCCTACTGACACCCAAGGTCTCTACCAAAATTCAGCTCTTTCGGAATTATTGTTATTTGATAACTATTTGACCGGGCTATAATTGAAGCTCGCCATTCATCGCGCGATCGTAGTAATCGTTTTCATTGCGCGACGAAATCATATCGTTTGATCCTACGTTAGCCAATTAGGAGGACGCCTCACATTGTTATCAGAAAAAGTAGGTGACACGACTTCTGTCTGACCGTAAAAAGATTCCAACATCACTAGCAAAGACTACTTACTAACCTAGCGTAGAAAATCTTTATAGTATTCAAATGACCTACCCGTGGGAGTAGAATTGCGCAACCGAGCAAATGAAATAAACAAATCCGCATGCATTTAAATTGTCTGAATGCAACCGCGAGCGAGTTATTCAAGCTATGCGCTGCTTTGTACAATCACATGGTGAAATCGCCTAAAGTATTTTAACTCTAGAGCGGATATACTCGACTGTATAGTCTGTTCGTTTTCTTACGGTCGCTTTTTGTGTCTCGCCGCCTCCGCCGCGCGGTGTTTTGCCAAAGACACCGCCGTGACTTCAAAGCATGCCGCGCGGGGTGTACAGGCACAAGGGGTTTTGGCGTTTTTTATACCTACTCATATTTTTTCATTAAAATTCTCTTTCCTTTTTATATTTTTTTATATTCGTATTTTATTGCAATATAACCATACCTAAACATAAAATATAATATTCTCATGAACACGGGTCTTCTCTCAAAATGAGAAGGATTTTAACCATAGTCTACCACGCTGGCCAAGTGCGGATTGGCAGACTATTCGAAGATTCTGTTAGAATAGAAAAAAAATTACAAACAAAAAAAAAGTAATAAAAATAAAAGCAGATTACTAAGAGCACCTGCGCCTGTACCGACACTAAGTTACCGAACGGACTATACTTTTATTTAGTTCTGAAACGTGAAGGGATTTTGCTACAAACCAATTCTCTATTCAGAACAGACTAGTGGTGGTATGCGTATGGCAGACTAGCTTTTGTCCGTGGCTTCACCCGCGTGAATTTCGGTATTTCACAAATCCCGAGGGAATCGCGGATTTCCGGTTCCCGTTCCCGCTCCCTTTTTTCAACCTTTATACCTACTTTCAAGGAAGTTTGCTATAGCTATCTACCTATAGCTGTAGCTATAGATTTCGGTTTTTCGAAATCCCGTGGATTTTTCCAGGATAAAAAGTAGCCTATGTGTTAAGTCAGGGCATAATCAATCTCCATTACTTCGTTTCCTTTCCTTCGTATCCTTTGCGTTGCGCAGTCGGGTAAAAATAGCCCCTGTCGGGAATCGAACCAAAGGCCTTCCACTAATAAGACCACAGCATTCACCAGTGCGCTAGGGAGGTCTTCAAAAGTGTATGAGTAAATACTTTATGTGTAAAATCATTGTGTGTGAGCTATAAGCGACCGTTCGACATAATAAAAAGTTTTCGTTTCAAGGGCCAGCTCCATAAAAGTTTTCATCGAGTAAAAAGTTCTGAATAACTAGCCCTTTCGTTACTGGAATCTTAATAGACTTCACTAATGAATCTTACTGAATACTGCCAGTGCTCGCCGCCAAGTCTGCAATCGCGTTTTAAATACTGATTTATACAATTGTTTTCCAGCAAGCGAATTTTGTACAATACTGTAGGAAAATTGGACAGACGTAAAGTTTTGCTACAGAGATTCTCAGACAGTATCCAAACTGTGTTGTATGAAGCACAAAAATAGAAATACAGTCCGCGAGGCATAAGTTCAGCTTAGAATTTGTCTGAGTTTTTTATCAAGCCGCTAGTATTTCTGAAATGAGTAATTTTACAGTACAAGTTCGATTATAGATTTTTACCAAACGGCTTCTTTAAGTGGCAAACTGTGCGGTAAGATTTTACTCGTACTAGTTAAAAAAATACTTAAAAATATACTTTACAGTTTTGACACTGGAGTAAGAAGAGCAAATATACTGAAAACATCTGCAACGTTAGTTTTACTTTACGCAAAACCTGAAAGTAGTTTGTTCAGAATCAGTAACAAAATCGAATCCAACCATTTTTATTTAGTGTTATATTTTTGTCCAAAAATATTTTGAAATCCTACAAGCTTAGACACAATGGTTTACCGCGCATCAGCTGACGGTCGGCACACAGCGGCGGTCATTCAACTCGCGTTGATCGCAAGTCGCTGCGGCGACGGCTTGCGGTGAACTTTTTTTTTCGAGGACAACGATGCAACATAACAAGCTTATAACTTCGTTACTTTTCATTATATTTTTTTGAAATTTTGTATAAATATTCTTAATGTAAAAATATTTGACACGTGTTTTGGGTTTTTGCGCAAAGTAAAATTAACGTTGTATATTACATACTGGCGATCCGTGCTGGCTTCGCATGGGTAGTAATTACTCGTTACTATCCCACCTTGTTTTGTTATATTATCATCTCAAATTGATTAGGCAGCGTTTTCGATAAAGGCTTCCAGGCGGCTTTACTTTTTCCGATATTTTCAACAATTATCGTCATATTTTAACCAATTTACATAAATCCTTAACAAATTATACCTACACCTAAACCTTCCTCATGAATTACTCTGTCTCTTGGTGATAGCTGCATGAAAATCCGTTCAGTAGTTTTTGAGTTTATCGCGAACAGATAGACAGACAAACGTGGCGCGGGACTTTGTTTTTCCTTTTCCAAGTCCATTCTCGCATAAACGCTTAAGCGACGCGTTTTGCACGGCTCATATGACGTTCTTCCGCGAACTCACAATGAAGTCACGATTTAAGTGAAAATTCAAATACAAAAACACCTAAAGCGCCGTAAAAAGAGCGTCACTTACGCGTTTGCCCGAGAAGACTTTTGCGATTTGTTTACCTTTTAAGACAACTAAGGAAAAACAGATTTGTATAATAATATGTAGTGACAAACATGCAGGATTATAGAATGCTACCATACAAAGCTGTCGTATAAACATCTTGAGCACTATGCAGTAAACAATCGGCGTCGCTGCGGCAAAAAGCAGGGTATGGTTAGTCTCAGTTTGCACAACTCGAAAACTTTACTAAATACTATTGTTCGAAACACAATGACTTCAGAGTAAAATGGACCTAAACTGGCTTATTTTAAGGTTTGAGTTCGCCAATACATTCAGCATTCGTCTACAGCAACCGCCCGAAGCAGAAATGTTATAAAATAAATATTCGAAGTATTGAATTACGAATTTAAAATAAGAGTATTTTGGTTCATTTTGCATTACATATTACAGTTTTTTGACTGAGACTCGAACTAAGATACAGTACTGTGCAGTAAACAATCGGCGTTGCTGCAGCCAGAAGTAGTGCGGAGATCTCGTTAGACGCCGCGCGGGGATTCCTTGCGGGATCTCTCCGCGTCCACAGCTGCAATGTTAATTTAATGTTCAACTGTTTATGGAAACTAGGACTTTGAGTTACGGTCCGAATTACACAGGTAAGTAGATATAATATTTTTTGTTCATAAGTAACAAAAACGTTTATCCTTTACCATTTTGAAAGGAGGCAAGTGATACAAAAATACTCGTAACAAGTGTAAATTAAAAATTTAAAAAACCCCCGACATTCGCCATTTTGTGGCGGCGGCCATCTTGGATCGATTTTCATCAAACATAGCTAACAACACTTTCGACTAATTCAATTTTCAAACAAAAAAAACCGCATTCAAATCGGTTCACCCGTTTGAGTGCTACAGGGGAACAGACAGACACACACACACACACACACACAGACACGTCAAACTTATAACACCCCATCGTTTTTGCGTCGGGGGTTAAAAACAGACCATTCATAAGACATGTACCATGGCAATGTATCACCCCGTCTTTCGACGTATTCTCTATGGCTAAGTAACTCCTTTTCATTGCCCACATGGTAGAGTGTTGTTTGGATACTAATGCGCTAGGACACCAGATTCATATATAAACGACAGTTGACAAGAGTATCTACCTACCTATGACATTTTAAACCTTAGATTTAACGATTTTATTAGTATCTGACGATAGTGATAAAAATATCCTTTATTAATAGTGTTAATAATTTAGCTAAGTTTAAGTACATGACAATAGAACGGCATGTAAAACTTCATAATTTCCTACGAGAAACACGTCTGTGTTTAGTTCCCAAACATTTGTGTAATGTCGCTGCGGTAACTATCCGTTCTCGTTAGGAGCCGCGCGGGAATTCCCCGCCCGGCGCCCCACACCGACCAGTTATAAGATTGTTCCGTGTTAGAGAGGAATCTTGCTTTATTGATACTTCTTGTAAAGTTAACAGACTTAAGATAACATAGTTAAAGATATAATAAGGACTTGTGAAGTAACAAAGTTTTTAAGCTGTGAGAATTCTTCTCGTAAAAGAAGTTTTCTAATCTTCGCTCTTAAGTGAAGATGTGTCAAAGTGCTACACTAACAATACTGGGAATTAAATTAGACATTTTCCAATCTATACTAAGCTTGGAGGAGGCTTGCCCAACATCGAGAAAAATGGCGTGCACATGAGGAGGCCTATGTTCAACAATGGATTAACAAAGAAGAAAGAAAGAATCTATATTCTACTGTCTAACTATCTACTTCTACTTCTACTAATATAATAAAGCGGAAGAGTTTGTTTGTTTGAACGCGCTAATCTCAGGAACTACTAGACCGATTTCAAAAATTCTTTCACTGTTGGATATGTAAGTGATTCTTGAGTGCTATAGGCTATATAGTATGTACCACGGGCGAAGCCGGGGCGGACCGCTAGTATAGTATAATATGTCAATTCACGTTAGTTCCTTCACTCTCAGTTTTCTTAGCAATCAGCGCCAATATGGCGATAATCAAATTGCTTTAGTCAAAAGCCAGAGATTATATTAATAAAGGTCAGTGGTTTCGTCTAACAGTCAAAAGTTAACCTTTAAGTACCGACATCCTATTTTAGTTACATAAATACCGACGTGAGGTCTGCTAGACCACCATAGTTTTCCAATCGAAAACTTTTGCGTTTCTTATTCTTCTTCTAAAAAAATATTTCTATGTATTGTTAAATACCTACTTATTGTATAAGTAAAACAAAATGTAGAAGTTTTCACATTTAATACTAATTATAAGCATTAATATAGCAATCATAAATTCTTCGTTTGAAATAATTTTTTTCAAAGAAAAATGAACCGACTTCAAACCATTCGAACTAAAAAGTTTAAAATATTTTTTTTTCATTTAGATTGACGATTAAACTACCTAACTCAAATGATATATAATTTTTTGAAGTCGGCGCCAAATGACTCATACTTTTCAAGTCGAAAATATCCTCCCCGAATTCGATTCCGACGAATTGAATGTGGTTTGGCGCCGACTCCAAAAAATTATATATTATTTGAGTTAGGTAGTTTAATCGTCAATCTAAATGAAAAAAAAATATTTTAAACTTTTTAGTTCGAATGGTTTGAAGTCGGTTCATTTTTCTTTGAAAAAAATTATTTTATGCTTTTTAGTGATTTGTTTTCTTTATATTAATAATAATATAAATGAGAACTATGTAAAATAGATTGTGACCTATATATTATTAATTATTATTAAATATCCTGTGACATATTACATACATTTTATGTGTCATACTAAGTATAGGAGAATGGTTTTATAATGTTCTAACCCAACCTAACCTAACTTCCGATCTATACGAGATTAGTTTGTATGCGTACTACTCTTGTATAATTTGGAAGACCTTGATTAAAAAGTAATTTACAATCTATACGCGACCAGTTTCACACCCTTGCAGTTTGGCTTTGTATAGGATGGAAATACACGTAACTGCATATCATGCAGAATGCAATACATGCACTAACTCCAAGGAATCACTCTATAGTACAGCTGTACTGACTTCGGCCCAAAAGTTTTTGCAAAAGGTCAATGTTACGTAGGCGTAGCAGAGTGAAGTCTTTGGACAGAATAGGTATATTAGACTTCAGCAATAGGTCTGGCAATATCAGAGAACATATTAGTGACATATGTATACATTTATGGTTATAACTTCGTATGTAAGAATGATAACTCAATGTGTTATATACTAAAACCTTCTCGAAAGTATGTAGATTACGATAGTTAAAACTTCATCAAAATCGGTTCATTAGTTGCGGAGATAATCGCGAACATACTTACATACATACATACATACATACTTACATACATACTTACATACATACATACGGGTCGAATACAGAACCTCCTTTTTTTGAAGTCGGTTAAAAATTAACTTTTATCTTAATATTTCATATGTATCAGTAATACTATTATTTTTTCTTAAAAACAATTTTTTCTTAAAGATTAATAGCTAGATAAATAATAAAAAATAAAAAAACCTTAATAAACCGTTTTCTCAAAAATCACAAGGTATCAAATTGCAGGAACTATCAAAGTTTACAAACAGTCTTTGCATAGGCTTACTGCATTGTAGGCACACGTGTTTCATACAAGTATCACAGTCTGTTCAGGTGCTGAATCATGGTCACTCTTCAGCAGTAAAATTTGGATAAATATTCTCAGATTCGGACTCTGAGCTCTCTTTAGCCATTTCACTAAACGTTCTTGGTGGGCTTAATATTGAAGCAGTGTTTGATATATTTTCTTACGTACAGGAACACTTTCATTTTTATTTATGGCTGCCCGTTTCATGTCTGAAGAACCTGGCTGATCCATTGTTATAACTGACTGAAAATAAAAGAGAAAACAATATAATCTGAAAAAAGTCGCATCCAAAAAAAGTTGCATAAGTACCGACGAGTGGTCTGACAGACCAGTTGCCAGTCTGCAGGAACACTGCTGGACGACTTCCCGAGGGGTAGAGAGAAGCACAGGAAGATACTTTTTCGCTAACATAGGTAATCAGACTTTTCGACCTCTCGAAGTGTCTGTCAGACCACACGTCGGTACTTAAAGGTTAAGCCTAAATTGCCGCCATTGAACTTACCTACACGACCTGTAGAATTGAATAACTTTAATTAAAACTTAAACAGACAACACTTCAGAGTTCCGGCAACACTCGTGACGTGAGGTGTCCTTTATAAACTCTGATGACTTTACCCCTAGTTTTGAAGCACCTTCATATGCTAAAACTAAATTTATTAAAGTAATATTTGCAAGAAGCATATATAGAGGTTTGTTGTTATTAAATTAGTTTAGGCAGCGCCAGCGTCAAGATATTGAGATAATTTTGCCGGCACTGTCTCTAGAGATTTTATACCAAATCAGGTTGTCTAATCTTACCTTATTGAACCAAAGGAACACAGCTGTCAGACTCTTGGGTTTGTTTTTATTCGGCTTATCAAGTCCTAGCTGTTGCAGTCGTGAGTTAACCGAAAAAAATATTATTGGATTTTCAGTCAGGAAATTTCTGGAAATTTAGTATAATTAATTTATTCATCAGGAATTCAGTTAATTAGAATAGAAGAATATTTTTTGTTGAAAAGTTTGCTGCGGTGCCATATGCCTCAGAGTACATACAGTACAGCCGTCGGTCCTGCACCTATTTTTCTGATCGTGCTGGACAGTCATCCCACGGACTACGAGAATGAAGGAATAGAGTTAGAGAGTGTACCTCGGATGGCAAACACACTTGTTTTATACACATATTTCTTGCGTAGTTGGTTAGGCTGCGTAATGCGTTGATTGGCCGTTGTAGCTGATTCAGGATATATTATGTTACTATCGGACCCGGCAGACGTCGCGTCGCGTCGTCCTGCCCGTTTGCATACCGATATTAGCGCCACCTACCGGGTCCAATGTTTCTACTTACAAACCTTCCTCTTGAATCAGTCTATCTATTAAAAAAAACCGCATCAAAATCCGTTGCGTAGTTTTAAAGATTTAAGCATACATAGGGACAGAGAAAGCGACTTTGTTTTATACTATGTAGTGATAAGCTTCTGCCCGCGGCTTCGCCCGCGTGAATTTCGGTATTTCACAAATCCCGAGGGAATCGTGGATTTCCGGTTCCCGTTCCCACTCCCTTTTTAGGGTTCCGTACCCAAAGGGTAAAAACGGAGCCCTATTAATGTCACTCGGCTGTCTGTCTGTCTGTCTGTCTGTCCGTCTGTCCGCCGGTCACAGGTCTCTAGCTCGCAGACGAAATGAGTTAAAAACCTGAAATTTTGGTATTTAGTGTAAAACGTTAACCCAAAATCAAATATTGAATTAGAAATTGAATTAAATTATTTTTCAGGGGGGCTCCCATACATGAAAAAGGAGCCGGAAAAAAAAAATTTTTCTTTACCCTAGCTTGTGGGGTATCATTGTTTAGAGCTCATTAAGTAGAGTACAAATATATATTTTTTTAATTTTTATCTCAAAAAATAAGGGAATGGGAGGCCATCAAAGTTGTCAGTTTTAGACCATTTTTGTGACGGGGGCTATCTCAAAAACTAAACTAGTTGGGAATATGATATTTCAGTATATTATGTACTATATGCTCTATTTAAACAACAAATACTGAAAACAACGATTTATTAAATAGTTTATAAGCTGTGACCAAAATAAACGAACATTTTTTTGGGTTTTTCTTTCACGGTTTGTTGCGATGTCTAGCTCGGAAATTAAATATTTCTTAGACCCAAAATATTATATTGTTCATAATTATGTACGGAACCCTGAAAGAGCGAGGCCCGACTCGCACTTGGCTGATTTTTCAACCTTTATACCTAATTTCAAGGAAGTTTGCTATTATAGTAATCTATCTATAGTTGTTGCTATAGATTTCGGTTTTTCGGGTTCAAAATCCCGTGGGAACAGTGGATTTTTCCAGGATAAAAAGTGGCGTATGTATGTATTTAGTCAGGGAATAATCTATTTCCATTCAAAATTTCAGCTAAATTGGTTCGTAGTTGCGGCGTTAAAGAGTAACAAACATACATACACACACACACACACACACAAACTTTCGCCTTTATAATGTTAGTGTGAGTTGCCCGAGCCTTAAGATATATGTATATATTATTATATTATTTATTATATATCATATTATTTATTTTATATGAATTAAAATTCGCAAGCCTATCTCTATTAAAAGTTTAATTTCTCTGGATGAATATAGTGAATGTTTCAGTTTGGTGGGTATAATTTTCAAATATGTTTAAACATAATAGAAAACAGAACTTAGAACTATAAACATTAATCATAAACATGAGTCAAGATAGTCAAGATATCTTTTCATACCAAAGAGAAACCTCTATTCAATAGTGGACATTCATCGCCTCTGAAAGGCGATGCGGTGTTAAGATAACCTTATGTATTCATTCAGACATCAATGTCTGGGCGACTTGATGTATTCAACCCAGCAAATATAGTCCTAGAGCTAAAAAAATCGAGCTATTTCGAAGAGGCGATATAAACTGCGAAAAACTAAGTAGTACGTAATAAGATTCCTACTTAGAACAGCCACGTCTACTTTAATACTATAATAAAGGACATGACCAGTGGCACTATGGGCACTTGCCTAGGTGTCAAAAATCAATGTGCAGCAAAGATTGTTTTATTTTTGGAATTCTTATATTCTCTAGTTTTCAGATAAAAAACTTTCAGGGATCTAAAGGCTCAGAAAACTGAGAAAAATAAAGAAAAGTTTTACGAAGAACTCTGCCTTTCGATGCTAGATGGCGCTAAACATTGTGGAATATCAAGTATAAATGTAAAAAAAAATGGTTTTCTACTATTCAACGTCATCTATATAGGTGGAACTTTGCTATAAAAAGTAAAGCTTTCTATTATTTGTTCAGAATAATTTAAATTATTGAGATTTGCTTGAAACGCCTAGCGCCATCTAGTATCGAGGGGCAGAGTTATTTCATAAAACTTTAAAACGAAATAACTCTGCTTTTCGATACTAGATGGCGCTAGGCGTTTCAAGCAAATCCGAATAATTTAAATTATTCTGAACAAATAATAAATAGCTTTACTTTTTATAGCAAAGTTCCACCTACATAGATGACGTTGAATAGTAGAAAATCATTTTTTTACATTTTAGACTTGATTAGACATTGCCTAGCGCCATCTAGTATCGAATAGCAGAGTTATTTCGTAAAACTTTCATGAATGATTATTATTTGTATAAATGGTGTAGGGTTGCCAGATGGTATGTCGTGAATCCTACGAACGAGACCCTGAAAAAGTTCGAAAGCTAGATAAAGTACGAAGCTGTAGTGCCACTGACTTTCGTAACAAAAAGTCAATATTCTCGGAACGAAAGAGAACGTCAGGAGTCAGAGGTCGTCATTCATTAAGGGACTTCCAGGTACAAAATCCAATACTAAGTTTTTATTCTGTTAATAATAATGGTTTGTTGTTGTTTGCTCGCTATTTTTATTTAAAAAAAAAAGACTCATAATATTTGACACCTTTCTAAAGTTACTCATATAGCTACTGTAGCAACCGAGCTAGTGATTCATACCAATCTCTTTTTGTCCCCAGCAATATTTATTTTTAAAAAATCTGGTAGCAATGGAAACGTCAAAGTATGTATAAATAAAAGTTAAATTGAAAATAAGACCGAAGGTCACCTAAAAAGTACCAATTTCGTACATTTCATACCTTTCTGGAAATTCTGATGGAGTAGTAAATAAAAGGAAAAAGCGGAATCAATAAAAATACTGTTTTTTAGATATTTTAAACTATGGCCTTTTTCGAAATAATAAATCCATATTAAATTAAGCTTTAATTTTTGAATCTTACTGTAAAAGCAGAAATCCTGCACATTTTTCCTAATCGGTAGGCAGGCACTGGTCATGTCCTTTTCTATTATAATCTATATAAAGATATATAGAAAAGTTTTTTATTCAAATAAACTTTTAAAAATGCTTAAGAATCGTCAAGTGGTAGAGTGACCACTGATTGGTCCTACCGAGAAGAAACAGCAAGGAACTCAGCGGTTGCTCTTTTAAAAAAATATTTTTTAAGATAATTTTTTACTATACAATATTATAATTATGATAAAATTTCATGTGACCTACCTATTCTAATAATTATTCATTGATATCTCATTGCATTGGTTTGTGTGAGGCACTTTAATCAATTGTCATAATTTTCAACTTTGAATGTAAAGATTGTCCGAAGAATATGCAGAATCCATGTAATATTTGACATTCATCTTATAATTATCTCATATTCATATAAATAAATATTTAAAAAATAACAAAAAAAAATTGTAAAAAAAATATATCACCAGCTCTCAGGGTGCAAATAGAGCCACTGTGACAACTCGGGCGGAAGCATTCCCTTGCCTCCGGCGCTATGCAAATACTACCTAATGGCCGGCCTTGGTGATAACATCAAAGCCATTCACGTGTGCCCAGCCTGGTCAACGCGAACACTACTACAGCTGATGTAGAAGTAACTACTTTGTTTCTGAGCATTTCCATCATTGAAAACTGTCAAATCTCACAAGCCTAGTTTTTCTACTTTAGCAAATAACTTCTTTATTACTTTCTACATCATCTATTTCTTGTTTTTTATATTGTCTATTTTTAACAAATAAATCTCGAAGCTTCCCGGATGCTGCCCAGCCATGCGTTGGATTCGGTGGTTGACCTCTTTTCTTGTTTTGTTTTTTTTTGAATTTTTGGGTAGCGCGCGATATTTCATGTTCATTTTTCGGTCTACTTATTAAGAAGCTGATGAGATAAGCCATTGCATATTATTTACTGACGAACGAAATCATACAATGCCTGATATACATTGAACAGTTCAAAAAAAGTTATAAAATTCTCGTGGATTATTCCATGCTAGTTTCCAATGCGTCCCATATCATACATACATACTCATTACTCATAAATTCATTGCGCCAGTCTCCATGTGCGAACCAAACGATACGAAACGACCTTTCACCGATAGACACTCAGCTTTGAACTGCGAGTCTAAATTAAAATACACTCGCGCGCTTTCACAAGTCAATGCATGTGGAACTGATGTATGTATTCAGCAAATAGAACCACCGACGAAGCGACGGCGAAAATCATTCCTTTGCGAATAGCAATGACTGTACAAATATACGCCTAATATACCTACCTATAACACGGCTTTGAAGATTTCAAAGTCTTAAAATTTTCAACTCTTTCGAGTTATTACTTGTTACATTTAAAAGTATGCTCATAAAAAAGCATATTATACAATTGAAGATTATATAAATGATAAAAAGCGTGCATTTGACTCGTTCCAGCAATGCGCGAGACGGCAATTCAAAAATTGTTATATATTGATATTGTTAATTTTAAAAAGGGCAACCGTTGAGTTTCTTGCTGGTTCTTCTCGGTTGGAACGGCATTCCGAACTAGTGGTAGGTTCAATTGACTATTCAAAAGTACTTGTAAAAGTTTATTTGAATAAAAAACTTTTCTATTCTATTCTATTCTATTTCGAAACTCCTAAAATATCAGTGACAAAAAAATACAAAACCAGACAGCAAATCATAAATTAGGCAATAAATAAAATTAATGTTTATTACGGTTACGAAGAAGATAAGCGTAATTTTTATTTTTCGTAATTTGATGATTACCAAAACAATATATTTTACATATTATACATACTATTATGTACGTATAACTTTGAAATTTTTGTAACTTTTGAATAAAGGATATTTTCCGTTGTATGTCTGTCTGTTTTACGCTGGAGACTCATAGAGTCTCCAGCGTAAAACATATCCCGCATTTCATAACAAACGATTAAAAGTAACTACACGCAAAAATCGTAGGCAAAAGCTAGCTGTTGTTAGACAATTCGTTGTAGAAAACTAGAGCATCATCTATTTTTACCACCAAAAGTCATTTTTCATGGGCCTTATCGCATTTTTTCCGCTAGCCAGGCGTGCCGCGTGAAGCCTTTGACGTTGTCAGTGAAGTAGGCAACCAATCTAACAACCAACCTAATATTTGTGTAACTGCCGCGCCGGAAAAGAAATCATTCCGCTCGGCTTATCAAAGTCACTCTATTTTAGGGTTACCACGTTAGACTGCCTAGGCTTTCGTTGGGATGCAGACTATAGTAAATAAAATATATTTTTTCAAGTAAGTACATCAACAAGCTTATGGCAGGGTTCTGTAGCCAAGATAAAAAAAAACTTCTTATCATGAATTAAAAGCATTAAAGCAAGAGTTATAAGAAACAAAGTTATTTTTTACCTCTATCACTATACTGTTTGTTCCAGATTTACATTGAACCAGCCATAAGTAATATACATATAGACTAATTATAGGGACATCAATACATTAACTTGGTCGACTATAGTTATGTGTCTCACGACATGATGATTTTGTTTATACTACTTCTTATAGCACACTATATTTAATAATTTTTATACAATATAGTAGATTAGGAGTTGCGGAAGAGGAGATCCAACTCACGCAAAACTCGTAATATCGGGATCTAGTATTTTGTCGGGACGTCGCGTCGGGACAGAGAGTTCAGTAACGGTGACAGACTCAATATATTGGGACGGTCGGCAACCCTACTACATTTACAGAGTTGAATATATAAACACTGGAAACGTTGGCGTTTAACCGAATAGGGCTCTGAGATTAACGTCTTTTTAGCATTAGTAATGAGCCATCATCGTCACAAGAGGCACTGGTTTCACCTCTCTCATAGAGGATAGTATAGCATTTAGAAAAGGTATAGAAGTGTTAAGGTAGACTTTGGAGGGTGGGAAGCGACGTGCACAATGCTTTGTTTGGAATTCTAAGGAGGTCTCAGATGAGTGGCCGCAATGCGTGTCACTCAGTCATATATATCAGTAAATAGCGAAGTTCGATCCCCGGCAAGCACCACTAACTTTTCGAGGTTATGTGCGTGTAAAGTCTGACAATCCGACTGACGACCTCCCTGGCGCAGTGGTGAGCGCTGTGGTCTTATAAGTGGGAGGTCCCTGGTTCGATTCCCGGCAGGGGCAATTTGGGATTTTATAATTTCTAAATTGTCTCTGATCTGGTCTGGTGGGAGGCTTAAGCCGTGACTGGGTACCACCCTACCGTGCCGTGCTGCCAAGCGATTTAGCGTTCCGGTACAATGCAGTGATAGAAACCGATCCAGGGGTATACATACCTCTTTCAAGTTAGCTCGCATCCATATTAGACTGCATCATCACTTACCATCAGGTGTGATTGCATTTAAGGGCTAACTTGTAGTTGAATAAAAAAATCCGCACTTGGCCAGCGTGGTGGACTACGGCCTAAACCCTACTCAATCTGGGATAAGACCCGTGCCCCGTAGTGGGCGGGTAAAGGGTTGATAAATGATGATTGAATGATGAATCTTAAGATTATGGATTACATAGGTTATTAATGTCGACCTTTAGACAATTTCCGCACTAAGTGTGATATAAGCATCAATTAACGGAACATGTTCACATGAAACCTTAAACTTTTTTCATAATATAAGCACAAGTTAGGCGTAACTTTCTAAGAATCCATTAAGGCGAAGCACTTTTAGTTTTCGCTGCGTGAGACCTCTCATATTCTTTCCGTTAGCTACAAACTAATTTCATAACAAACTCCAGTGTTCCTTTTCCTATATTATTCTAATAAATTTCTTTGAAGCACCTCACTATTATACTAATTTTTAACCTTAATACGTACCTATACGTAATGGCTGAGATTAATTGAGACTTTTATTTTATTCTTAACACAACTAAGGCTAGTAACGAGACTGGTAAGGTACTATGTGATTTTATTTATAGAAGACTAGAAAATGCCCGCGGCTTCGCCCGCGTGAATTTCGGTTTTAAACAAATCCTGAAGGAATCGTGGATTTCCGGTTCCCGTTCCCGCTCCCTTTTCCAACCTTTATACCTACTATCAAGGAAGTTCGCTATAGTAATCTACCTATATACAGAGCTATAGATTTCGGGTTTTTCAAAATCTCGTGGGAACTGTGCATTTTTCCAGGATCCAGGAAAAAGTAGCCTATGTTTTAAGTCAGGGCGTATTCTATCTCCATTCAAAATTTCAGCCAAATCGGTTCAGTAGTTGCTGCGTGATTGAGTAACAAACATCCAAACATCCAAACATCCAAACATCCACACTTTCACATTTATAATATTCGTAGGATTTAAGAGAATGGCTATTTTCCAGCTATTTACGATTTAATTATCTTTCATATCCATAGACGAAAATTGAAAATTGTTTAAAGACACTTCTCAGAAACACACAGAACCAAAACAACCTAGTTTCAAAACTTTACAGACTTATTTGAGAACTACAAATTTATTGTAAAATCAAATTAGTACGAAATATTATTGTTTAACTAAGTTACTTGTATTGCGAACGTTATTCTATTGTGTTCTATTTACGCAGGTATAAGACTTGTAGTAGGTCGATTTGCGACATTGAGATATCCAAGTATTTCACCTTCTAAAGCATAATATCTAAGTAGGTATAAGTACAGCGATTGTAGCATTAAAACTGTTTGTAATATACACAAAAATCGGTGGTGCAATTCATTAGGGATTTAATTAATAAAATACATAACCATTTTAAATATTCATTATACTTTATTTGCTTAAAACCAAATCACTATCAATTAATGTTTACGTTGGAAACTAAATTTCAATTAGACCCCGATATAATTTAAAATTTAATGGAACACCTGCGGACCGCACGAAAATTAAACATTACCTACAATGAACGTATAAACTCTCCATTTAAAGCTTTTATTGAAAGCTCTCGTAAACTGAAAAATCTAAAATACCTTTGTTTTGCTACCATTTTAGACTGCATTATTAGATTAAACAATTAGTATAAATTTAAAATTTAAAAAAAAAAACCCCGACATTCGCCATTTTGTGGCGGCAGCCATCTTGGATTTGCATAGTGCTATTGTACTAGTCAAGAGTAGTTAATAATTGGTTTATCTGGATCACAATAGTGGAATAGTGAACGACTATTCCCCTATTGTGATCCAGACAAACCAATTATCAACTTTTTTGAATACTGAATTCACTCGAATGTATTAATACTGAGTGACTACTAAATTTGAATACTTAATGACTACTATATAGGAATACTTAATGACTTCTATATTTGAAAAATGAGTAATGACTTCGATTTTGAATAGTTAATACCCAATGAATATATTATACCAATGAATACTGAATTTCTACATTTAAAAATTGTTGAATGAGAGTTCATAGATAGGCTTATTAAAGTTATGGAAATAAAAAATAAAATAATCATAGTACAAAAAAATTATTTTCTAAACACCATTTTCTTAAACATAATACATTTTTTAACGCACATATTTTTGTATGGAAAATACAACTATATGACTCACTGGAATATTTTTCATGCAAACTAGGCAAATTCGGACAGTCTTTATCTTCTAAATTGTAAATAGTGCTATTTTCTAACATTCGCATTAACCATAGTCGTTTTTCAACACCTTTGACATAAATAGTTTTACCATTTAAAATCTTCTGAATAATAAATTTATAGTTCGAATACGGTATATATCCTTCATTCCAAAGGATTCCTCTGTTTCTTTCAATCCAAGAAACTTGTTTCCTTTCAGTTTTTGTTAAATCGTAAAATGGACATGGTGATTTGATGAGGAAAGTTTGTATGCGGTTATTCCAATGAATAGCTAATTCTTTTAAAATAAACTCATTTTCATCAGTTTTAAAGCCTTGCACATCTACTATTATAACATTCATGATAATTTTCTAACTATATTACTCAGTGGCTTATATTCTATTAACCGGTCGTTTATAATAAGACAGTAAGCAGTCGTATTTTCAGGAATATCTTGCGAACATTCTATTTCTAAACGCACATCTACTGGACCAGTTTTTAAATTTTCATTTTGTCTTGAACAATCAATAATAAAAAGTGGAGCTTTGTCTTTAAAATTTAACAAATCAAGCAACGGGTCTACAGGAACGTTGTAGTAAGACTGACGAAACCTTGTATACATTTCATATAATATACTATATTTATTGTCATCAAATTTAAGATTTAGAGCTTCGTATGGATAATACTGGGAATTCAAAAATAGTGTTACATTAGTTACTTTACAATGATCGAATAAAGAACTATCCATAGATTTATTATTTTTTCTGTTAGTTTGTAGCGCAAATATAACATAACGAGGCTTTTCCAACTGTGAAGCGGTTTTAATTGACCAAGAATGTTTTGTAGTCCTAGGCAAGAATGGATATTCATATAAATCCCAATTTCTGAAAGCTAATTGAATAGGTTTATCTTTTTCCAATAGTTTCAGTAACGTAAGCCGTTCACGATCTGATACTTTCACATGAGGGACACGCCATTGTATTCTTTGTATATCTAACCGTATATCGTTAGCTTCATCAAGTTTCACACTGTTTAGATTAGAATTACTCCGATTCAAAATAAGTTCATGCTTACAATTCATAATTATTTTATTATAGTCTTCAGCAAATCCCATTATTTTATTTAACGGAATAATTACACTAAAAGAACCGTCATTGCTTTTGAATCCATTTCTGTTCCAACCCCATATAGCTGCGACTTTACTTTGACCAGCATTCATAGACACATACGATTTTATTGTAGTTGTTATTCCAGGATTTTTAATACGATCTATTTCAACACCATTTATCTCATATCTAATATCTTGAAACAAAAACATCATTGCATTGTTAGTAAACTCAACAGGCGTATTAATGGGTTTATCATCTTTACCAATAACGATCGCTTTCCCTTCCATGTAAATAAAACTGGCAGATGGTAATATGTAGATATCTTGTTGATGTACAGGAATTCGAATCTCATCATTTTCCTTAAAACTATTATTATAGGGGCTGTATGTATGAATTTCATAACTTTCAATCGAGTTATCAAATTGCGGTAAATCAGTAACCTGAAGTATATTCATAATTTGAATCCGAGTAAGCGAAGAAATTCTTTATTACTCCTTGTGAGTGTTTTATGAAATTTTATACGTCTGCGACGATGCTCGACTCGAGGAGTAATAATGCGTTTTATAAGATTATTTGGATTTTTATTGAACACAATCATCCTGCTTTCTTAAATGGAGGCGTAGATGAAAACACTCTTCTCTGAAGTCAACGTACTGACCTTGTTCATTAAGAATTTTAATATTTATTGATGATACAATATTTTTATTCACAGGAAAGTAAATAATAGTTTTCGGAACTTCTATAAATCTATATCCAGGCGGAACGTTTGGTACAAATTCATATAAAATATGAGATGGAGATCCGTTAGTATACGATCCTTTTATAAGATCACATTCGACTCTTACCAGGGACAAAGGAAGAATGTTGACCGGCTTCTCGGATTCGTGCCATTTATTTGCTTCTAATTTAACATTTCGAAAACCTAATATAGATCCAATGCTATTATCTGTATCAAAATTCACTGTATTAGAACAATATATTAAGCATTTTAAAGTATTGTTATTTGGTTTAATTATAATATCACAATCTGTGACATTATTTCGAATATAATCAGCTATATCATAGAGATCATAAGTACCATCTGGTATTTTTAATTTTTTATCAGTTCCATAAGCAAATACATTATTTTTCTTGTTAATGTTTGGTATTGAATTAAGAGCTGAAAAGTAAATTAAGCCACACTCATATTGATCGTCTATGCTCAGAGGAGGCTGAAAATTAGATTCAAGTGATGAACTTTTACCTGAGATGGTTATTGCAATCGACATGATTACATACTAAACAAAATTTAGTGCTAACGATCTATTTATTTATTTATTTTCTTATCATTCCAAAATTTTTTCAAAAATCTTAAACATAAATGTCCGCAATTATATGGATGATCTCGCTGAATGTTATCATAGTTATAATACATTTCGGATCCAACATATTTAATTAATTCTTTTGGTGGTTTTAAATTACCATAACTGTCGAAATACTCTATATGATTATTGTATTTTGCATAAGCTACCCAATGACTGCCAGGATTTTTTGAACTATCTAAATTAACAATACCACATTCTTTCTTGAACGGGTATTCAGGTAACTCATCTCTCATAAATACTCCGCGAAAATAAGGAATATTGCTTGAATAATTCATAATATCTATGTTAGTGAGTGCTCTATTGGGTAGCCGATCATTTAGTTTTTTTTATTAGTTACAGTGATTCCATAACCTTCCTTATAGGGCTTAAGTTTTAATCCTTTTCCAATAGACAATGATTCAATTTTTTCATTATGCCTTTTTAATTCTTCCAGACGCTTTTCTGCTGCTTTATAATCATTAATAGCTTTAGTTATTCCAGCAACACCACCAGCTAAACTGCCAGCGGCAGATAACCCAGCAAAAATAGGTATTAATGGTAGGAATCCTCCCGTTCTTGGAATAGGAATAATACGGGGAATTTTCACTTCTGTGTTCGTTGCTAGTTCCTTAGCAGCTGCCATTGCTAATCTGATAGCCATTTTTTTACCCTTAGGTTTAAATTTTTTAATATGTTTCTTTGTATGCGAGATAATGTGTTTTAATTGTTTCTTTATTCCACCACCTGAACTAACATCTTTTACTTTAGTTTTGTTAACTCCTGAACCAGCTCCATATTTAACTTTTGCTAACATCGCTTTGTTAACTATATGTGCTGCTATCTTTTCCCCTAAACTGGCATCTGATGCGGTTATGCGATTCCGTGCCATGTTCATCAGTTTTATATCAGCTTTATGTCGATCACTCAAATCAGATGATTGCTGATAGGCTATGTCGTGTTCTTTACAATATTCGTCTAACTGGTTAATACCTCTCTTTTCGTGCGATTTTGTACCTGGCCCACAATAGTTATATCCAGGTAAATGGAGTTCAAAAGGCAAATGATTTATAAACCAATTCAAGAGACTGCTCTTGCTCATACTCTTTAATATACTGATTAAAACTGACAAAAATAGTCTATTTAAATAGAAATTTTACTTGAACTCATAAAATAATATTTGTCTTATCAATCCAGCTATTCTCAGTAGAAGGAAATCCTAACCATTTTACGAATACTTTGTTTCCTTTTTTCTTAAAAACTTTTTCAACAAGGTATATGTTAGGATGTTTTGTTTTTTGTAATTCTTGACTATAAAATGCGCCTAAAATAGGTTGATCTTTAGAATCTTTGATTAAGTACGTAACTGGATTTGTATCATTCACTTTACAAATTTGAAAAATTTCTGTCGACCAATTAGGCGTATATCCTTTTTCAAATACACCTTTATGCTTACTTATACGCACAAAATCCCCCATTTTCAAATGTCTAGATTTATTTATAGCTTTTGAACGAGGTCTTTGAAGATAATATCTGTCTAAAATCAATCTTTTATTACTTGTACTGACTTCGGATGGCTTCAGATTAATAGTACGGTGATGTGTATTGTTATAATCGTAAATAATGTTATCTAAAGTACCATCAGCCCACTTGTATTTTCCTTTTAGGCTAAACTCTTTATACAATTTTGATTTTAATGTTCTGATCAATCTCTCAACAATTGATGCCTTTTTAGTAGAATAAGTTGAATAATGATTTATATTATATGTAATTGTCAAGTTTTTGAAATTATCATTGTAAAATTCAGTACCAAAATCAGTTTGTAAGTTTTTAGGCTTACGTCCTCGTTTTAACAATGTTTTAAATGCCTTACATACAATTTCTTTACTTTTATATTTTAATGGAATCGCCCAAGCGTACTTAGAAAAAGTATCAATAATAACCAAAATGTATTTATAACCCGAGTTTTCCTTAGAAAAATTCTGCATATCTATCAAATCAGCTTGCCACAAGTCATCTATATCTTTCATTTCCACCGGTCTTCGTGGAAAATTTACTCTAGCATATTTATGAATTTCATTTATTACGTCTTTTTTGCTCATTTTTATAAAATTACCGCTTCCAATGTTTTTCCAGTTGAGTTAGTCTAGTAAGTAAATTTGTAACTAGGTCATTCACAGTTGATATTTTTTTGGTACAATCTTTAATAGCGTTATCGACATATTCTTTTGTCACGCTGTCATTAAAATCAACAGGAGTGTGCAAATTTTTTATTATTTTATTGTCAGCATCTAAATTACCATTACTTAATACTTTCAAAGGGCATCTATTTATATACACTGTATCATCAATTTTTGGTCTTTTATTCAAATAGTGTCCAAAAATATCAACGTTCATCTTAGAGAGCTAGTTAAATACTAAATAACTGTTCATTGTGTAATCATTTTTATTCTTTGATGATATCGGCTTCTTTTAACTCTTCAATTATTGCTATGATCTCGTTGTCGTGATTAGTATTGCCAGCATTTTTTGAAGCAATTAATAATTTTAACCTATCAACCAATTCATTGGGGTTATCCCAATAAACTAAATCTGTGTTAGACTTATATTTTTTTAGTGTAGGCAATTTACCTCCTTGCTTCGAAATATTCTTTTTATCAAAAAATAATGGTTTTATTATTTCTCGATATTTTATACCTTTATCGCCTTTAATTTGCTCGCTAGCATTATAATCTCTCTTATGCACATTAGTATAATGTAAAATATCTTTGTAAACGAGTTTATCTGTCTCCGAGATAATTGATAAATTAGGTTTTTTGCGTAATAAAAGTTCTTTTAAGCCAGGAGTTAATTCATATGACCGCTCCCCGATGTGAATCATTATAATCTTATCCCCAGTTGAAACATTTTCATTTTTAGTGAATCTTACAACTGAATCTCCAATCATTATATTTTTATCTTGTTCTTTTCTTACTCCAAACGGTATGTCCATATTATCATAAATATTGATAATATCATCCTTCTGTAAAGACATATCTAAATTTGCTTGTTTTGACTTGTAATAACTGTCATTTATATCTTCATTATATTCTGAATTATTATCTGTACCTTCATTTAATGATTTATATTTGTTACAGTTGAAATCTTTGTTTTTCGTTGGAGAGTATATATTTTCTGAGTCCGTAATATCAACATTGACAGGTTTAGATTTATCAACTAAAACCTTCATTATTATGTTATAGGCTTCATTATTCTATTAAGTGTCAAATCAGTTTGATCCTGCACATTACGTATATGTTTTAATTTATTTTTTATAGAATTAACCGAGCGCACTAATTGTTGTTTAATATTCTGATCCATGCTACCAAATCTACGTGTGTGAGTTATGAGGTAATGTTTATTAATGATTTTTTTTAATTTCCTTTATAATTATAATAACGATTCTTATCAAATTTTAATCGAATTTAATAAAAGTGTCAAAATATTTTCGATATCTTCCTTCGTTTAAAGGACAATCTTTATTAATTACTAAAAAGTCATGAGGATTTCTCCACACCATTGTACAAAGATTTTTAAATTTAAGCCAAGGAATATCTGAATTAATATGTTCTTCAAATATGTGTTTCAGATTGATATCATCTTGCTTGAATAAAATCAGGAAATTTGCATTGTCGCGTAATAATTGTTTGGGAATCTTTGAGTAAGTTTGTGTTAAGTAGAAGCAGTCTAGCTGCTTATGCCTTCCCATCGCGAAATAGTTACGTATGTTAGTTTGATCTTCACAGACAACGTCATCAAATATAATTACTGAGTTCGGCAAAGCTTCATTAGGGTGAATAATGTTGCCACCATCAAAAATAAAAAAGTTGACTTCTGGAATACTTTTAAGAACAACACTCAAAAATCTATATTTTGGTTGAAACGCTGTTTTGGAATACAGATATATATTCTGAAACTTAAGTCCATTAGGGTGTAGTAGTAAACTAAGCATAGCATTCGTTTTTCCACAGTTAGATGGTCCGCAAATGATGCAACGGATAGAATTAGGTAATAGTTCACTGTGTTTTACATATGACTTGTTTTCTAATATACTATCTAGGGTACTTATTTCCAGTGAAAGATCTTGTTTGATCAATTTCATTGTTACGTATGATTCAAATCTCTTTATGTAAGGCTTTTATAGATAAAACGATATAACACTCGACTTGATAAAAAAAATCCTTAATGATTTTTATATTCTGTGTAAAATGTTTTTAAATTGAGGTATAAGGTTTTATAAAAATAAACAGATGGATATACTCGTAATTATATATTTATATTTTTAATCTTATGAATAATATACACATTTCACTCATACACTTAATTTCACATAATACTGCTGTCTACATAAACCAAACTATAATTAATTTAAAAGTCTAATTTAACACTTTGTAACGGTCTCAATTTTTATTATAAATTTCATATCTTAAAATTTAAAATATTGTTCTACAATGACCCCAAGGTAGGGTTTCAATTTGGTTTGAAAGTATTTGCCTTTTATCGTCACTTTTATTCAAAACTACTTTATTTACTTCTTGAGAATACAATATATGTTTAATCGATTTAATCATATTCATTTTACTTCTGTAATTTACATCATTCCATAATGTACTATTGTAATGATTTAACTTTAATCTTTTTGTTACAGATTTAGATACACCTTTTGCCTTTTTAATTTGGATCTTTTTACTGTTTATGCAATAAAGTTTAGCTCTCAATCCAGTGAACTCAGTAATGATTTCACCACCAAGTTCATCTTTAAATAGACCCGGAATTTTCGCATTAACTCTAGGCATATTAAAGCAATTGTTTACATCAAAATTACTAGTGTCAAAATTTGTTATTTCATCTTTCATATCTTTATAAAAATCATTGGTTTTTATAAGGTATAGAAGACTATCTGTGTCCGTATAACACAGTCGTACCTTGTTTTGATATTTGTTTTTAATAAAGTCATAGTGAAATTTATATAAGTGTTGTTTTGCATATTCCAGAACCGTGAAACCGATATATATAGGTCTGTCAAGTATTATTTTTTCCGGACTCAGATGAATTGCAACTTAGTCTTCGGAGAAAACTGTAATATTTTTTAAATTGGGTTTCGCAATCAATTTTTCGGCACTAAGCTGCTTGTTGGTTTTATTGCTGTAATCATTCCACGTCGTCACTAGCTTAATATTAACTTGTTTTCTCTTATTTTCAATAGTTTTTCCAAATATAGCATTATTTAATAGTTTGAAAAAATCCTTCTCAAAATCAGATGATGATGCTTGACGTAATCGAGTGTTTAAGTCAATGTATTTTTGTAGAAAGTTTTGTTGTCTAAAAGTTAGAACGCGATGAATTTTTCGTATAATAAGCCCATTCTTCAAGCATTCTTTTAAATGAACATAATGTATCACATATTTAAATTTGTCATACAAATTTGCTATTAATTTTGGATTTTTGCCTCCCGGAGGAGTGAATTTTTCTACCGCAAAAGGCAAATCACTATGTGTGCTATGTAAGTGCTCGGGATAAGCTAAATCAACTTCTAAAATATATCCAAAATCTGATTCATTTGATATGTTTGCAACGTCTAATATATCAATTTCGGCTGTGGATAAAAGTCGAAAGTCCGATATAGGAATTTTTTTAGTCATTGCATAACCATACAAGTTATTGCAGTCAAGGTATATCAAGTAAGTTGATGGTTGAGATTCATCAAAATCTGAAAGATATTTATTATTAGCAACAGCGTTACGAAGTGAACACTGGGCTAATCCTCCACGTATTCCTTTTTCTAAAAATTCATATATCTCTAGGTCATTGATTAATTCTAACCGGATACCTGTATATAGTAACATCGCGTCCCAAGTTAAACTTGAAGCCGTGACATAATAAGCCGGATCAAGTTTGTAATGTCGTAAACAAGTATTCCTAAAATTTTCAAATATATCGCAAAGAAGTAATACATCTATTTTAAGATATAAATCTGTATATTCACTCAAAGATTTAATAGAAAATAGATTCCAAACATTTTGAGCGTGTTTATATTCGTTATCATTTATATGTTCACCTTTCAAACTATTGTAAAAACAATCTTTTGCAGGAAGAACAGTTTCTTCATATTTTGCAAAAGAATCAATATATTCGTAAGGATAAATACCTTTTTGACGTAACAATTTCAACTTGTCTGTATCCTGAAATTCTCTTGATAAATTTACAAAATCTTTATCGTTTAAATTTTTAGATAACACATCTATACTTGAATTGAGGAATTGAAAAGAATCTATAAATTTTATTTGAATAGGGACTGAAGGTCTATATTTATTATTTAATACTTTAGTGATGGTAATATATTTCTCTTTTGTTTTCGGTATTATTTTAAAATAACCCTCATATTTTGCTAACTCTGTAATAAAAAGATGACAATCATAGCCTGCTAAGTTATGAAAAACTACAGGCACAAACGAACACACTCTGTACATTAAATTACAATGAGAGTGTGCAGCGCCACGATATTCTGAAGTAACATGATCATGATCGCGTACTTTATCATCAAGAAGTAAATTATTACAGATATGACAATTTGTTGCATTTTTAAAACTAGTTTCTTGTTCTAATGTTAACGGTGTCATAGGTAATTTCTTAGTTAATATGCGATAAATTTCTTGAATGTCCCTTATTAAATATTTTACAAATACTTGCACACAATCTGATCCTTTGTATGTAACATATTTATTTAATTTAGGATTATGAGAACAGCAAATATAGTAACCAAAACAGGATGGTTGATGAATTTCATATAAACGAGTATTCTCAGATTTTTTTTCGTTACATTTCATTAAAATGCTTTCAAAGTCAGTATAGATAATAAAATTTATTTTTTGCTGCCTTTCATAGTTTTTAAATTGTAAATAACTGTTTTTCTCCGGTAATTCAGTCAATATTTCATTACAATTATGAGAACTATATTTTGTTTTACTCGCAAAAGTCTGTAAGCATAACTCACACAAATACATATTACCGGCGTGATTAGTTACTTGCCGTTTTACCAACTTCAAAAGATTTTTTATTAGACAGTAATGGCCTTTACCATTCTTTTGAATGAATAGCAAATTTATATGGTTACTTTTTCTTGCTGTAGTTATATACAAAGGACCAGTTACATTATGTTTATCATCCAATCCATAAACGTTAATACTCAGGTTATTTATTTTCTCAAATATTTTAATATCTTTATACGATGGTGGAAATGACATACCATCTGTATTTAGTACTTTTGAATAATGTGGATATGAACTAGGTCTACAAACATTGTTCTTTTGTGGAAATAATGCAGCAACTATAGACCATAAAAAACAATGATTGTCATTGTTGTGTATATTTATACAACTTTTAGTATTTCTAACTACACTTGGTAAAGCTAAGTAAGAGCCACCTCTAAAAGGAGAATACTTATTTACGTTTATTTCTAAATGGCTCATTGATTCGCAAGTCCAACCAGATTCGCGATGTTGAAATTCTGATATTTTTTTTTCAAATGTATGAATTGTATTTACATATAATTCACGAATGTTAGTACCTTTGATTATGATATTATATTTCGTGTTAAATGATTTCATCTGTTTTCTCCTGTTTTAGTGAGATAAAAGAAAACAAAAAGCTCGAAGTTTAATTTGACACTTTGAAATCTTTTCAAACAATTATTGATTATTTTCATAACATATTTCTCATTATCTGTTAGGAACGCCTCTGGTGTGAGGTATTCCTCAGAAGGACTTAGTTTATAAGTTATTATTCTATTTCTAAAAGCTGAGGTAATTATATCAATGTTATCATATTTGGTATTCAATAAACAATTTGACTTATGTAAATTAGTTCTTATGTGATATTGATATCTATTTTCAGGTATATCAACGTGACAATTTTCACATCTCGTTAAGTTGATTTTTGGTGTAGGGATCACTGCAAAAAAAAAACAACAAAACGTTATACTAGTTTATTAATTTTGTAATATATGTTACAATTTTTAAAAAGAATATTGTGTGACGTAGTATAATAATTTCTAATAATAGTTGCCGATAAAAGTGGGAGCGCGCGCTCTATATTCTTTTCGAGTCGCTATGATAAAGTTTGTTAAGTGGCGCCATGCCTCAGTGTCTTCATTCGTGCGGTTTTTAACACATATGATGGCATGACGCCACCTATTTACAGGCTGGACATTATCGACCTCGTCACATCGGTACACTTTCAGATCAATGAAGTGCGTTCCTGTCTTATCCTCGAAAGATTGTCTGGAGTGACCGTTAGCAAGTCTTCTTGTTAAATACGAAACTAAAGGCTGTATTTTTTTACCCGCAGTAGGTGTAGAGGTCTCTTCAGTCTCATCATCTTCGCTATCCGTACCGAAAAGATCGTATGCAGTGATCTTTTTTGGTGGCGGTGCGATGGGATTGATAGCTGACTTCGTCGTTTTCTTTGAAGTACGCGTCGATGTATGACTTGTTGGTTCACCGGTTATTAATTTGTCGTGTGTCCTTTTCTTCGATTTCTTTTCAAGTTCACGCTGCGGTGAAGGTTGCGGCAACTCATCTTCTGATGGGAACAACGTCTCAGCATTCTCTCGTGACCTGTAATAAAAAAAAATATACTTAATACTTAGAAAGTATTCAAATATTCATTTGTGTTGAGGTATTCATATAAACCTTCGCCACGTATCAGTAATTGCATAATAAATATATTTTTTATTCTATTATCTCATATTATGTTTATAACAGCACAATATTATGTTCATAACATTTGGTAAATAGTGCAGTATTATGAATATAAAGTGAATTGATCTTGTAATTATCAACTACATTCACATCATGTTATAATATTAGGAATAATAACTGGAAAGATGGTTTAACACACTGACTAATCTAGTAATTCAGTAATAACTAGAACAGAGGGCATAAATAATTAATGCATTCACTGAGGAATGATGGTAAAAACTTCTATTTTCTGACTCTGAGTAGGTACTGAGAATATCACGATAAAAATATCTCTTATCAATATATTATGTAGAGCCGACCAGGGATTCGAACCCAGAATAAAGCCCGATAAGCTAACCATTAGCACATAAATAACATCATATTATAATTAAAGAGAAAAAGTTAAATACTGGAAGTAATTTCACTCTAGTTTTCATCTATTTCATTACAGTCGTTTTTGAGCCGGGTAGGGAATCGAACCCAGGACCATGCTCCGACAAGCTAAGAATTAGCATATAAATAAACTATTATTATAATCAAAGAAGAAGTGTTTTCAATCTAGTATTCATCTATATCATAACAACAATTTTTGAACCGACCGGCGAATCGAACCCGGAACCATAGTCCGACAAGCTAACCATTAGCACATAAATAGCATAATATTATTATAATTAAAGAAAAAAGTTTAATCGAACACTGGAAGTATTCTAACCTATGTATGAATAAATATAAAAGTACTTACATTATCTTTGATTGAGAAGATATACACTTGGAAAATCTACCAGCTTAGACACCTGTATCCTTACTTCAGGATAACACAATGATGCACTATTGCACTAACATCCCGCTCAACTCCTTAAATAAGCCGAAAATGATTTGTCATGAAAAATCCCCACCTTCACCAAAAGGCTCCTTCACACTAGCATTCACTTGAGATAATTATTTGTAAAATTATAATCTAAGATACTAATATATTAAAGAGGTAAAGGTTGTAAGTTTGTTTGTAGGAGGTAATCTCTAAAACTACTGAACCAATTTGAAAATTTTTTTACCAGTAGAAAGCTACATTATTCCTGAGTGACATAAACAGACTATATTATATTTCAAAAATTAGAGATCCCTACAAAAATTGTAATACGCTATCTGTGTGAAGTCGTGGTGGGCCATCAGTAATTCATTATAAAGCAACAGAGTTTTATATGTCACCTTTTACTATTTTACACTTCACTATTATCATGGAATTCAAAACATTTAATTATTCTAAAAAATATCGTTTATGAGTTATGAGGGAGCAGATGAACAGAATGTACATTATAATATGTCGAGGATAATGTGTTAGAGCCTTAATGTAAGTCTTATATTATTATTGCTTACAAAGCATTTATCTTAGAGAATGAATAGGTTACCATATTTTATGAAGTGATTACCAGGATAAGCATTATATTGAGTAAGTTATTTTTATTTATTAAGTTATATATTCTCTATTAATATAATATTATTTAAAACATTGAGTTTGTCGTCAAACTAGTTGACTAGTTTTCGGATAACTTAAATTACTTATACATAATATTGTAGCATACAAAACAATAAGAATAGTTTATCTGTTGATTTGTTTGTGCGTAGGTACGTAATAAGTAAAGTATGTAATTTTATTCAATAGTTTTTGTTCAATTACATAACAAGCATTTTCTTTGCATGAATACAGCCTAAGACAAGTCCGTAATATTTCGATCTGAATGTAACCCTACATCCACGCGCGCGCTGGCCACCGCCGCGCGGGCGACGCAATGTCTACGGGATTCATATTTCACATTCCATTTCCAATTAGGGAACGATCTTTGAATAATAAAACCTACGATTTTGAACTTTATTGATAATTTCGAAAAAGTATATAAGTCGCGAAAAAACTTGTAAAAATTCATTGCATTGTACGGGACATCAGAACGTGATCTACAACATGTCGGTAAGACCTGATTTTTATAATTAAGTATTTAAATCTGAATAGAAATACTTTATTTTTATTTTGATGAACATAACTACCTCTTAGGTTTTTTTTTATTCAAATTGCATATTCATAAACCAGTTTTGTTTTTATTTGTTTCAGGATTCGAATGATCTTTTTAACTTTCAACCCAATACGGCCCTTACTCAACGTGTTAGTAATTATTTCCAAAGGGAAAATAATGGATCAGACATCCCTCCTACTTTAAAAAAGAAAAAAGCCAATGTTGTGTATTCATACATAAAAGTTCCAAATAATGGAGCCAAAATTATCAGATTAGAAATATATGATGCAGCAAAACTACGAAACACAATGTTTTGTGAATGTGAAGCAAATATCTGTGCTCAATATGTCGTTGACAGTGATAATTTACTATTCGACGAAATCTATAATGGAGCTCACAGTTTAATAACAAAAATCCAACGAAGTATGTCCTGCATTGATGAAACTAGCGTTTAAAAAATTTTCATTTACTTAGTTCGTGTATAAATAATAATAATAATAGTTATTGTTTAAAAATAACGATATAAATTATCTAAGTACTCAATTATTATGTAAAATTGTAAACTTATTACTCAGTATGCAAATAAATATATTTTATTATCGAGCTCGAATTTTATTTTTTCTAATAAAACCAAGTCCTAACAAAGTTTTATTTATATTCTATTCTATATCAGAGACACGTATTCTATTCTACATTAGTGTGATTGAATACATCTCCCGATAACACACGATTATAATGATGAAGTAACTATTTATTTATTCATAAGGAAAAAAAAAAAATATCATCATGTCTTTAAATATTGGAGATTGTGTAGAAATAATTATTACTGAAAAAAGATTATACGGTCTTCACTTGGTTAAAATTATCGGATACGATCAATACGATGCTATTTTAATACCCTTAAATCAAAGTAATTCCGGTACTTATTTTAAAGTTCGTTATAAAGGTCAACAACTATTGGCACGAATATTAAGGATTGATAAGCAGAATGTTGATTTAATAGATGAGTGTTCCTGAGTATATATTATTATTTGTATATTAGTCATTCAATATTCAGGCATTTAAATGTACTCGTTACATACTCAGAATGCTAATAATATAATTAATTTCTCTAGAGCACAATAAGTATAATGGAATAGTGAATAGTGAATGATCACTATATTTGAACACTGAGAGAATTTTCAGTATTTAAATATAGTGATCATTCAGTATTCATGGATTTGAATGTGCTCATCACTCAGTATTGATGTCGTATGTCAATATCGTAGTCATATTAGTATTCATGCATTTGAGTAAAGTATTTTTTCAGTATTCAAAAAGTTGATAATTGGTTTGTCTGGATCGCAATGGTGGAATAGTCGTTCACTATTCCACTATTGTGATCCAGATAAACCAATTATTAACTACTGTCAAGCCCTTTCATTTCATAACCATATTAAGGGAGTTGTGAAAAAATATGTAATCCGCCACTTTGTAGCGGCGACCATCTTGGATGGATTTTCATTAAACAAAGCTAACAACACTCTCGACTAATTCACCTTTCAAACAAAAAAAACCGCATTCAAATCGGTCCACCCGTTTGAGCGCTACACGGGAACAGACAGACACACATACATACACACACACACACACACACACACACACACACACACACACACACACACAGACACGTCAAACTTATAACTGTGTGTCTGTATGTCTGTCTGTTCCTCTGTTGCGCTCTAACGGGTGAACCGATTTGAATGCGGTTTTTTTGTTTGAAAGGTGAATTAGTCGAGAGTGTTGTTAGCTATGTTTGATGAAAATTGGTCCAAGATGGCCGTCGCTACAAAATGGCGGATTATATATTTTATCACAATGCCCTCAATATGGGTATCAAATGAAAGGGCTTGACTAGTAGAATAGCACTATGCAAATCCAAGATGGCTGCCACCACAAAATGGCGAATGTCTGGGGTTTTTAAATTTTTAATTTATACTTGTATTACTCGTAGCTTCTCTTGTGACTTTGTTAACATCTATAATACCAATAATATCTACTTGTACTCAAGTTCTAGATCTAACTATCGGATTAGTTTGAAACTTGTGCAAGTCTGGCGACAATACAATATTCTGGTGTTGAACTCTCTTGAAATGTACTACCGAATTCCAGACTTAGCTCTATTGCGGCGTGATTGATAAGGGCTTTTTGAGAAATGAGGAAGCATGCAGAATCATTTAATGACAGCCCTAGACGCTACGACGAATATACCAGCTGCTTCGCAAACATCAAAGGCGTTGTGTCTCTGTATGTATTTACGGTGTGCTTTTACTTTTTAGTACGAATAGGTGCTATATATCAGGGTGCTTAGTCTAAGATCGGAGCACTCGAAAACGAACTCGAAAACTATTGATCGATTTCAGAGTAAAATAGACCTAAAATGGCTTGTATTAAGGTTTGAGTTCGCCAATACATTCAGCATTCGAACACAACGAGCGCCCCAAGCAGAAATGTTGTAAAATACATATTCGAACTATGGAATTACGACTTTAAAATACGAGTATTTGAGTTCATTTTGCTCTGAATTCACTTGTGATTCGATCAATAGTTTTCGAGTTCGTTTTCGAGTGCTTCGATCTTAGACTAAGCACTCTGTTCTTATGAAAATACCACCACCACCACCACTACAGCCTTTTTTTACGTCCCACTACTGGGCACAGGCCTCCTCTCTCATACGAGAGAGGGATTTAGAGCTTAGGCCCGCCACGCTGCTCGAATGCGGGTTGGCGGGCTTTAACGACAATTGTCACATGATAGTGATAATAACCGGGACCGAATGCTTAACGCGCTCTCCGAGGCACGGGGGTGAGCTACCGCTATCACTACCAACTCCGGGCTGGCACTGAGAATTTCTTGACCAAAAAACCCAATACCTAACAATTGTTTGCCCAACCCGGGAATCGAACCCGGGACCTCGTGATCTGCAGTCGAATATGCTAACCACTAGACCAACGAGGCAGTGGAGGTACAATAGGACCAAAAACACGCTAAGATTTAATAAAACGCCAGACGTGAATTATTCGTGAGTTTGCGTGTGCTTCACACCCACGCTGCATATTTATGAGCTAATCAACCGCTGCAGCTGTTGCCTCTACAGCGTTACTGCATTTGTATTACACGCGTCTTAGAACAAGGGGGCTCTTTGGCATTTAGAATTTCAACCTGCTTTGTGACTCCTTACTTCTGAGCAAAATTAAAGCGAACATTTCAACGCGACGGATATATTACTGAGTTTAAAAATCAACCTTTTTTTGAACTAATCAACCATTGCAGCTGTTGCCTCAACAGTTACTAGTATTATTGTTTATGAAAAGCATGCATCTTAGAACAAGAGGGCTCTTTTTAATTTAGAATTTCAACCTGATTTGTGATTCCTGAACAAAATTAAAGCGAACATTTCAACGCTACGGAAATATTACTGAATTTAACAAGCAATCTTTTTTAACTAATCAACCATGGCAGCTGTTGCCTCAACAGTAAATTTATTGTTTATGAAAAGCACGCGTCCTAGAACCAAAGGGCTCTTTGTCATTTAGAATTTCAATCTGCTTTGTGACTCCTGAGCAAAATTAAAGCACGAAATATGTATTAGGATACTTGACAATCAAACTTTTATCATGTATTTTTAAAGCATTTTAAAATTAATAAGAAAATAACAGGAATAGGAACAGAATCGAAGGATCCTTTGTTATTTGGAACTTAGATCTCCTTTGTGACTAAATTAAATTGTAATCCAGCTTTTTCTCATCTCTCTCTTTTTTTCTCATGTGATATTTTCTTTATTTTATAATCTTATCTAAGTAATACGACTAGTTAAGTATCTTGTATTCGTACACAAATAAAATATGTAATTGTAAGTACTTTATTGTTTTCTATTTTCATCTTTAATTTTAGTTAGCGGCGTTAAAATAACTCTGGAAATTAATATTTCTGAACTGATGATGAAAATCTCAGTTTCAGAGTTGAAACCAGCCCAATATCATTGATTCTTTTAGTTCGACGATAAAATAAAAAGTAAACGATCCTGAAATTCATCAATCCACCCATATTTGCGTAACAGGTTTTAATTTTTTTTACATCAAAAGAAATAGCCTGCAACTGAATGTAGGCTATTCATTTAAAATTACTATTAAAAACAAATATACCTATTATTTGCGGTCCGTAAAACAATCACATCGTCCAATTAGCAGTGCGCAGTGGTTAGTGAAAAATGAGGTATGTAACTAAATATCCCAGAAAACGATTTCAAGCACGTTTTGTGGGCGCAATTGTATCACAGGCAAACGAATGCATGTTAATACTTAAATCATTTTTAATGAGTTCTAGTGTTTGGTTAATACATATTTTTATTTGAAAATAGTATTATGAATTAATAAAATAAGAATTTACATTAAGACGTGTGTTAAGTGTAGTGTAATACGCACTTAAACCACTACAGCCTTTTAACGTCCCACTGCTGGGCACAGGCCTCTTCTCTCATAGGAGAGGGGGATTTTAGAGCTTAGACCCGTCACGCTGCTCTAATGCGTGTTGACGGGCTTTAACGACTATTGTCACATGATAGTGATAATAACCGGTACCGACTGCTTAACTAGAATGGAATGGAATGGAATGGAATGGAATGGAATGGAATGGAATGGAATGGAATGGAATGGAATGGAATGGAATGGAATGGAATGGAATGGAATGGAATGGAATGGAATGGAATGGAATGGAATGGAATGGAATGGAATGGAATGGAATGGAATGGAATGGAATGGAATGGAATGGAATGGAATGGAATGGAATGGAATGGAATGGAATGGAATGGAATGGAATGGAATGGAATGGAATGGAATGGAATGGAATGGAATGGAATGGAATGGAATGGAATGGAATGGAATGGAATGGAATGGAATGGAATGGAATGGAATGGAATGGAATGGAATGGAATGGAATGGAATGGAATGGAATGGAATGGAATGGAATGGAATGGAATGGAATGGAATGGAATGGAATGGAATGGAATGGAATGGAATGGAATGGAATGGAATGGAATGGAATGGAATAGAATAGAATAGAAAAGTTTTTTATTCAAATAAACTTTTACAAGTACTTTTAAATAGTCAAACGAATCTACCACTGGTTCGGAATGCCATTCCAACCGAGAAGAACCAGCAAGAAACTCGGCGGTTGCTTTTTTCCAAATTTACAATACTTATCAATATAACAATTTTATGTTAAGTACATGATTGAATTGCCGTCTCGCGCATTGCTGGAACGAGTCAAATCCACGCCTTTTTATCATTTATATATCTTCAATTTTATTCAGATAAGCTTTCACAAGCGCTTACGAATCGACAAATGAATCTACCACAGGTTCGGAATGGTGCTTACAATTCTACACATGTGAAGAACTTACTCTCTGAGGCACGGGGGTGAAACACCACCAACTACCAACTCCGGGCTGACACTGAGAATTTCTTAACAGAAAACCCAGTACCCAAGAATTATTTGCCCGACCCGGGAATCGAACCCGGGACCTCGTAATCCGTGGTTGAATATGCTAACCACCAGACCAACGAGGCAGTTAAAAGCGTCGTAGTTTCTGATTTTATTTAAGTATAAATCTTTATTAACTTTTCGCAATAACTCGCGGCGCGTGAGTTGAATTTTAGTAAAATTCTGCATGTACGTTTACGCACGTGTATGTTTATGCGCGTACGGCGCGTACGATACGGAGAGGTATTCTGAAATCTTCACCAAATCTAATGATTGTACCACTGTGTCTTTAGGTACGTTAATAATGAAGGACAAATAAAAACACTATAAGTAATTTGGATATTATAAATGTTGTTTTTAATGACAACATCATAATTAATTTATATTTCATATTATAAAGACAACAAGCATACTTAATAGGAAATCAATTTAATTATATTTTATTATATCGATGCTCTTACAATAATATTATTATCATGGAGTTTGTTCCACCAGTCCCAATCGGAGCGGATATTTGCTGGAGACTTCTGTACATCGTCGATGCTTCTGTATGCTTAGTCTCAGTTTGTACAGCTCGAAAACTTTACTGATAGAAACACAACGCCTTCGGAGTAAAATAAGCCTAAACTGGCTTATTTTAAGGTTTGAATTCGCCAGCACATTCAGTACTCGTTTACAGTCAGCGCCCCAAGCAGAAATGTTGTAAAATAAATATTCGAAGTATTGAATTACGACTTTACGTCTTTGGGTTCATTTTGCATTACATACTACAGTTTTTAACCCCCGACGCAAAAACGACGGGGTGTTATAAGTTTGACGTGTCTGTCTGTGTGCGCGCGCGCCGTGTGTGTGTGTGTGTGTATGTATGTGTGTGTGTTGTGTGTGTATGTGTGTATGTGTGTGTGTGTTGTATGTGTGTGTGTGTCTGTCTGTTCCCTTGTAGCGCTCAAACGAGTGGACTGATTAGAATGCGGTTTTTTGTTGTTAATTATGTTTGATCAAAATCGATCCAAGATGGCCGCCGCCACAAAATGGCGAATGTCGGGGGTTTTATAATTTTTTATTTATACTTGCTCGATACGTAGTTGTTGGTAAAGTTTTGGAGGTGTACAAACTGAGACTAAGCACACTGAATACACATTGGCGCGATGCCACAAGCTGATATCATATTATTGTTGTGTAAATTGTATTCGCTATTGATTCTGCATCACCAAATGAAATTGCTACTTCAAATATCTACAATGTTTGGTCGGAACGTTGATTGGATAGCAGCATACAAAGGTGGCTAGGTCTTTTGAGCAAGGAACTATTCGTATTTGGCATAACAATGTGTGCTGTGTCCACTATAAACAAAAGGTTCCGTGTTTGATCCCTGACTTGTCTGACTGTGTTTGGTAAGTTTGACAAAATGTTTGACGATGGAGTAGACCTGCATACAAAGATGCGCAGCCTACTTCATCATGATCAACCCATTACCGGCTCACTACAGAGCACGGGTCTCCTCTCAGAGTGAGAAGGGTTTTGGCCATAGTCTACCACGCTGGCCAAGCGGATTGGCAGACTTCACACACCTTTGAGAACGTTATGGAGAACTCTCAGGCATGCAGGTTTCCTCACGATGTTTTCCTTCACCGTTAAAGCAAGTGATATTTAAATACTTAAAACGCACATAACTCCGAAAAGTTAGAGGTGCGTGCCCGGTATCGAACCCACGACCTCCGATTAGAAGTCGGTCGTCCTAACCACTAGGCTATCACAGCTTTATCAGCAGTCTACTTATTGGATAGCAACTAAAACTCATTTTTATTTACTTTAATGCACGGTTGAAATTGATATAATGAAATCAAAACACGGAGGAGACATCCGTGTTTTAATTGCACGCTACTGTAAATAAAGCTTTAGTGAAAGTAAATAAAACTGAGTTTAAGTTGTTGTTTTACTGAAAGAAGGTCTGAAAAGTAATCTCTCGGAGCTAATGTTTATGAGAATCTCGGTCGTGATCCGAAATTCCAAGCTGTTTTGTACTTTGATTAATCACACTATCACACTAATATTATAAAGGCGAAAGTTTGTATGTTTGTTACTCTTTCACGCCAAAACTGCTGAACGGATTTGGCTGAAATTTGGAATGGACATAGATTATACCCTGGATTGACACACATGCTACTTTACTACTTTTTATCCCGGAAAATCATAGGGTTCCCAAGGGATTTAAAAAAAACTTAAATCCATGCGGACGAACTTGCGGGCATCAGCTAGTATAACATACACGCGAAATCAGTATGTACAAAGCTGAAAAGAAGTTGAAAACATTTATTTGCATTTTAATGCCACGCGGAAAATGAAAGCGAATAAAATTACAACATGAAACGCGGAGTCGCCAGCCGCGACAAATTAATTTATGACTTTATTTTGAGTATAATGTTTGCGTGCTTTGTTAAAGCACAACTTTTTTTAATGTTTAATTTACTACACACATGACCGTAGACTAAGTATATAATCCTTACTAATATTATAAATGCGAAAGTAACTCTGTCTGTTTGTCTGTCACGCTTTCACGCCAAAACTACTGATATTTGGTACACAGATACTCTAGAGCCTGAGAAAGGACATAGGCTACTTTTTAATACGAAAAAAGGGCTGCAAGGGGGTGAAAAAGGGGTTGCTATGTTGTATGGAAATATCGTCATTTTTAAAGCTAAAAGCTTGGAATTTATCTTTTAGGCTGTTAATTATATATATAAACAAAAATGTCATCTAAAGGAGGAATTCAAGCTTAGGAATAACATAGATTCCCGCGGGATTTTTAAAATCCTAAATCTACGCGGACGAAGTCGCGGGCATCCACTAGATATATTATAAAAATTAAATGCTGTTCGTTGGTCAACGGCTTTGTCGGCAACGCAACGGCGGACGGCTGGACCGACTTGTCTACATATTTTTTAATGTTATAAAATTTTTAGAGAAGGAAAACTTCGAAAAGTCACGCGGAAAATTGGCAAATTCGGAAAAACCTGAAAGTGCTTTTTTTCTATGGAAATTTTGTATGAACGAAAAACCTCGATTCGATTATATTTTGTTTAAGACACAAAATACAATGATAATTTAGAAATAAGTTTTATCTCATTTTTACTTATTTTGGTAAAAATAGATCTTTGTCTTGAAATGAAATTTTGTCTTGATTCATTTTCAAGATGAATTAAGACAACATTTTCTCTTCATTTATGTTTCTTGTAACTTATTGTTTTATGTCCTGGAGTTCCACATATCGGTTCAGCCAACACTGCGCTTTCTGGTGAGACTTCTCCATTCCTGCAACCTGAATAGTGAATGACAATAAATGTAAACAGTGTAGGTATTTGCATATATCTTGTGCCGGGTAAAAATTCGTAACGTATATATTATCTAACAAAAAAAAAACTTTGTTAATATTCAGGAGGGTCGCGTAACGCTTTGTGGCCTTCCATAAAAAAGCGGGTGTGTATTCCCTTTGTAGGTAGGAAATACATTTATACAGCGAGGAGACAGTCGTGTACTAGAGGCGGCGATGTCCCGCAAAACGGTCTCAACATATCTGGCGAATTAAACACCTGCTCTCTTGCAGTAAGTTTGCCTGATGATGTACCTACTATTAATTACCTGCGTAATGTAAGTTAATACGCTCTCAACGATAGGCGTCTATTTTTAGATATAGGTCTCTTGAAAGAATCACCACAGAAAACGATTTTGTGCCACTTATGGCCAACGACTCCCAGCGACTCTTGTCATTGACCAGGCCATTGGCCAGCGACCGGTGCTTTTCCCGGCGTAGGGTTGAGCACCTTGGGCCGTTTTTGGGGTACACCGCTTAGAGAAATACTCCGAGCTTAGTTCTCTCCATCGCTCGCTGAGTGACTCTCAGCAAGTAATTAGGTTCATAGTTACCGATCACGTGTATGTCAATAATATATTTTTATATGACGCGATTCTTTCTGAGTAACTATCTAACTGACTATGAACTATCTACCTAACTGAGTAATACTCAGTTAATAAGAATCGCGATTTCGCAAAAGCGGAGCACAGCGGAGACCAACAATTCTATGAGCAAAAGTAATTGGAAGTAGGTATTTATCAGATTTATAACGCGTTTGTATGACAAGACGTGGCGTTTTTTTGACGCCTATTGTATGAGGTCTGCACCTCTATAGTAGTGATACTCAACGCGTTTATACAACAATATATCTAATGCCCGTTGTTCCAGTTCTGAAGCCGTTAACACGCGTAGGCGATGTAGGCTTGTGTGTAAGTATCTATTATGTAAGAGCTTATATCGCTCTAACTATTTTTGTCATATCTCTATGACACATGGTGAGTTTTGGGGAGATCTAGGGTTAAATTTTCGGCTAATAGATTACGAGCTGAACCGTGTTTTGTTCTGTTTTAGACCTGAATTGATTTTCAATTTTTTTTTTCTTTTCGTTTAAGTAAATAAAGCTGAATTTTTGTTCCTCATATCATTAAAAGAAACTATGGCGTAACTCCATTCTATTGGTATGCTTTGCGTCTAACTGCGATTTTAATTCGCACTTGGTGATAAGTAAGAAATTGTGGTAGTAATGGCAACATTACCGTATGCAGCTTTGTCATAGCTAAGAGTAAAAACGAAGTCTTTTTTAACAAACAATGGCTGCGCTGAATAAAAAAATCATCTGTGATTTTTTTATTCAGCGCAGCCATTTTGTGATGAAATACTCTGGTATTTCATCACGAAATCTAGTTTCACGCGTCAGCAATGCTTCACTTTAACGCGCTCTACATCGACTCTGGGGCTGTCCATTAATCACGTGAAGTTTTTTTTTAATATTTTTTAACCCCTCCCTCCCCCATGGTGATACGTGGTGAGGTTTAAGACTACCCCCCACCCCCACCAAAAATCACGTGTATTTTTTAGTAAGTACCTATAAAAAATCTTAAAATTTTTATAATATTATTTTTAAGTACCGGTATACCTAATCTAATCCTTAATTCTAGAAAATTAATTCAGTTTAGAAATCACGCGTTTGACGAAAAAATAAGTACACGTGATATCTTACTATACCCCCCGCCCCTCTTGTGATATTTGGTGATTTTTGACGAACCCCTCCCCCCCTTTCGAACCTCACGTGATTAATGGACAGCCCCTCTCCGAAAAAGCGTTGGCGAATAAACCGTCACAGAGTGTGTTAGTGGCCCCAAAACAATTACGCAGCACGCAACTCCCGAGTTTGCGGGCTGTAATAATTGTTTTAAATGCGTACATGTGACGATGCATGCAAAGTCAAATAAAATATCTATAAACTTTATTATACTCAAACTTTATGAACTTCATGGTGGGTGTAATGTTGAGTTTTAATTTAAACCACAGTGGTGAGAGATTAATTTAAACCTAGTATCCTAGGTAGGTTCGCTTGTATGAAGTGTCAAGGTACGCTCATGTTGTATTTATGTAGTAGGTATGTAGTTAAGTATTACGAAAAAAACTGCTTTCACTTTCTTTTTTAGCTTAAATATAAATGGGTAAAAGGTAGCAGCAACCAAGTTTTCATAACCACGAAAAATAACTTCAGTTTTTGCTGAGACGAAATTTTTGTATGCCACAATTTTCTTTGTAAAATTCCCATTTTACGAAACTATTGGCCGCGCAATAAAATAAAATGTAGGACTGAAATACACCTACGTAGGTGTGTTCGTGTGGTTTCAGTACAATCACGCCCCAATCAGCGGTTAGCAGCGGCCGGCGAAATTGAAATTTTGACTAATATTTTCCGAAAACCAATTTGAACATGTCCACCGCAGTGGTCCTCGTTAAAATATATTGGACGATAGATAAGTAAGCTTTTTGATATATTTTATCAAAAGATCCTATTTTGGAAAGCAATTTTGAACACAAAGGTTTATTGAGATTTTTAGCGTTCAGTGTACGCGAAAGTAAAAACGAAACACGCATATATATTTTTGTAATCTTCATCTTTCTTTTATAATATAATATCAAATGCAGGTGTTTATCATTCTTAATTATTCTTCTCCTACTAAATGGTTTAACCGATTTTGATGATTTTATTTTTATTTTTATGAAGTGACCTGGATGGTTTTTGGCTATAGTTGGACCCGGTAGGTAGCGCTGTTTTCGATATCCAGATATATCCGAATTTCCCAGGATAACCCGCTTCCATCTTGGACTGCACTTACCATCAGGTGAGATCGCAGTCAAGCGCTAACTTGTAGATCATGATCAACCCATTACTGGCTCACTACAGAGCACGGGTCTCCTCTCAGAGTGAGAAGGGTTTTGGCCATAGTCTACCACGCTGGCCAAGCGGATTGGCAGACTTCACACACCTTTGAGAACGTTATGGAGAACTCTCAGGCGTGCAGGTTTCCTCACGATGTTTTCCTTCACCGTTAAAGCAAGTGATATTTAAATACGTAAAACGCACATAACTCCGAAAAGTTAGAGGTGCGTGCCCGGGATCGAACCCACGACCTCCGATTAGAAGTCGGTCGTCCTAACCACTAAGCTATCACAACTTGTAGATGAATAATTAAAAAATCTAGAGATATGTTTAGAGCAAATATTCCTACTTAAATGATGATTAGATGATTTTGTGCTTTAAAATAAAACTATTCTACAACCTTCTACGAATGCTTAAAAGCTTATGCTATAGAGTTTACTAGAATGCTTATTGATAGCAGCCTCACTCAAATAAGATCTTTTGCTGATTTGCTCTAACTTGTGAACTATGTGCATATTTCACCCTCCAAAGAGTACGAGCTCGTTTTTATGAAAAAAAAAAAAAACTACCTTAGGTATGCTCGGCTTTTTTTTCATAAAAACGAGTCACCTGAATATTAACAAAGTTTTATGTGTTTCCAACTTTTACGGGGCCTGAAAGCACCCGCAAGGTCCGCAAATACAGTTTTAACTTTTTTTATGTTTACCTACTGTTTTTTTAATTTAGTCGAGAATATTATTATATACATAGATCTTGTACTAATATGTATTCTGTACTACTTAATACCTAAACATGTTAGAACATCTGATTAAATTTCTTTTTTTTGTGCCATCATAACGGTCTACGGAACATATTAACGGTTCCAATTTTAGTTTGATAAAAATGACTGTCCTACACTTTACTTGTAACCACAATTTCTGGTTTAACTTTCTTAATGACAACACCCTTAACAATGGAATGGAATGGAATGGAATGGAATGGAATGGAATGGAATGGAATGGAATGGAATGGAATGGAATGGAATGGAATAGAATAGAATAGAATAGAAAAGTTTTTTATTCAAATAAACTTTTACAAGTACTTTTAAATAGTCAAACGAATCTACCACTGGTTCGGAATGCCATTCCAACCGAGAAGAACCAGCAAGAAACTCGGCGGTTGCTTTTTTCCAAATTTACAATACTTATCAATATAACAATTTTATGTTAAGTACATGATTGAATTGCCGTCTCGCGCATTGCTGGAACGAGTCAAATCCACGCCTTTTTATCATTTATATATCTTCAATTTTATTCAGATAAGCTTTCACAAGCGCTTACGAATCGACAAATGAATCTACCACAGGTTCGGAATGGTGCTTACAATTCTACACATGTGAAGAACTTACTCTCTGAGGCACGGGGGTGAAACACCACCAACTACCAACTCCGGGCTGACACTGAGAATTTCTTAACAGAAAACCCAGTACCCAAGAATTATTTGCCCGACCCGGGAATCGAACCCGGGACCTCGTAATCCGTGGTTGAATATGCTAACCACCAGACCAACGAGGCAGTTAAAAGCGTCGTAGTTTCTGATTTTATTTAAGTATAAATCTTTATTAACTTTTCGCAATAACTCGCGGCGCGTGAGTTGAATTTTAGTAAAATTCTGCATGTACGTTTACGCACGTGTATGTTTATGCGCGTACGGCGCGTACGATACGGAGAGGTATTCTGAAATCTTCACCAAATCTAATGATTGTACCACTGTGTCTTTAGGTACGTTAATAATGAAGGACAAATAAAAACACTATAAGTAATTTGGATATTATAAATGTTGTTTTTAATGACAACATCATAATTAATTTATATTTCATATTATAAAGACAACAAGCATACTTAATAGGAAATCAATTTAATTATATTTTATTATATCGATGCTCTTACAATAATATTATTATCATGGAGTTTGTTCCACCAGTCCCAATCGGAGCGGATATTTGCTGGAGACTTCTGTACATCGTCGATGCTTCTGTATGCTTAGTCTCAGTTTGTACAGCTCGAAAACTTTACTGATAGAAACACAACGCCTTCGGAGTAAAATAAGCCTAAACTGGCTTATTTTAAGGTTTGAATTCGCCAGCACATTCAGTACTCGTTTACAGTCAGCGCCCCAAGCAGAAATGTTGTAAAATAAATATTCGAAGTATTGAATTACGACTTTACGTCTTTGGGTTCATTTTGCATTACATACTACAGTTTTTAACCCCCGACGCAAAAACGACGGGGTGTTATAAGTTTGACGTGTCTGTCTGTGTGCGCGCGCGCCGTGTGTGTGTGTGTGTGTATGTATGTGTGTGTGTTGTGTGTGTATGTGTGTATGTGTGTGTGTGTTGTATGTGTGTGTGTGTCTGTCTGTTCCCTTGTAGCGCTCAAACGAGTGGACTGATTAGAATGCGGTTTTTTGTTGTTAATTATGTTTGATCAAAATCGATCCAAGATGGCCGCCGCCACAAAATGGCGAATGTCGGGGGTTTTATAATTTTTTATTTATACTTGCTCGATACGTAGTTGTTGGTAAAGTTTTGGAGGTGTACAAACTGAGACTAAGCACACTGAATACACATTGGCGCGATGCCACAAGCTGATATCATATTATTGTTGTGTAAATTGTATTCGCTATTGATTCTGCATCACCAAATGAAATTGCTACTTCAAATATCTACAATGTTTGGTCGGAACGTTGATTGGATAGCAGCATACAAAGGTGGCTAGGTCTTTTGAGCAAGGAACTATTCGTATTTGGCATAACAATGTGTGCTGTGTCCACTATAAACAAAAGGTTCCGTGTTTGATCCCTGACTTGTCTGACTGTGTTTGGTAAGTTTGACAAAATGTTTGACGATGGAGTAGACCTGCATACAAAGATGCGCAGCCTACTTCATCATGATCAACCCATTACCGGCTCACTACAGAGCACGGGTCTCCTCTCAGAGTGAGAAGGGTTTTGGCCATAGTCTACCACGCTGGCCAAGCGGATTGGCAGACTTCACACACCTTTGAGAACGTTATGGAGAACTCTCAGGCATGCAGGTTTCCTCACGATGTTTTCCTTCACCGTTAAAGCAAGTGATATTTAAATACTTAAAACGCACATAACTCCGAAAAGTTAGAGGTGCGTGCCCGGTATCGAACCCACGACCTCCGATTAGAAGTCGGTCGTCCTAACCACTAGGCTATCACAGCTTTATCAGCAGTCTACTTATTGGATAGCAACTAAAACTCATTTTTATTTACTTTAATGCACGGTTGAAATTGATATAATGAAATCAAAACACGGAGGAGACATCCGTGTTTTAATTGCACGCTACTGTAAATAAAGCTTTAGTGAAAGTAAATAAAACTGAGTTTAAGTTGTTGTTACTGAAAGAAGGTCTGAAAAGTAATCTCTCGGAGCTAATGTTTATGAGAATCTCGGTCGTGATCCGAAATTCCAAGCTGTTTTGTACTTTGATTAATCACACTATCACACTAATATTATAAAGGCGAAAGTTTGTATGTTTGTTACTCTTTCACGCCAAAACTGCTGAACGGATTTGGCTGAAATTTGGAATGGACATAGATTATACCCTGGATTGACACACATGCTACTTTACTACTTTTTATCCCGGAAAATCATAGGGTTCCCAAGGGATTTAAAAAAAACTTAAATCCATGCGGACGAACTTGCGGGCATCAGCTAGTATAACATACACGCGAAATCAGTATGTACAAAGCTGAAAAGAAGTTGAAAACATTTATTTGCATTTTAATGCCACGCGGAAAATGAAAGCGAATAAAATTACAACATGAAACGCGGAGTCGCCAACCGCGACAAATTAATTTATGACTTTATTTTGAGTATAATGTTTGCGTGCTTTGTTAAAGCACAACTTTTTTTAATGTTTAATTTACTACACACATGACCGTAGACTAAGTATATAATCCTTACTAATATTATAAATGCGAAAGTAACTCTGTCTGTTTGTCTGTCACGCTTTCACGCCAAAACTACTGATATTTGGTACACAGATACTCTAGAGCCTGAGAAAGGACATAGGCTACTTTTTAATACGAAAAAAGGGCTGCAAGGGGGTGAAAAAGGGGTTGCTATGTTGTATGGAAATATCGTCATTTTTAAAGCTAAAAGCTTGGAATTTATCTTTTAGGCTGTTAATTATATATATAAACAAAAATGTCATCTAAAGGAGGAATTCAAGCTTAGGAATAACATAGATTCCCGCGGGATTTTTAAAATCCTAAATCTACGCGGACGAAGTCGCGGGCATCCACTAGATATATTATAAAAATTAAATGCTGTTCGTTGGTCAACGGCTTTGTCGGCAACGCAACGGCGGACGGCTGGACCGACTTGTCTACATATTTTTTAATGTTATAAAATTTTTAGAGAAGGAAAACTTCGAAAAGTCACGCGGAAAATTGGCAAATTCGGAAAAACCTGAAAGTGCTTTTTTTCTATGGAAATTTTGTATGAACGAAAAACCTCGATTCGATTATATTTTGTTTAAGACACAAAATACAATGATAATTTAGAAATAAGTTTTATCTCATTTTTACTTATTTTGGTAAAAATAGATCTTTGTCTTGAAATGAAATTTTGTCTTGATTCATTTTCAAGATGAATTAAGACAACATTTTCTCTTCATTTATGTTTCTTGTAACTTATTGTTTTATGTCCTGGAGTTCCACATATCGGTTCAGCCAACACTGCGCTTTCTGGTGAGACTTCTCCATTCCTGCAACCTGAATAGTGAATGACAATAAATGTAAACAGTGTAGGTATTTGCATATATCTTGTGCCGGGTAAAAATTCGTAACGTATATATTATCTAACAAAAAAAAAACTTTGTTAATATTCAGGAGGGTCGCGTAACGCTTTGTGGCCTTCCATAAAAAAGCGGGTGTGTATTCCCTTTGTAGGTAGGAAATACATTTATACAGCGAGGAGACAGTCGTGTACTAGAGGCGGCGATGTCCCGCAAAACGGTCTCAACATATCTGGCGAATTAAACACCTGCTCTCTTGCAGTAAGTTTGCCTGATGATGTACCTACTATTAATTACCTGCGTAATGTAAGTTAATACGCTCTCAACGATAGGCGTCTATTTTTAGATATAGGTCTCTTGAAAGAATCACCACAGAAAACGATTTTGTGCCACTTATGGCCAACGACTCCCAGCGACTCTTGTCATTGACCAGGCCATTGGCCAGCGACCGGTGCTTTTCCCGGCGTAGGGTTGAGCACCTTGGGCCGTTTTTGGGGTACACCGCTTAGAGAAATACTCCGAGCTTAGTTCTCTCCATCGCTCGCTGAGTGACTCTCAGCAAGTAATTAGGTTCATAGTTACCGATCACGTGTATGTCAATAATATATTTTTATATGACGCGATTCTTTCTGAGTAACTATCTAACTGACTATGAACTATCTACCTAACTGAGTAATACTCAGTTAATAAGAATCGCGATTTCGCAAAAGCGGAGCACAGCGGAGACCAACAATTCTATGAGCAAAAGTAATTGGAAGTAGGTATTTATCAGATTTATAACGCGTTTGTATGACAAGACGTGGCGTTTTTTTGACGCCTATTGTATGAGGTCTGCACCTCTATAGTAGTGATACTCAACGCGTTTATACAACAATATATCTAATGCCCGTTGTTCCAGTTCTGAAGCCGTTAACACGCGTAGGCGATGTAGGCTTGTGTGTAAGTATCTATTATGTAAGAGCTTATATCGCTCTAACTATTTTTGTCATATCTCTATGACACATGGTGAGTTTTGGGGAGATCTAGGGTTAAATTTTCGGCTAATAGATTACGAGCTGAACCGTGTTTTGTTCTGTTTTAGACCTGAATTGATTTTCAATTTTTTTTTTCTTTTCGTTTAAGTAAATAAAGCTGAATTTTTGTTCCTCATATCATTAAAAGAAACTATGGCGTAACTCCATTCTATTGGTATGCTTTGCGTCTAACTGCGATTTTAATTCGCACTTGGTGATAAGTAAGAAATTGTGGTAGTAATGGCAACATTACCGTATGCAGCTTTGTCATAGCTAAGAGTAAAAACGAAGTCTTTTTTAACAAACAATGGCTGCGCTGAATAAAAAAATCATCTGTGATTTTTTTATTCAGCGCAGCCATTTTGTGATGAAATACTCTGGTATTTCATCACGAAATCTAGTTTCACGCGTCAGCAATGCTTCACTTTAACGCGCTCTACATCGACTCTGGGGCTGTCCATTAATCACGTGAAGTTTTTTTTTAATATTTTTTAACCCCTCCCTCCCCCATGGTGATACGTGGTGAGGTTTAAGACTACCCCCCACCCCCACCAAAAATCACGTGTATTTTTTAGTAAGTACCTATAAAAAATCTTAAAATTTTTATAATATTATTTTTAAGTACCGGTATACCTAATCTAATCCTTAATTCTAGAAAATTAATTCAGTTTAGAAATCACGCGTTTGACGAAAAAATAAGTACACGTGATATCTTACTATACCCCCCGCCCCTCTTGTGATATTTGGTGATTTTTGACGAACCCCTCCCCCCCTTTCGAACCTCACGTGATTAATGGACAGCCCCTCTCCGAAAAAGCGTTGGCGAATAAACCGTCACAGAGTGTGTTAGTGGCCCCAAAACAATTACGCAGCACGCAACTCCCGAGTTTGCGGGCTGTAATAATTGTTTTAAATGCGTACATGTGACGATGCATGCAAAGTCAAATAAAATATCTATAAACTTTATTATACTCAAACTTTATGAACTTCATGGTGGGTGTAATGTTGAGTTTTAATTTAAACCACAGTGGTGAGAGATTAATTTAAACCTAGTATCCTAGGTAGGTTCGCTTGTATGAAGTGTCAAGGTACGCTCATGTTGTATTTATGTAGTAGGTATGTAGTTAAGTATTACGAAAAAAACTGCTTTCACTTTCTTTTTTAGCTTAAATATAAATGGGTAAAAGGTAGCAGCAACCAAGTTTTCATAACCACGAAAAATAACTTCAGTTTTTGCTGAGACGAAATTTTTGTATGCCACAATTTTCTTTGTAAAATTCCCATTTTACGAAACTATTGGCCGCGCAATAAAATAAAATGTAGGACTGAAATACACCTACGTAGGTGTGTTCGTGTGGTTTCAGTACAATCACGCCCCAATCAGCGGTTAGCAGCGGCCGGCGAAATTGAAATTTTGACTAATATTTTCCGAAAACCAATTTGAACATGTCCACCGCAGTGGTCCTCGTTAAAATATATTGGACGATAGATAAGTAAGCTTTTTGATATATTTTATCAAAAGATCCTATTTTGGAAAGCAATTTTGAACACAAAGGTTTATTGAGATTTTTAGCGTTCAGTGTACGCGAAAGTAAAAACGAAACACGCATATATATTTTTGTAATCTTCATCTTTCTTTTATAATATAATATCAAATGCAGGTGTTTATCATTCTTAATTATTCTTCTCCTACTAAATGGTTTAACCGATTTTGATGATTTTATTTTTATTTTTATGAAGTGACCTGGATGGTTTTTGGCTATAGTTGGACCCGGTAGGTAGCGCTGTTTTCGATATCCAGATATATCCGAATTTCCCAGGATAACCCGCTTCCATCTTGGACTGCACTTACCATCAGGTGAGATCGCAGTCAAGCGCTAACTTGTAGATCATGATCAACCCATTACTGGCTCACTACAGAGCACGGGTCTCCTCTCAGAGTGAGAAGGGTTTTGGCCATAGTCTACCACGCTGGCCAAGCGGATTGGCAGACTTCACACACCTTTGAGAACGTTATGGAGAACTCTCAGGCGTGCAGGTTTCCTCACGATGTTTTCCTTCACCGTTAAAGCAAGTGATATTTAAATACGTAAAACGCACATAACTCCGAAAAGTTAGAGGTGCGTGCCCGGGATCGAACCCACGACCTCCGATTAGAAGTCGGTCGTCCTAACCACTAAGCTATCACAACTTGTAGATGAATAATTAAAAAATCTAGAGATATGTTTAGAGCAAATATTCCTACTTAAATGATGATTAGATGATTTTGTGCTTTAAAATAAAACTATTCTACAACCTTCTACGAATGCTTAAAAGCTTATGCTATAGAGTTTACTAGAATGCTTATTGATAGCAGCCTCACTCAAATAAGATCTTTTGCTGATTTGCTCTAACTTGTGAACTATGTGCATATTTCACCCTCCAAAGAGTACGAGCTCGTTTTTATGAAAAAAAAAAAAAACTACCTTAGGTATGCTCGGCTTTTTTTTCATAAAAACGAGTCACCTGAATATTAACAAAGTTTTATGTGTTTCCAACTTTTACGGGGCCTGAAAGCACCCGCAAGGTCCGCAAATACAGTTTTAACTTTTTTTATGTTTACCTACTGTTTTTTTAATTTAGTCGAGAATATTATTATATACATAGATCTTGTACTAATATGTATTCTGTACTACTTAATACCTAAACATGTTAGAACATCTGATTAAATTTCTTTTTTTTGTGCCATCATAACGGTCTACGGAACATATTAACGGTTCCAATTTTAGTTTGATAAAAATGACTGTCCTACACTTTACTTGTAACCACAATTTCTGGTTTAACTTTCTTAATGACAACACCCTTAACAAAGTTTAAAGCGGTTTTTAAGGTGCAGATGTAATGGGGAGTTTACACTGGTCGATTTTCATCGTGTGGCTAGTTATTTACCAAATCGCTTTACTCAGCCCCATTTCAATTCATTTTATTCAAAAATGTTGAGCAGAGCAGGTCTCCTATGTGCTATTTTATGCCATGAATGCTTATCATAACACTATATTCTTGGTAATACTGCAGCTAATTAGGTATTTTTCTTCATAATTTGATTCGTTCAATCGTGGTAAGACCAAACAATTGAACGAATCACAAAATACGTCGATGCGAAAAATACGCAGCGATTATTTTTAGTCGGTAATTTTTAGTCACCCGCCGCTTGACAAAAGTCGAAATATTTAGCGTTTGCAAACGTCACCTGCGGTCAAATTGATTTACTATTTACATAGTCGATGTTCGCAGCGCGGCCCGGCCTAGTTGTGCGGCGGAAATCGGCCCGTGTAAATCCCTCATACGTGAGTAAATACAATATTAGTGAGCCCGCAAACTGTTTGATATTTGTATTTGCAACTAGGTTGCGACTTGCGAGTGACGTCTAAAGTGTAACATTGTGTTTTGAATTTTGATGTTATTAATACGTGTTTCATAAAGTATGAAATGTGTTACGCTTTATGTATACAATATTAACGTATGAATTATTTCATACCTGTTAGTTGTTGACTGCCTCGTTGGTCTAGTGGCTGGCTTGTTCAGATGCGGATGCGGTACAAAGTTCAAGTCCCGGGTTGGGCCAAAAAAACTTATTGGGTATATTTTCTATTAAGAACACCTCAGTAGCTCGGAAAATACGTAAAGATGTCAGTCCTGCGCTTGACTTGTCTTCGATCGTGTAATTTTTTGTGTCGATTGCCGTACCATCTGACTATGAGAGTGAGGGAATTGAGAGCGCACTTGTATTTGTCCACACTTAAATATATATTCTGCGTAGCTGCAGGTTAGTTTCTGTTGAGATTAATAGTGATACAGTTTCATAGTTCGAAAGTTACATATCACTTTTTGATAATAGATACCTAATTATTTATTAGACAGAATATTCAAAGCAACATAACTTATTTAATAATTGCATAACAAATAAAGGAAGTAAATCCTTTAATCCCGCACTTGGCTTAATCTCTGAATTCAAATTACCATCCGACCCCAGTCACCTAATTCCGCCTTGTTCTGTCCTCTTCATGTTATTTATGTCATCCAACCAGATACGGTCGTCCCGGCTGTACAATTTATCATAATAACTCACCCGATTATAACCCCAATTGCATGCATATAGGGACCTAGATCCTATCATCCATTTGAGCTTGTCGACTGTTGCAGGATGTATCAGCTGCTTAGCATCTTAAATAAAATACTCCACGTTCTATGTAACTTGACTCAGCGTTCAAATGTAGCTACTACTCGTATTTAACTAGCTTCAGTTAACGAGATGATGTTTATATAATATAAGTTAAGAGTTTAATATCTGAGCGCAGTATTTTTATCTAAGGACACAAGTATAAATTAAAAATTTAAAAAACCCCTGACATTCGCCATTTTGTGGCGGCGGCCATCTTGGATTTGCATAGTGCTATTCTACTAGTGGAGCCCTTTCATTTGATACCAATAATTAAGGGAGTTGTGAAAAAATATGTAATCCGTCATTTTGTAGCGGCGACCATCTTGGATCGATTTTCATAAAACATAGCTAACAACATTCTCGACTAATTCACCTTTCAAACTAAAACAAACCGCATTCAAATCGGTCCACCCGTTTGAGTGCTACAGGGGAACAGACAGACACACACACACACGTCAAACTTATAACACCCCGTCGTTTTTGCGTCGGGGGTTAAAAATCAGTAAGTACAATTATGCCTTCATTCCATTCCATCTGAAGTAGGTAATATAGATAGGTCTTTTGTATCGCAAGGCGTTAGCTTTGTGGTTGTAGGATGTTACACCCCTAGGCCGCATCCCAGCACGTAGAGTCATCGGTGCTGCTTCTGATCTCTCTCCCGTCCCATCGGGTTATCAGAGTGAGGGAACGGAGAATACTTCTACGGGCTAATCTTCAAAACAACTGAAGCGATTTTGATAGCACTTTCACTGGCAGGTAAACCTGGAGTCCGTTGCATGACTTCAAAATTTTATGGTACAATGAACAAACAAATCACTGAGTTTGCAATAACGAATAAGACAAGGAGTGATCAATGCTACTTTTTAATCCGGAAAATAAAAGAGTTTCCGCAGGATTTACAAACCTTTTTTTTTTTTGTTTTTTTTTTTTTTTTACGCTGGGAAATGCATTTACGCACACCTTTCGGAAGCAGCGCAGCGGACTGCAACGCTTCCGGAAGGTAGTGTGGGACTCAAGCAGGCCAAGAAGTGGCCAGAATACCCACTAAAACCCAGCGATGTTCCTCCGTGTCGCCTGGTGGCTGGGTTACGGGTACACTTGCGCAATCATCCGCGACCCAGCCGGCGCCGTCCGCCGAGGCAGACCCTCCACCGGGGGACCTAAAGGCCCCCTAACACCGTCTGAGGCACACCAGGAACATAATGGTGCGCCTCCCGACCCGAGGCGTCTCAACGGGCGACGGATACACCATTCCATCACCCGGAGTTCCTCGCTAGAGGCAACCTTCAAGAGGGCCACACCCGCAGGCGACCCTCAAGAGGTTCACCCCTCGTGTAATTTTTTATAGAGGTTTTCTTCCTCGCGGCCCCTCGCTCAGTGCGTGGGGCCCCCGGTTCCGCTCAGTGCGGATTACGGGTTGCCCGACGGTGGCCGAAGCCAGCGCCCACCGGCCATAAAGACCAGCGGACCCGCCGCGCAGGGCGTTTCCACCCCCTCCTGTAATTTTTTAACGAGGTTTTCTTCCTCCCGGCCCGAAAGCCTCCCCCCCAATTGTCGCCGCCCGGAGTCTCCACAGTCCACTCTGATGAACAGAGAAGTACCAGGATCCTCCAAGCGGCAACCCCCTGCTGGTTTTGGTCCGCGCCGGGTTTCCCCGGTACCTTCCATATCTGGGAGGCGTTCCCCCATCCGCCACCGGGGGGACGCGCCCGATGGGGGACCAGCAACCCCACACGGGAGGATTTACAAACCTAAATCAACACGGACTAAGTCGTGGGCATAATTTTTATCATAACAAACAAAGCTTGCTTATCGAAGATCACAAGGTTACTTTTCTTTTAGAATTAATAATAAAGACAAAACCAAAGTAAAGACTCAGGTAGGTATTATCTTGGCTATCTGTGCGAAGGAATAACGATGTAAATACAATTTCGTTTAACAAGGTTTTCGAAGATAATACACTATTATCGAACAAACAAATCACACAGTTTTGTACGGTGAGACCTCTATTAAAAAGGTGGTTTTGCAAAGATCGCAGAGGAGTATAAGGCAGTTTTAGCCCAACTACGGGGATGCGTTTTAGTTTTGGTGTGTTGTCTGTTCGTTCATCTGTTTCATGGTAACCAACAATTTATTATTTAGGTTTTAGATATTAAGTATATAACTGTGAAAATTTTTGTCTCTGTCAGTCGATCAATAAATGGATCATTAAGCTTCATCCATCGAATAATTTATTTCATTATACTAAATAGTTAGTTTTACTAAATAGTTTAAAATTTAACTATAAAAATAGTTATCCGGGGCGATAACTATTTTTAATCTGTACCACCTTTTAGTGGATATGAGTTTGTTCAATTTTGTGATAAGAAGACAATTTTAGGGTAAAATAATTTTTGATCTTATTAATCTCTTCAAATCTATAGTCTAAAGTTTTGGTTTACTAAGCTCGAATCTAAATTCAAACAAAGCACTCTACACTTGTGCCAATGCACACTGCACTATGTTTGTTGAAATTCAATAGTGGCTAGCTACTGTATTAGAATCTGGAATTATATCTGCTATATTTGAATATTCCATACAGTTTTAAATAATCCGATATTGGTACTGTTATACCCCTTAACTGACAGGGATAATGCTGACCAGTTACTGAGGTCAGGTGGTCACCCTACTTCTTCTAAATCCTGCATACACATATATAGCTCTCAAGAGCTGAATCGAGTCAGTTCGAGTGAGACATTAGTGAGACACGGTCGTGCCCAGTAAATTACATTTCCAATTTATTTGTAATTCTATTTTATTAAATTCTAGTTTTAATTAAAGTTCTTTTTTTAAAAAGACCTCCGGCACGCATCCCATAACATTTTTGGTGGCAGCGGTGGGATACGGAAAATTCCGGTATAATAAAGAAAATCCGGTGGAAATCGGAAAATCACAAAAAGTGTGAAAATCAAAAAGTTACAAATAATATTTAAAACTGGCCCCGTGTCTCTCTCCTCGGCTCCGCGTAGACCTAAATAATATATATAAAACATATATATAAAATAAAATTTCCCGGAAGGAAAAAAGTGAACTTAAAAGTGCAAAAAAGTGTGTGAAAAAGCTTATAAAGTGTTAAAAAGTGTTATAAGTGTTAAGTGCACAAGTTCATCTTTAAAAGGTCGTAATTCGGCAGACGACCTCCATCACAGGCGAAGTTCTGTTAGCCCGTCCGGCGCAGACCAGGGTGTTTTTCCCTGAATCCACCGAGTTGGTATTCGTCGGAGGCCCGGCCGTCGCAATAAACAAAAGATAAGGACAGAGATGAAGGTTGGACTCATCCTGTTTACATTATCATTCTTCGGACACCAGTGAGTGTTTATATTAACTTTTATCAGGCTACGCGTTAAACCAAATATTTATATTAACAATATAAAATTGTTTATGTTAAGTTATACGAATTGAATATTATGAACCAAGGAATTGAGTTCTATACATTGTAATATTTAATATCCTACCTAATAAAATTTATTTTCTCACTGCTCGTGAAAAATAAATTATAGGTTTTATTGTATTGGAAAATACATTTTATCATATTGAAAAACGTATTATTATACTGAAAGAATTGTATTCACAGAAGGTGAATAACATAAAATTGTATTAATTAATTACTATATCGTTTATTGTTTTGAAAATTGAAATCGAAATTATTTTATACAACATTTACTATACTTTTTACATTGCGCTATCGTTTATTTTACTGTGTTTTTACTGTGTTTTATTTTGTGTTTATTTTAGATTGTGTTTTATTGTGTTTCTTTTAAACGTGTATTTTATTCTTTGTGTTACTTACTAGGTATTTTGTGTTTAACTGTAAATTCAGGTCAAAGTAATTAACTTAAAATGGCAAATAACAAAAAATTAAATGTTGAAATTCCCATTGTACAAGATGGCGAGAAAACGCCATCCCCAGCCATTAATAAATTATTAAAACCAGATGTAGATTTAAATATTTTATTAAAATTTATTAAACCATATGACGGATCTAGGGATACCATAAATTCTTTTCTTACGAACTGCAATAACGCTTTCGACTTAGCACAAGAGTCGCAAAAACCCATATTATTCAAATATATTCTAAGTCAACTTCAAGGAAAGGCCGAAGTAGCCGCATCCATTAAAGATTTTTCAAACTTTGAGCAATTAAAAGACTTTCTAAAGACTCAGTTTAGTCAGCGAAAACATTATTCGCATTTAATTACTGACTTACAAGAATGCAAGCAACTGACGACAGAAAATGTAGTTCAGTTCTCAACACGCATCGAGTCAACTTTGACGCAATTACTTACGGAAATCTCTATGAATCCAACTAAGAAATCAGAAATTCCTGGCAGAACAGCTGCCATGGAAGACCTGGCGCTACACCACTTCCTTATGGGACTTCATCCCCGCTTATCCAACATTGTCCGATGCAAGTCACCGAGGACACTCAATGAGGCAATAGGTTTCGCAATTTCTGAAGAAAAGATTCAACAGACACTATACAGGAAAACAGAGAACACCCAACATAAAGACAAAAAACCATTTAACAATAAACCTTTCAGACCCCCTCAGGGTCAATCAAACAATTTTGCTTTCAGACCCCCTCAGGGTCAATCAAACCATTTTACTCCTAGACCCCCTCAGGGTTACCAAAACCAATTCGCTCCAAGACCTCCTCAAGGTCCCCAACGTAATTTTTACAGGCCTCAAGGCTCACAGAACCCGAATAACTTTACTCAAAGAAGTCAATACACCCCTGACTATCGGTTCAAACAACAACCATCTTTTAATAATAAACAGCATATTAATTTCGTAGAAGACGAAAACCAAACAAGTGAAGGCTATCATAATGAAGAGGAAATAGAAGAATACCCCGGACCTTCTGTCCCAGAAGAACAAAACTGTAACGAATATTATGACTATGACTACAACGAACAAACTAACGACGATAATTTAAACGAGTAAACGTCTCTTCAACGTGTCCGTTGAGACGTAAACAAAACCCCAAATGTGACACGAAAAAGATTTTCAAAATTATTAATAATAATGAAAGATACTTACCTCATATAAAACTTCATACTTCAGGAAGTCAAAAACCATTATCTTTACTTCTTGATACAGGCGCGTCAATTTGTTTAATTAAAAGATCTTCAATAACAAATACCCTTAAGGTACACCCCGACGATGTTTTCATTAAAGGAATAGATACCAAAGAAGGAACACCAATTAAAAGTCTTGGTTATATAAATTTAAAATTAAAATTTGGTGATAACTTTATTACTCACAAATTTCATGTCTTTGACGATTTAACATTACCATACGATGGTATAATCGGAACAGATCTTTTTATGGCATATAATGCACAATTAAATTACAACACTAACAGTTTAGAAATTAATAAACATAAAGCTTACCTTGTTTTTCATGAACCTAATTATTTAATTAAACCACGATCAGAAACTGTAATTGAAGTTAGCGTCGCGAATCCAGAAATTAAAGAAGGACTAGTATTAGATCATAAAATTTCAGACAAAGTTTTAATTGCCAATTCAATAGTCAAGGTTAAACCGAACAAAAGAATTAACATTACGATTTTGAACATGTCCGAAACACCTGTTAAAATAAATCCGGACTTAAAATTAAAATTAATTAAAGCCCCAAATAAAAACATGCATCTCGTAAATAATTGTAATAGTACTTTGGAAAGGACTGAAGAAGTATTAAATTCATTAAGAACATCGCATTTAAATGAAGAAGAAAAATATCAACTTCACGATGTCTGCTCTCAATATTCAGATATCTTTCATCTGCCCACTGACAGACTGACACATACTAATACTTTACAGCATCAAATTAGGACAAACTCGAATGTACCTATCAATACCAAATCATATAGATTCCCACAGTGTCATAAAGAAGAAGTTAACAAACAGATACATAAAATGTTAGACCAGGATATCATTGAACCTTCAGTTTCTCCCTGGTCATCACCAATCTGGATAGTTCCCAAAAAGATGGACTCCTCTGGAGAAAAGAAATGGCGAGTAGTCATAGACTACCGAAAGTTAAATGACATCACAATCGGTGAATCTTACCCAATACCACAAATTAATGAAATTCTTGACCAATTAGGAAACAGTAAATACTTCTCAACATTAGATTTAGCTTCTGGTTTCCATCAAATACCACTAAACCCAGAAGATGCAGAAAAAACAGCCTTTACGGTCCCAGAAGGACACTTTCAATTCAAAAGAATGCCTTTTGGACTGAAAAATGCCCCAGCAACCTTTCAAAGATTAATGAATACCGTGCTATCTGGCCTACAAGGTATACATTGTTATGTCTATCTCGATGATATTGTTATTTATTCTTACGATTTAGATACTCATATCCAAAAATTACAGAAAGTATTTCAAAAGTTACGTCAATTCAATCTTAAATTACAACCTGACAAATGTGAATTTTTAAGAAGAGAAGTAAATTATTTAGGACACATTATTACAGACAACGGAGTCAAACCAAACCCTGAAAAAACAAAAGCAGTAAAAGATTTCCCTCAACCGAAAACTCAAAAAGATATCAAATCATTTTTAGGACTCATATCATATTACAGAAGATTTATCCCAGAATTCTCAAAGATAGCTAAGCCTCTCACTTCACTTCTCAAAAAAGATATACAATTTACTTGGGGTAATGAACAACAACTTGCTTTTGAAACTTTAAAGAACAAACTTTTGACTGCACCAATATTAACTTACCCAGATTTTACAAAACCCTTTATTCTTACATGTGATGCCTCCAATTATGCAATTTCCGCAATTTTATCACAAGGAGAAATAGGAAAAGATCGCCCCATTGCTTTTGGCTCTCGTACTTTAAATAAAGCAGAATCAAATTACAGCGTAACAGAAAAAGAATGTTTAGCAATTGTATTTGGTACTAAATTATTCAGACCTTATCTTTATGGTAGAACTTTTACAATAGTCACAGACCACAAACCCCTCCAATGGCTTTTTAATTGTAAAGATCCCGGCTCCAGACTTATCAGATGGAGATTAAAATTAGAAGAATATAATTACAACATCAAATACAAAAAGGGCAAGGTCAATGCCAATGTCGATGCTTTATCCAGATATCCAGTAAATCCGGTTACAATATACCCCCTATCACCAGGAAATCCAGAACACTTAGATCAAGATCTAGATCAGTTACTAATATCTCCACCTTCCTTCCAACTGGACGAAATTCTCTCCGATATAGAAGATCAGCATATCGATATTTCTAACCCTTTTTCCCCCTCATTACCACTACCAGAAAATCTCCCAGAATTACTTGACAATCAAATACCAGTTGAATCAAATGATCAACTATCACCAAACAACATACCACCAGTTGAATCAAATGATCAACTATCACCAAACAACATACCACCAGTTGAATCAAATGATCAACTATCACCAAACAACATACCACCAGTTGAATCAAATGATCAACTATCACCAAACAACATACCACCAGTTGAATCAACCGATCAACTATCACCTAACAACACACCACCAGTTATATCAACTGATCAACCTCCTCTTTTTGAATCATTAAGTCCCTCAACTGATGATTATTCAACATTCATTAAATCAATGGCTGACAAAAACAAAATATTCAATACAGAAATATATGAACATAATGAAAGTCTTTTGAAATCACCAGACAAAATTCTCATAATTCCCACATCCATAGATCTGGATGAATCAAATGCTTATATCGAACAAATTTTAGGAAATATTCCAAATTCCCAAGAATTGATAGATTCAGAAAAACAATTACACTCTTTTATTCAAACAGAAGCCAATAACAAAACTTATTATTTACTTTTTACCAAGGTTCATCACTTTGATGAATCCAGCTATTCAGAAATTTTTGAAACCATTCAACGTATTAGAAACAGATTATTAATATTCGGAAACACGAATGCAATTAGTATTTCAGATTTTGGAAATCCATTCGAAAGACATAATTTCACAAAAATCTATAACATGCTACTATACTTGTTTCATGATACTGGTATTAAAATCAATGTATATCACAACAGTATCATTTACCCAGCACCAGTAGAAATTAAAAAGATACTTCACGACAACCATGATATTCCCATAGCTGGACATCTTGGTTCAGTCCGAATGTATAACCGTATAAAAGATTTATATTATTGGAAAGGAATGCGAAAAGACATAGAATCATATGTCAAAGCATGCAAATTATGTCAAGAAAACAAAGCTCTAAGAAAAACCAACAGAGCTCCAATGCAAATTACTAGCACCTCCACTGCACCATGGCAACGCCTCAGTTTGGACATTGTAGGACCGTTACCAGAATCGGGAACGGCTAAACTAAAATATATTCTAACCCTCCAAGACGATCTAACTAAATTCTCAGTAGCATACCCTATACGCAGCACAACCGCAGAAGAAACCAGCGAATGCCTGCTTCACTTTATCTCTATGTTCGGAATTCCAAAGTTTATCTTAACAGACCAAGGAACAAATTTCACAGCTGAATTATTCCAAAAGACGTGTAGTTTTCTAAAAATTAAACAGTTATGGTCATCACCATACCATCCACAAACACAAGGCGCACTGGAACGAAGCCACTCAACTCTAAAAGAGTATTTAAAATCATTTGTCAACGAAGGTCAAACAGACTGGCCCCGTTACGTCTACACCGCCATGTTGGCATACAACACCTCAGTTCACTGCACAACACACTACACACCATTCGAATTAATGTATGGGCATAAAGCCTTCATTCCAAATTCCGTTTTCAATGAATCACCCGGAGCAACGTATCCGGAATACGTCAAAATGTTACAAAATAGACTGAAGTTATCTCGAGAAAAAGCAACTGTAAACATAAGAAAGTCTAAGAGTAATTCCAAAACTTATTATGATAAACATACAAAGCCGCAACAATACAAAGTTGGCGACTACGTATATCTAAAGAACCACCTCAGATTACGAAAAGCCTTATCACCAATATGGAAAGGTCCATATAAAGTAATAAAAATACTAGGGAACAACACCTTATCCCTACTGATCAATAGACGCCACGTCACACATCATTATGATCAAGTAAAGTTGGCGCAACCATCTGGCGATCCAGCATAACCATTTTATTATAAACTTTAGATTTATTTATTTTTATTACCTTTTATTGTAGACTTTAAGATTATTATAAAATAAAATAGAATAGTCTCTAATTAGAATACGTATATTTTCAGTGTTTCCGCACAAACTCATCCCGAGCTCATCGAACCAATTCCCAAGAGCCCCGGCATGTATTTTAACCCCTTGGGTAATGCGAAAACAATAGAAGGACAATTAAGTGTTTTAATCCCATTAGATTTATCATATATAAAACCACATATCGAAAACATAAATTCCGTAATAAATACAGTCAAGAAAACTTGTAAACAAACTTGGATAAATGCGGATTGTTTTAGTATTTTTGAACCGCTAGAATTACGATATGAAGAAATTGCAAAGCAGTATTCTACTATTTCTCATTTAATAAATACAAAAAGCAAAAGAAGTGCCTGGTTTGCAGGCATCGGATCAATTATGAAAACCCTTTTTGGTACTCTTGATGAAGATGATGCAGTAGTCTTTGATAAAGCCATAGAATCCATATCAAATAATGAAAAGAAATTATCTTCTTTAATGAAAGAAAACATTTTAGTTACAGATTCTATAATTAACAAATTTAATGGAACTATTTCAAGAATCCAACAAAATGAATACAGAATGAAAGAAGCAATCAATAATTTCACTCTATTAATAGATAATATAACTATTGCTTTGGAAAAATCTAAATTACGACTTAGCATGAATAACGTTTTTAATAGTCTCGAAATGTCAATAATAACATTATCTTTTCAACTCGAAGATATAATAAATGCTGTAATGTTTAGCAGTTTAAACAAATTGCATCCTTCTATAATGACACCAACACAACTTCATGAAGAAATTATTGATAGTTTCAGACATTTACCTCAAGATTTAGAATTACCTGTCCCGTTAGAAATCGATATGATACACACTATTATAGATATATCCAAGGTATCATCATACTACATTAAGAATAAATTAATATTCGTATTACAAATCCCATTAGTGTCTATTAAGGAATATAGTTTGTATCACAACATTCCATTACCAACACCACATTCCATTGAAAATCCGAATACATTCAGTTTGATAATACCCAGTGCGAAATATATCGCGATTACTATAAATAAAAACTTTTACTTTGATCTGGATAGTTTGAACAATTGTTTGGTTATTAATCATAAGCACTATATTTGTGATAATGTAAGTGTATATGCAATAGATACAAAGGTTACCTGTGAAAGTGAGTTACTGTCAAAAATCATAAATAAAATTCCTCAGCAGTGCGAAACAAAATTTATATATGGAAAAGTAGATTTATGGAAAAACTTAAATTACAATAGATGGATATTTATCCAATCAGAACCAACCAGAATAACTATAGAATGTTCAGAATTAAAATCACACCAAGAAATAACAGTCATAGGAACTGGTATTTTAAACCTACCAGAATTGTGTATCGGTTATGGTAAAAATGTTATTTTAAAAGGTAAATTTAATAAAAGTGTGAAATTACCTACGATTACTTTTGAATTTAATCTAATTAATGATTCATGTTGTAATACACGTAAGTTAGAAATAATAAAGAATGGTGTCTCCCCTATCAAATTAGAAAGGATTGATTTAGACAATTTAAGGATACAAAAGAATCATTTAGAAGCAAAATTATTAAATACTGAATTAGAGGAAATACCTCATATAATAAAATATGGGACACACTATTCCGTAATAACTGTAATTACACTGTTAGTAATTATATGTGTAACATTATATTTTATAATTATTAAGATTTTTAGAATAAGAAATGTCAAGAAATGTAACTCACTGGGAGTAAACCCAAAAGTTGATATAGAATTATCTGATATTAGAAATGATGACGAACAGACAGACAGGTATCCGAATTTAAAGAGTAACGTTTAAAATTTAATTTGCTTTATTTAACTTTATTTTACAAAAACTTCGAAAAACATATCCGAAGTTTTTCTTCCACCCCCCGGAGGTGTTATACCCCTTAACTGACAGGGATAATGCTGACCAGTTACTGAGGTCAGGTGGTCACCCTACTTCTTCTAAATCCTGCATACACATATATAGCTCTCAAGAGCTGAATCGAGTCAGTTCGAGTGAGACATTAGTGAGACACGGTCGTGCCCAGTAAATTACATTTCCAATTTATTTGTAATTCTATTTTATTAAATTCTAGTTTTAATTAAAGTTCTTTTTTTAAAAAGACCTCCGGCACGCATCCCATAACAGTACGTAGGTACCATTTTTATTATCCTTTTATAGATAAATTATTTTAAACAAGTGGATACCCGCGACTTCGTTCGCGTGGATATTGGTTTTTAAAATCCCGTGGGAATCATTTTGTTTTTCCAAAGCTCCTTTGAGCTCATACCTTGCTAAAAACTGTTAAAAGTTCACTGGCAGATGTTTAGGTAGATCAAAATGTAAACATCTGCCAGTTGAAAGTCCCATCAAAATCAATCCAGCCTTTCAGTGATTAGCCGGTAATATTTAAAGTATCTCCTTTCTAATAAAAAAAGAATGAATGAAACCGGACCACGCGTTAATGAATTACAGCTAAGTACACATTTTGACTTTCATCTCCTCTCCAAAGGGAACCGTGCTGAATTTCGGGATAAAAAGTATCCTATATATTAGTCCGTAGTGTGGACTTAAATCGTGCCAAGTTTCATTTTAATCCATTCTGTAGTTTTTGCGTGATGCGCGCACAAACACACAGACAAACAGACAAAAATTTCAAAAATAGCTTTTTACGTTCTATTACTTGTCCCTAACATCCCCCAGTTATTATTTTGCAAAAATCTTTAATGTACAGATACGGCAAGTCTACGATTTTATTATATGTATGTATATAAAGAAAAGTATTCGTTTAATTATTATTAGTTAATTGTAAATTTAAGTCTAGTGACTACGGCAGTGGCTAATCACTAACCCAATAGCAAAGACGTTCCGTTAAGCAATATAGCGTTCCGGTACGACACTTTGTAGACCGATGAGTGTATAAATATAGTACAACTGTCATTACCTTGAAAGAAAAACTCAATAACTTATTTGCCCCGGCCCGGGAATCGAACGCCTTGCTGCCTATTAATCCAGCCGCCAGACAAACGAGACCAATAAGTGGCAATAAGAGCGTAATACAGTTCCTTTAAACGTCGAGCCTTATAGAAAATCTCCATATTAGTCGGCAATTCCCATACACGCGACGTCGGTTATAGACTGGATGGCGGCGGGAGCTTCACGCTCCGAAAGGCTTTTATAAAGAGCACGAGCTTTGTATGCGGTAAGCTAAATAGATTGCTGCTTCCATAACATAAGCCTTTACTGTATGCTCTTTGAAATGTTCATTACATAATTTTTTTCAAAGAAAAATGAACCGACTTCAAACCATTCGAACTAAAAAGTTTAAAATAATTTTTTATTCATTTAGATTGACGATTAAACTACCTAACTCAAATGATATATAATTTTTTGAAGTCGGCGCCAAATGACTCATACTTTTCAAGTCGAAAATATGCTCCCCGAATTCGATTTCGACGAATTGAATGTGGTTTGGCGCCGACTCCAAAAAATTATATATTATTGGAGTTAGGTAGTTTAATCGTCAATCTAAATGAATAAAAAATTATTTTAAACTTTTTAGTTCGAATGGTTTGAAGTCGGTTCATTTTTCTTTGAAAAAAATTATTTTAAGCTTTTTAGTGATAGTTAGATTATATTATAGTGATAGTTTTGTGTCATACTAAGTATAGGTGAATGGTTTCATAATGTTCTAACCCAACCTAACCTAACTTCCGATCTATACAAGATTAGTTTGTATGCGTACTACTTTTGTATAATTTGGAAGACCTTGATTAAAAAATAATTTACAATCTACACGCGACCAGTTTCACACCCTTGCGGTTTGGCTTAGTATAGGATGGAAATACACGTAACCGTGCACTAACTCCAAGGAATCACTCTATAGTACAGCTGTACTGACTTCGGCCCAAAAGTTTTTGCAAAAGGTCAATGTTACGTAGGCGTAGCAGAGTGAAGTCTTTGGACAGAATAGGTATATTAGACTTCAGCAATAGGTCTGGCAATATCAGAGAACATATTAGTGACATATGTATACATTTATAGTTATAACTTCGTATGTAAGAATGATAACTCGATGTGTTATATACTAAAACCTTCCTGAAAGTATGTAGATTACGATAGTGAAACAATCATCAAAATCGGTTCATTCGTTGCGGAGATAATCGCGAACATACTTACATACTTACATACATACATACATACATACGGGTCGAATACAGAACCTCCTTTTTTTGAAGTCGGTTAAAAATAATTCTATATGACAGCCATGTTTTTATTACTCACTAAGGGTCGGGGCATACTAGCACCGATTTGAAACGTATCGAAGCGTCACTAAAAAAATTCACGGCATATTAGCAGATGGCACCTACCTCTAGAAACATACACATACATTTCTATCGAAATATATACATACATTTCTATCAGATAAAAAAAGACGACGAATTCGTGCCTTATTTTGTAGAGATAGGTGCCAATATGCCATGAACATTTTTTGGTTGACGCTTCGATGCGCCCCGACCCCAAGTGAAACATTTTGTTCATAGACTGTCATAGAGTGTGTGTGTTATGTTCCTGACTTCATCCGAAAGTCCCGCAGAAAAAAGCACTTTCAGTTTTTCCCGAATTTTTCAAATTTTTATTTCCCTGAAAACCTTACAAGTTAACCTAAAGCTAACTTAATACGATTAAGTTAGCTATAGGTGTCATTGTAACCGCAGTCAATTGTGCCTCGGCCTGCACTTTTTTTGCGCAAAGAATCAGCCTGGCTGTTCAGCGCGGTAATGCAGCCAGTGTTCTGGCACCATTGCATGCATGCACAATTTGTATAAAAATACGGTAAAGCTACTCGTAGCTTTTCTATAAACTATAGACAAAGTTTCTTTGTAACTAACTACAACTTAAAAAAATATATCAGGATGTAAGAAAAATAAATCATTATTAACTCTAAAACATAAATAACCCAAATGTCGTCCCTAAGTCAAAAACTATAAACAATAACATTTGATATTTCCACTCACGACAACGGCATGTCCCCGCGCTGTTTACCCACCATCAACAAAAACCTCCCACCAAAACTTAATGACGCGTAACATTGACACTCACTTATCACACAAACAACAACTCGACTCCCCGAAATCTTATAAATAATAGATAAGGAGAGAGAAAAAACATCAAACTGGTCCCTTGACGCCACATTCTGCTTGCGATTTTCAACCTTAACTATAAATTTTAAGGTACAATTTTCAGTAATCTGGGATCGAAAGTACAAGGCTACTCGATAACGTAATAAGGATCCTGTATATTTACGGTAAACACACTTGAAAACACAAGGCGAGCGAAAGTCGGGCGAAGTTGGTCAACAGAGCAAGTTAAACTACTCTATAACATGACTTGGAGTAAGAGTCAACGCACACGGCGTATTTTCAACGCGCAGACAACGCGCATTTTAAATAGTTACAGTCTTTAAAGCAGTGTTTATAATATAAATTTTATTTTATTTTTAAATGAGCTATACGCGTACTTGGATGTTTTATTTGATTTGTAATTTTTATTTTTAAGTATTTAGGTACCTATACCTAGTTCTTGTTAATTAAAAATGCAGTATTTTGGATTTAGTTAGAAGAACACGTGTTTTTAAAACAGTATAACTGTCCAATAGTACAAGTTTGTACAACTTCTTCAACGCTTATAGATTTCGAATACCGAAATCCCATAATAGCAGCATAAAAAGGACTTAATGATATTATTATAATTGTTTTAAAATCAAAAATTCAGTAGGTACCTACTACTTACCAATTTTGTTTTTATTTCTCAAAGTTTCCGCTTGGTGCGTTGGCCATAGATGTATAGATGAAAACGAGCCTTAAAACTAGACAGCGACAGTTTATTTTACTCTGACGTTATAGCGTTTCGATATTCAAAATGTTTCAACGTTGTCGAGATATGCAAACTCATACTAACCCTACAGATCTTTGCGTTCGTATCGATACAAACACGCATAAGCAGTGCATTGCAAAGGGCTGGAGGAGGGTGCTCCGCTATCGATACGCACGCGTGGTTTCTGACTGTGGTCAACGCGTGTATGGTTTGCGTTTGAATCGCGTTTGTATCGCGTCACCTGTGCGTGGGAAATATGCCGTGTGCATAGGCCCTAAGAGAGGGTTGTTAAGTAAAGGCACCCTAGAGCAAAGGAATTCTAAGGGACCGTTCAGATAGACCGGCGCGGAGAGCGTCAGAGATCATTTTTTTTTTCACACAGACCGGCCGTTCAAATATGCTCTGCTCTCCGCGCCGGTCTGTGTGAACGGACACGCGGATGCGTTCGGAGCCGCTCTTGAGTCTTGGGCTTGTACTCAGAGCAATTCGGCCTACGGTCGGCTGCGCGAGCATGAAAGAGCACGCGAACGGAGCAGCCGACCGGCTCGACGAGCAGCCGAACGGCTGCTCTTAATATTTCAAACCGAGAGTATGGGAAGCATCCTCGAGCATCCTCTTATCATAAAAGAGATAATATGTAAAAATAAAGCTTATTTCAATGTCTTAAGATTCTATTTTAAATGCGATTAAAATTTGCTCTGCTCTCCGCGCCGGTCTATCTGAAAGGTCCGTTAGCATTACCGCGTAAAGAAGCTCCACTCGCCCCTGTGAATCATCGCTCGCCATCGCTTTGAAGTATTACCTATAGCGTTGTCGTTACCCAGTAGTAGGTACGTTACGTACGTAGCGCGCCCCATACAAACAACTAATCTATGTATATTATGTTGGGAAATTGGCGGTGTTACACCCCATGCCTCAGAAGAGTGTAAAGCCGTCGATAATATGACTGATCTCTCAGCGGTCGGGTGGCCATCCCATCAGACTATGTGCGTGAGGGAATAGAAAATGCATTACTCGTGTTTGCACTTACACTATTGTGTATGTGTGGCCTAAATTCGATCAGAAGAACGTTATTATCAATGTACGATGATGCGTAGAGTATTTTTTTATTTTTTTTTTAAATACTCACACATACACACACGGTCGTCTGTTCCTAAAGTAGGCAACTTAATGCCTGTGTTATAGGCAACAGCCGACTGATAGACATATTTACATATAAATACATATATATTTTTATAAATGTATACATACATATATATTATAAATACACCCAGACTCGGGGCGGGAATCGAACCCGCGACCCCGGAGCGGAAGGCAGGGTCACTGCCAACCACGCCAACGGGCCAGTCAGTATATACGTAAATGGAAGATTAATCAGAGACTGACATGGGTCTAAGTACATTGTTCAGCTACACCCACAACTAAGCAAATAGAGGCTTTTCTTGCAGAGAGCTTATGTCTATTTTGGTGGTATGCTCGCCCACTCGCTCTGCTGGCGCACAGCCAACACCAAATCTATAACTTAAACAGTGGGATTGTTACGTGCCAACCTATTAATAACGTGTTATTATGAGGGCTCCAATAATATATATCTAACTAGCGTACGTATTATATAGCCTATAGCACTCAAGGATCACATACATATACAACGGTGAAAGAATTTTTGAAATCGGTCCTGTAGTTCCTGAGATTAGCGCGTTTAAACAAACAAACTCTTCAGCTTTATAATATTACTAGCGGTCCGCCCCGGCTTCGCCCGTGATGCATAATATTATATAGCCTATAGCACTCAAAGATCACATACATATACAACGGTGAAAGAATTTTCGAAATCGGTCCAGTAGTTCCTGAGATTAGCGCGTTCAAACAAACAAACTCTTCAGCTTTATAATATTAAGTATAGAAATATAGATATTATAATGAACTAGCTTTTGCCCGCCACTTCGTCCATCTGGAGTCAGGGAATCCTTTATTTTCCCGTCATTACCTCGTAATAAAAAGTATCCTAAAAAGTATCCTATGGGATACTTTTTATCATAATATAGTAAAATAAAATATTGGATACAATTTTGCGGCGTGGACATTTAAAGACAAAACCGCGAGAAAAAGCTTGCTCTAACCGCTGGAAATGTTTATTTTAGAGAATGATAAAAAGTATCCTGATGTGACTTACGTGACAACTAACTTATGTTTTTACCTATATCCATGCAAATAATCACATCGATCGTGACTCTATTGTGGGATGATTGAATTACAAATCCGGGGGAATTATAGCATGGAGGTTTTATGCCAGGATTAGTAATGACAATAGACTATCGCGATGGGATGCGAATTCTCCAAAATCATACAATGCGGTCAGATGGAATATCCCTAAGAAAGATTCCTTATAACTCCTATATAAAACTTGAAACATTTTATAAATGCACGGGCCATTGTGTGTTTTACTCCACAGCATCGCTTTATACAGCTTAAAACGCCTCTTTTGTTGTGCACCATAACAGGGCTTTTCTGTATTTTGCAATAAGTCCCTAAAGAATAAGATATTCTAGCGAAACACGCCTAGCAAAAAACGCCTCCTTTATTCGTCAAAAGAAATGTATATTCTAGATAACACCTCCTAATGAAATTTTACTTTAGTAAAACATACCGTAGTTACCGACTATAAAAGTAAAAATATATTTTGTGACAAAGAAAAAATACTTACTTTTTTTGAATAATACCATAACAATAGTATGAGTGGGTACACATTATACGAAAATACGGCTTAAATATAGAAAATCTTTATGAGCTTATATAACACCAATTCGGTACGGTGGGAAATGTATTGTTATTTTGGGTGGCTTTGATTTGGGTCACATAAAGGCTACTAAGCGAATATGATTTATAATTTCATATTTATACCCACAATGTTTAATGGCATAAAAGTAAATATTCTATATCTGCTACTAACGGTCAAATACAGAAAAGTATCTCAGCACTTAAGAACGGCAATGATATTAACAGGAGTATCAGATTTTACCATAGCAAAAAATCACAAAAAGCATTCCCGCAGCGTTTTGGAGTTTGGACGCTCTTAGTTGCTAAGATACATTTAAGTATTCCTCCATTAGACTGAAATCAAAATAATATAAAACGAAAATATCTCAATCGGTCAAAGACTGAAAATATATCTAATACTAGCTGACCCCCACGACTTCGTTCACGTGTTTTTCTTTGCTATAAACCTCACGGAGCCCGAGACCTTTCCAACGAATGCAAAACCGTGGAAATCGGTTCGTGCGTTCTGGAGTTATAGCGTCAGGAAGGAAAACCCGACTTATTTTTATATAGTAGATTATCTTCACACCGTTTACTAATTTAGGTCCAAGTTATAATTGAGCCTTCTCGACGGTATAGTAGTGCAATTTCGGAACTCAAACTTTGGTACATAGTCCAGACAAGGGTAAGCGAAAGTTAACAAAATTCGATGACAACAACTTAGAAACTTAAGAAGTTTATTACTACATCAGGAATGTATGTAATTTTCCTTTTATTATAAGAGTCCTTACAATATCGCTATCATTAAAAATTAGGTACATGATAAAAATGGTAGACGTAGGCCGCTTCATTCAAGTCTTCCTTCGCAATCTTAAGGCTTTGCCCTTTACAAAAATACTACAGGGGTAGCGCAAACAAGACTGCGTGGAGTCGAGGTTTCTTTTATAGGTTAAGTTCGTCCTATTTCAAACCTGATTTTAGTGAGAACAAGCGGAAACCCGCGAATTCGTTCGCGTGGATATTGGTTTTTTAAAATCCCGTGGGAATCATTTTGTTTTTCCTAAGCTCCTTTGAGCTCAACCTTGCTAAAAACTGTTAAAATTTCACTGGCGGATGTTTAGATAGATCAAAATGTAAACATCCGCCAGTGAAAGTCCCATCAAAATCGGGTATCTTTCAGAGATTAGCCAGTAATATTTAAAGTATTCCCTTTCTAACAAAAAAAAGAATGAATGAAATCGGACCACCCGTTAACGAATTACAGCTAAGTACACATTTTGACTTTCATCCCCTCTCCCAAGGGAACCGTGCTGAATTTCGGGATAAAATGTATCCTATATGTTACTCCATAGTATGAACTTAAATCATGCCGAGTTTCATTTCAATCCATTCAGTAGTTTCTACGTGATGCGCGCACAAACATACAGACAAACAGATAAACAGACAAACAGACAAAAATTTCAAAAATATTTTTGTTACGTTCTATTATTTATCCCTAACATCCCCCAGTTATTATTTTGCAAAAATATTCAATGTACAGATACGGCATTTCTACGATTTTATTATATAGATTTTATTATATAGAGTATAGAATAGAAGAAGATAGAAGATATAAGATAGACTATTTTTGCTTAAGCGAAAAAAGTTTGTTGTATAAAATTGGGATTGGACCGTCATATTCGTATAATAATACTCGTTGCCCGTTGCCCGATTACAATCGTTTGGCAGTTTAAAATCTGAATACTTAGGATCTGTTTCATCACCTTCTGATAAGCGTCGGATAGCTTATTCACAACTATTGTCTTTGTCACTTGACATGAAGTAAGGAAGTGAAAAGACTTACGTTTAAGCTATCCGACACATATTAGGAGATGGTGAAACAGGCCCTTAGGATTATATAATAGAGATTCTTATATTAATTATTATCTGGTGAAATGACATAAAATCCTGCTGACGTACATATTTGGTTTATGCTAAAAAAACTGCTCTGCTACTTTTAGATTATTATCATAGTAATATCAAGAAAAGATTTTGGTAAGGTACCTACAAACTGGTGGTAATAATAATAAAACTGAAGAAATCGATTGTCTGAGTGGGTACCTATTACTCGATAATACTCGTGAATCGATTTTATAAGTAGTTAAAGCTCGATATATTACCTTTAAATTGCCGCATAAAAAGTTGTAACCATAAATTGTTGATACAATTTCGCTGCGCCAATTTGGAAGCGTTCCAGATACAAGGTACTTCTAATTAATTTGTTAACGTTACATATTACAGTGTTAACTTGACTATAAGAGGCCCGTGACTTTGTCTCGTTTTTCCAACCTCTGACGCAAACAGAGCGGTGTTATAAGTTCAAGATGCGTACCTGTGTATCTGTCTGTAGCACCGTAGTTCTCAAATGAACTAGTTTTGATTTTGTTTTTGTTTGAAAGGTGAATGAGTGTATTTTTAACTATGATTTAATGAAATCTGTACAGTAATTTGTAGATCATTAGAACTTTTGTAGTTGATGAAGGGATGATACCTATAGCAACTTCCACCCTAATTTGTACGCAACCTAGGTTATCCACCTACTAGTGCGTATTTTTTTCATATCGAAATAAGTTTTTAATCGTAATTTGTCATCGTTCATTAATAAATATACAAAGAAAAATCCTGAACTACTCATTTACTGACTCGTTAAAGCCCAGCCCGAATCCTAGATATAATGACACAGGTTCCCATAATAATCAGGCCTCAATTATGGCCACGGCATAGGGCATTTCTAATTTCACGCAAGCGAAACCGCGGGCGGTTCGTAGTTGTTCATGTCAGAGATTAGATTACCAAGCTTTCCGCGCTCTAGTTCGCATGTACATCCGTAAAACGCTAATTAAATGAGCAGCTACGTGACGCCTTAGGCTCAACTACCCGCATAATACAACTACGAAAAGAGCCGTGTAAGGCCGCTATCCCACTGGCGTTTTGCGAGCGTTGGCGTTTCTCCAACGTCTGCGCAGCGACAACGTCGCGTTGACGCGACGTCAACGTTGAGAGTGTCCAATAGTAGGGGAGCCCAAGAGGGGATTTTTGGATTTACTCAAGCGCGTCAGATTAAGATAAGAGAGGCGAGGCATCTTGCATCCTGCTGAGTACCCTCTACCATATATAAGCCCTTTAAATAGAGCCGCGCGCAAAAAAAAAAAATATGATGGACAGAAATACTCAGAAACGTCAGATTAAGATATGGTGGGTTAATTACGAGCTAAGAAAAGTATATTTAGAAAATCAGACTATTTGAACATAGCGTACGAGAATGGGAGCGTTACAAAGTTGCAAAAAAACGTTATCTTGACCTTCTCGAATCTCGAGAGCTTTCCCAACCACTGAAATGGAAAACCCATAGATAAATGACTGTTTTTCTGTTTCGTGGGAAAACCTTATATATATCCTTTTATTCTTCCTATCAACTAATCTATAATATCTACTAAGTCCCGACGACGCTCGAGTAAATCCACATTTAGCATCCTTGGCTCCCCTACTATAATGGCAACCGTTCACGCTTCGACTTCGCAACGTTAACGTTGCGACAACGCTGCACAGACGTTGGAGAAACGCCAACGCTCGCAAAACGCCAGTGGGATAGGGGCCTAAGGCATCTTGTACACAGCACGGTTTCTTAACCATATGGCGTGCTTGTCGTAGTGCCGCCGTGCATGTCAACAAGCTTTCATTGTGGTCCATATTACACTCACGACTGTGTCTACCACACAGTGAATAAACCGTGATTTTTCACGGCAACAAAAAAAACGTCTGTATGCTACGGCCTTAGGGGGGTCTATTTAGGTAGGTAGTGTCATGAGTCGTGTGCGTAGGCATCTTGTGGTTGACGTCCAATCTACTCGCACGAAACGCTTTCAACGTTTCTGATACGAACCGCTGGTGTATGAACACCCTTCAGCCTTCCGGCGTCCGTGTTTCCTGCCTCGTACGACTTGAGCACCTTCAAGGCAAGAGTGAATAGGCATTTTCTAGGCAAGCGATAGGATAGATTTCATACAAATATAAATCTTATCGCTTTTCAAATCTGACGATTTGAATCACACTTGATCGGTTTTGGTAACAAAAAGGTCTTCGATCATAAAATTTCCACGTGTAAGCATTACTCTAGTTTTTGGACATCAAGCGATACGTCTAAGAGTAACTACCTATCTATGCCTAATAGTTAAAATAAATTTAAAAAAGTCAAAAGTTAAAGTTGAAGATTTTTCGGACTGTACTAAAAACGTAAAACAGAATGCCTATACTGAAAATTCTTTCCGTAGTCACTTTTATCGCACGCGCGATTATTTTATAACCTAGGTAACGAAGATTTCTTATAAATTATAATTTTAGAAAATAGCGCTTTTAAAGTAATGTGCATACCTACTTGTAACTGATTGAATGAAGTGTTGACTTTTCACATTATCATTCAATCAGTTAAATATAATGATTGTGTTTATTATGTTACATTGAATGCATTTTAAATAAAAGTTTAATATATAAAAATGTATTTAAGGAACAACAAGCTAAGTTTGCTATTGTCTTGCATTACCTATTCAGTAGTCTGCAGCAGATGATGACATATTTTTTGACCAAGTGGGCTACTATTATAGGAGGAAAAGACAAAGAAATGACAGAAAAAAGACTGCGATGCTCTTTGTATCCGGGGATCAATGAGAAATCCATAATCATCTGAATATTTCATGGACTTTCGACTTTCGATATTCGCCAGAGCATGAAAGATCTTGTAACAATGGGAAGGCCCTTCAAGTAATTCTTCCTTTGATTGTTGAGAATCTGAGATAATCCAACGAAACACTGGGCCTTTTATCAAAAATTGTATTACGGGCCTTAAAACACTGGCGTTTTGCGAGCGTGTTTTTAACCCCCGACGCAAAAACGACGGGGTGTTATAAGTTAGTTTGACGTATCTGTGTGTGTGTGTGTGTGTGTGTGTGTGTGTGTGTGTGTGTGTGTGTGTGTGCGCGTGTGTGTGTGTGTGTGTGTGTGTGTGTATGTCTGTTCCCCTCTAGCGCTCAAACGGGTGAACCGATTTGAATGCGGTTTTTTTTGTTTGAAAGTTGAATTAGTCGAGAGTGTTGTTAGCTATGTTTAATGAAAATCGATCCAAGATGGCCGCCACTACAAAATGGCGGGTTACTTATTTTATCACAACTGCCTTAATATGGATATCATTTCAAATGAAAGGGCTTAACTAGTAAAATAGCATTCTGGAAATTCAAGATGGCCGCCGCCACAAAATGGCGAATGTCGGGGGTTTTTTAAATTTTTAATTTATACTTGTTAGCGAGACGGTTTGTGTGAACGTGCTTGCAGTGGATGTGTAAATGTGTGCTTAGATATTTACAAATAACTATGACAGTCAAATTAGCATATTTGTGTAACGAAACTTTGTAAAAGTTAATTATTTGTTTTTAATTTTGAAAACTTTAACAAAATATGTCAATTTCAGAACAATTAAGTGAGGGATGACTATACACTCTACTAATCTATCTCACACAAGCATGTTAAAAAATTGTTTCGTTTAAAACACGCTCACAAAAACGCCAGTGTGACAGGGCTCTACCTGTTTTGAAATAGACGAACGGTGATTTGGTTAAATAAACGTTTCGGGTAACAGCAGCTTTGTGTTCTATCATGATCTGATAGGCCTAATAATAGTATGATCCTTTGTTGTTGCTTGTAGCTTTGATGCTTATCATTTCATTTACGAAACTATTATTTCATACACTGCCTATTTTCACTACTTCATCAGCGTAGAGGGTTTAAGGTTATACTTGCAAAATGCTTCTTCATATAAACTTTATCAGCCCTTTAGGGGTGGAATCTCAAAAAATTTCTCCTTAGTGCATCTGGTATTCAAGGAATTTTTCCACTAAACAAATATCTAGGTCTACCAGTTTAGGTTTATCAAATGTGCCTATTCATCATTCAGTCAAATGCATATCTTTGTTTTTTGTAATTATCGCTTTTGGTTCATGGGCTAACAAGTTTTTACTTGTATAATTACGTGTTTTGACACACACTTGACCAGTTATTTTTGAAATCTAAATCCACGCGAACGAAGTCGTAGGCATCGGCTATTAAACTATTATAGTACAAGTATAAATTAAAAATTTAAAAACCCCCGACATTCGCCATTTTGTGGCGGCGGCCATCTTGGATTTACAATAGTGCTATTCTACTAGTCAAGCCCTTTCATTTGATACCCATATTAAGGGAGTTGTGAAAAAATATGTGATCCGCCATTTTGTAGCGGCGGCCATCTTGGACCGATTTTCATCAAACATAGCTAACAACACTCTCGACTAATTCACCTTTCAAACAAAAAAAACTGCATTCAAATCGGTCCACCCGTTTGAGCGCCACAGGGGAACAGACAGACACACACACACACACACACAGACACGTCAAACTTATAACTCCCCGTCGTTTTTGCGTCGGGGGTTGATAAAACAATTTTGGTCAAAAACCTATTAACGTTCAACAAAGTATGAACATTTCGCTCTATTGGATAAACGTTTATCGACAGTCTGAAGCCAAAGGTTGTTTACTGTTGCACGATGTCTTTTTCCGCACCAACGCGTCGCCTACTTCATATTTATTACACGGTACGCTGGGTAACCTATAAAGAACCTTTAATAGACAATAGACTTACGTAATATTATTAAGGAATTTTCCTGTATTGGTTAAACCGATGTGCTCAAAGAGGTCATAAGAAATTGGGTAATGGTCTCCGAAATGTCTTGATTCTGGAATCACATAAGCACTCTTCGATATCAAATATGTCAGTGTGCCTGTGCTAATCGGTCGCGTTATCAAATAATGACGCCTGAAATTCTTTGAACGGGAATTTCTCTATAATGCAATCATCGAACTATTACGCTTAGAATGGAAGTTTCTAACAAATTTCCGCTCGAAACGTAAGCTATAAACCAACCCATGTGTGCCCTGTAATTACATTTGCCGACACGCACACAAGCGCATGAGTACCTTGAGCACTGACGCGACGATAGCCTCCGAGGATTGCTAAAAACGGCTTATCGCCGCGTCGACGACTGCCTTTCTTTACCTTATTATTCTAAGAATGCAATAGAATAAATAATGTGCAGTATTTTTACGTAATATTATACAACAGAAAAACCTAGTTACTTTGAGTACTGCAGATCCTTATAATAGAATAGAAAAGTTTTTATTCAAATAAACTTTTACAAGTACTTTTGGCATATCTTTTATTTGAAGGGGTAGCCATAAGGCAACCGAACTTTTGGTTAGTGTTTACAAAATACATTGGTTCTTGCTTTCTATAGCAACATCAAATCTATACTAATCTATACTAATAAATAAAATTGAAGTGTCTGTCTGTAATATCGAAATAACTACCTCATATTAAGCTCATATGGTTATTTGAACGATACTATAACCGAATCACACGTTTTTAAAATTTTTGTCTGTCTGTCTGTCTGTCTGTCTGTCTGTCTGTCTGTCTGTCTGTCTGTCTGTCTGTTTGAACGGGCTAATCTTTGGAACGGCTGAACCGATTTTGACGGGACTTTAACATACAAGTAGAGAATTAACCAGGAAGTAACATAGGCTACTTTTTTAACCGACTTTCAAAAAAGGAGGAGTTGTGTTTTTCTACCTATGTACACCGATATCTCCGAGATTTCTGAACCGATTTTAGTAATTCTTTTTTTAATCGATAGAAAAACTTTGCGACCCTGTTCTTTAAAAAATTTGGATTCCAACTCCTCAATCCTGATGCTGTAGAGGACCTGATCCCCAATACTAATGGGATTTAGAAACTTTCGGTTATTTAAATTGATATTGCGGTACCAATTAAAGACTTTATCGTTGAATGAACTCGAGTAGGTACATAATATCCAACTCCTCAACCCTGATGCTGTAAGGAATTGCATTCCGAAATCGTGGGGATCCCACGGGATTTTTCCGTTTTGGGGACGGGTTACTTAACAAATAAGCTACTTTTTGTTCTGGAAAATCAAAGGTTCCCACAGGATTTTTAAAAACCTAAATCCACACGGGCGAAGCCGTGGGCATCATCTAGTAATAAATATATCCCTTCTAATTATTTTCCTACGATAACCTGTGTCATTGGTCAGGCCTTTAAAAAGAAAGCAAACAACTTGATATAGGCGGACTAATATATTTGGCATTATAGAGAGTTGCTTTTTATCCTGTGTACCTGTGAACTGCTATTTTGGAGAGCATTACTATAGTAAAGAGCTCTTAGAATAATAGAAATGTTAATTAATATTCTGGCTTCGGCACCGAATCCGCCCAATTCCGCTTATTAAATACGCTTGTTTATGATAAAAGATAAAAAAATATTTCAACGTATTGGCAGTCAGGTTTCTCTTTCAGATTAATCCTACTAATATTATAAATGTGAAAGTGTGGATGTTTGGATGTTTGGATGTTTAGATGTTTGGATGTTTGGATGTTTAGATGTTTGTATGTTTGGATGTTTGTTACTCAATCACGCCGCAACTACTGAACCGATTTGGCTGAAATGCTGACTGTTCTTAGGTAAACCACGTTCACATAACACATTATTGCAATAGTTTGCTGTGTTGCATGCATTGGCAACACATAGGCTACTTTTTATCCTGGAAAAAATGCACAGTTCCCATGGGATTTTGAAAAACCCGAAGTCTATATCTACAGCTATAGGTAGATTATTATAGCGAACTTCCTTGATAGAAAGTATAAAGGTTAGAAAAGGGAGCGGGAACGGGAACCGGGAATCAACGATTCCCTCGGGATTTGTTCAAAACCGAAATTCACGCGAGCGAAGCTGTGTGCAGAAGCTATCACACATAATCACAATACCAATCCTACTAATTCTACTATACTTATTACTTACTAGTGGACCCGGCAGACTTCGTCCTGCCCTTGACATACCGACCTCGGCACCACCTACTAAAACCCGGTAGGTTACCTGTACTTACCCGGTAATTGTGTTTTCAAACCATCCAAAAACCCATTGAAATATACACACAAAACAAAACCAGTTTAAAATAAGCCGTACGTTCAAAGATCCGGGTCCCAAATTATTTGACCCCAATAAATGTCTGTCATTTCTGAACTAAAAAACCTATGACCTTGAAATATTTACGGGACAATACTTAAAATACTACCTTTCTAACAAAAAAAGAATGAGTTAAATCGAACTACGCGTTAATGAGTTACAGCTAAATACACGTTTTAACTTTCTTCCCCTCTCCCAAGGGAACCATGCTGAATTTCAGGATAAAAAGTATCCTATGTCCTACCTCGGAGTATAAACTCAAATCGTACCAAGTTTCATTCGAATCCGTTCAGTAGTTTCGGCGTGATGCGCGGCCAAGATACAGACAGACAGACAGACAGACAGACAGACAGACAAAAATGAAAAAAATTGCAGTTTTGGCTTCAGTATCGATTATAGAGTGCCCTCCAATAAAAAATTTCAAAATATCTTCAATGTACAGAATTGGATCTGTTACAGTTTTATTATATTACTAGCCGACCCCCACGACTTCGTCCGCGCGGATATAAGGTTTTATATAGGATCGGATTGGATCCCATAATCCTTTTTTGTACCTAAACTAAATGTAGCCTAAGTTACTCCTTATAACATCACCTATCTGCCATTGAAAGTTCCATCAAAATTGATCCAGCCATTTCGGTAATTAGCTGGAACAAATAGACAGATCGACAAACATAAATTTAAACGCACACCAGTTTAAAATAAGCCGTACGTTCAAAGATCCGGGTCCCAAGTTATTTGAGCCCAATAAATGTCTGTCATTTCTGAACTAAAAAACCTATGACCTTGAAATATTTACGGGGCAATACTTAAAGTACTACCTTTCTAACAAAAAAAGAATGAGTTAAATCGAACTACCCGTTAATGAATTACAGCTAAATACACGTTTTAACTTTCTTCCCCTCTCCCAAGGGAACCGTGCTGAATTTCGGGATAAAAAGTATCCTATAACCTACCTCGGAGTATAAACTCAAATCGTACCAAGTTTCATTCGAATCCATTCAGTAGTTTTGGCGTGATGCGCGGCCAAGATACAGACAGACAGACAGACAGACAGACAGACAGACAGACAGACAGACAAAAATGAAAAAAATTGCAGTTTTGGCTTCAGTATCGATTATAGAGTGCCCTCCAATAAAAATTTTCAAAATATCTTCAATGTACAGAATTGGATCTGTTACAGTTTTATTATATTATAGATAGAAGACTAGCTGACTCCCGCGACTTCGTTCGCGTGTTTATAGGTTTTATATCGGATCGGATCCCATAATTCTTTTATGTACCTACCTAAACTAAATGTCGTCTAAGTTACTCCTTAAAACATCACCTATCTGCCATTTGAAGTTCCGTTAAAATCGATCCAGCCGTTTCGGAGATTAGTTGCAACAAATAGACAGACCGACAAACATAAATCTAAACGCACACCAGTTTAAAATAAGCCGTACGTTCAAAGATCCGGGTCCCAAGTTATTTGAACCCAGTACTGAGGGTTGTAATGTCTGTCATTTCTGAACTAAAAAACCTGAAATATTTACGGGACAATACTTGAAGTACTACCTTTCTAATAAAAAAAGAATGAGTGAAATCGAACTACGCGTTAATGAATTACAGCTAAATACACGTTTTAACTTTCATCCCCTCTCCCAAGGGAACCGTCCTGAATTTCGGGATAAAAAGTATCCTATGTCCTACCTCGGAGTATAAACTCAAATCGTACCAAGTTTCATTTGAATCCATTCAGTAGTTTCGGCGTGATGCGCGGCCAAGATACAGACAGACAGACAGACAGACAGACAGACAAAAATGAAAAAAATTGCAGTTTTGGCTTCAGTATCGATTATGGAGTGCCCTCCAATAAAAATTTTCAAAATATCTTCAATGTACAGAATTAGATCTGTTACAGTTTTATTATATTATTATAGATAGATATAGATATAGATAATGTTATAAATGTGAAAGTGTGGATGTTTGGATGTTTAGATGTTTGGATGTTTGTTACTCAATCACGTCGCAACTACTGAACTGATTTGGCTGAAATTTAGAATGGAGATAGCTTATACCCTGACTTAAAACATAGGGTACTTTTTATCCCGGAAAAGTATTCCTGTGAGACTAAAATAGATATAGACTTCCAAAAACGCGATAGATGGCGTTGACTGTTCGTAGGTAAATCACGCTCACATAGCACATTATTACAATAGTTGCATGCATCTGTATGCGTATGCACTTTTTATCCTGGAAAAATCCACAGTTCCCACGGGATTTTGATAAAAACGAAATATATATCTACAGCTATAGGTAGATTACTATAGCAAACTTCCTTGAAAGTAGGTATAAAGTTTGGAAAAGGGAGCGGGAACGGGAGCCGGAAATCCACGATTCCCTTGGGATTTGTGAAAAACCGAAATTCACGCGGGTGAAGCCGCGGGCAGAATCTAGTTAAAAATATTATTACGGACAACAAAACTTTGTTTAGAAAATAATTGTAATTAGTTTTGAAAACAATTGTTCCGTTTGGTATATTAACATCCTAATCAAACACAGCTGTAACATTATTGGAAAAGTTAAATCGAACACCGGCTAACTCGATAAAGGATAACTAAAAATCCCCGCCGGTTCAGCGACGGAAAAGTTTGTATCAACTTTAAATCCGAATTTGTTTATTATTTTTTTGTGGGGTATTTTGTGAGGGTGGTGTGATCTACTTGTGAAAGTGTATAATATAAGAGTTGAAAGTAGTTCAAACATTATTCTGAAGGTCCTAGTTGATAGTTAAGCCCAAATTAGACGGTGCCCCGTTCATCGTTTATTTTTGCGATGAACGATGCTCGATATGATATTTTATATGGCACACTGCCTGTGAACGATGAACGGTCGGTGTTTAGACAGTTCATTTTCGTTGACTCATCGATGAAGCCTCGAAAATGAAAGCAAAAATCTCGAAAAATTAACCGTCTAATTTGGGGTTTACATTTAGAAAAACACTGGATGTCAGCTATAGTTTGTAGCTTCACAAATGTTTTTACATAATTTATATTAATTAACATAATTATAATATAATTAATATTTTTTTAAAATTACTAATACATAGATTTTTGACGTCTGAAAATAAATCAATTGTATTTATTCGATACAATATCAGTCGATTGCGCTGGTTAAACAACGTTGACCCAAGTCGGTAACCAAGTGGGTGACCGACTTTGACCTTTTCGTTTCCTCCGTGCCTCGGAGACCAAGTTATTTCCACGTGTCCAATCTGTCACAAGGAAAACAAGTTCTTTACTCAAACACTCAGGCGGCACAAGATCGTGTTCTGTGGCGATCCTTGCAAGAGAACTATGTCCAGCAGTGGACATGTATCGGTTGAGACGACGACGACGACTCAAACACTGCCCTTTCCGGTGCCAGGTCGCCATGCCAATCCCTGGGGACCCCAATGTCTATCAGTTTTGTTTAACAATATGCCTCGCCCATTTCCAAGCTTCGAGACTCGTTGAGCTATGTCTTGACTCTGGTTCTACTACGAATCTCCTCATTTCTGATTCAATCATGTAAAATAAAGCCCAAGCATAGTCCTCTCCTGTATTTGCTAGCTCATCGAGTCGAAACTTTTCTCCATACTCATTACTATAGAAGAAAAATCCACAGTTCCCACGGGATTTTGATAAAAACGAAATATATATCTACAGCTATAGGTAGATTACTATAGCAAACTTCCTTGAAAGTAGGTATAAAGTTTGGAAAAGGGAGCGGGAACGGGAGCCGGAAATCCACGATTCCCTTGGGATTTGTGAAAAACCGAAATTCACGCGGGTGAAGCCGCGGGCAGAATCTAGTTAAAAATATTATTACGGACAACAAAACTTTGTTTAGAAAATAATTGTAATTAGTTTTGAAAACAATTGTTCCGTTTGGTATATTAACATCCTAATCAAACACAGCTGTAACATTATTGGAAAAGTTAAATCGAACACCGGCTAACTCGATAAAGGATAACTAAAAATCCCCGCCGGTTCAGCGACGGAAAAGTTTGTATCAACTTTAAATCCGAATTTGTTTATTATTTTTTTGTGGGGTATTTTGTGAGGGTGGTGTGATCTACTTGTGAAAGTGTATAATATAAGAGTTGAAAGTAGTTCAAACATTATTCTGAAGGTCCTAGTTGATAGTTAAGCCCAAATTAGACGGTGCCCCGTTCATCGTTTATTTTTGCGATGAACGATGCTCGATATGATATTTTATATGGCACACTGCCTGTGAACGATGAACGGTCGGTGTTTAGACAGTTCATTTTCGTTGACTCATCGATGAAGCCTCGAAAATGAAAGCAAAAATCTCGAAAAATTAACCGTCTAATTTGGGGTTTACATTTAGAAAAACACTGGATGTCAGCTATAGTTTGTAGCTTCACAAATGTTTTTACATAATTTATATTAATTAACATAATTATAATATAATTAATATTTTTTTAAAATTACTAATACATAGATTTTTGACGTCTGAAAATAAATCAATTGTATTTATTCGATACAATATCAGTCGATTGCGCTGGTTAAACAACGTTGACCCAAGTCGGTAACCAAGTGGGTGACCGACTTTGACCTTTTCGTTTCCTCCGTGCCTCGGAGACCAAGTTATTTCCACGTGTCCAATCTGTCACAAGGAAAACAAGTTCTTTACTCAAACACTCAGGCGGCACAAGATCGTGTTCTGTGGCGATCCTTGCAAGAGAACTATGTCCAGCAGTGGACATGTATCGGTTGAGACGACGACGACGACTCAAACACTGCCCTTTCCGGTGCCAGGTCGCCATGCCAATCCCTGGGGACCCCAATGTCTATCAGTTTTGTTTAACAATATGCCTCGCCCATTTCCAAGCTTCGAGACTCGTTGAGCTATGTCTTGACTCTGGTTCTACTACGAATCTCCTCATTTCTGATTCAATCATGTAAAATAAAGCCCAAGCATAGTCCTCTCCTGTATTTGCTAGCTCATCGAGTCGAAACTTTTCTCCATACTCATTACTATAGAAGAAAAAAGGTTCTCGGACAAAAGACCCTTTTGTTGTATGAGTCGTTAACCTTTCTTTTTACTACGATGCGACGTTTGCACCAACTGTTTGATGAAAATTAGGTTCCTTATTATCAACGCTTGGAAAAAATACATGTTAATGTGACAATAACTTTTTTAACCCCCGACGCAAAAACGACGAGGTGTTATAATTTTGACGTGGCTGTGCGTGTGTGTGTCTGTCTGAGCGCTACAGGGGAACCTGTAGCGCTCAAACGGGCGAACCGATTTGGATGCGGTTTTTTTTTTGTTTGAAAGGTGAATTAGTCGAGAGTGTTGTTATAGCTATGTTTGATGAAAATCGATCCAAGATGGCCGCCGCTACAAAATGGCGGATCACATATTTTTTCACAACTCCCTTAATATAGGTATCAAATGAAAAGGCTTGACTATTAGAATAGCACTATTGCAAATCCAAGATGCCGCTGCCACATAATGGCGAATGTCGAGGGCTTTTTAAATTTTTAATTTTAAATACTTGTTGCTACGATGCGACGTTTGCACCAACTGTTTGATGAAAATTAGGTTCCTTATTATCAACGCTTCAAAAAAATACATGTTAATGTGACAATAACTTTTTAATTAGGATACCTGTCTAGAAGTTACTGTTAATTTACTAGTACTCTCATACTAGAGCTAGGCTACTTTCTTTTCCTTAGAAAGGAAATTATTATGTGTTAAGTTTTCTTTACAATGAAACTTATAGCTAACTTAATTTTGCCCGCGTAGAGTGGTGACATTGTCTGCATTTCCACACTGAACAGCCACGTTGATTCTGTGCGCAAAAAAACCAGCATTCCTGTCACCAGATGAGGCAATTAAATTATGAAATTTATCATAAGTTTTATAATATTTGTTCGAGATATTTCACTACGGTGTTAGGTTGATGGAACTGTTTTAAAAAGCAGCTCAAATATGCCCACAGTTTTCCCCCCAAAAAGCAAAATTACGGAAAGTTTGCAGAGCAGTTTCCGGAGCGGCGTATCGTAATATCGTTACGGACGCTAGGTCTCACGCTCACAGAGATAGCGTTCCGTAATCCGCAATGTTTGTCTTTTCATCAACTTCCTAGTAACTGAGTAAACATGCTCAGTCAATTTTCACCGAGCAAACTAACTAGGTATACGATGTGTGCCTTGCTTCATGTTTCTACTAAATTATGCGTCTTTGCAAATGGCAGCTATTTTTTATCACGTTTTAAGCACTGAGTTTTTCAGTTCTTTATGTCTCCTAAATATCGTAATTTTTATTGAATCATATACGAGTGTAAAAATGAATCCCTATTTTCCTTGGTCACGGCATCACGCTAAATGGCAGGACCAATTTCGCTAATTCTTTTTTTGTTGTGTTTGTTACTTACTGTCAGGAGAAGGTTCTTATGAAAGATAAATTAAAAATTAAAAAAACCCCCGACATTCGCCATTTTGTGGTGGCAGCCATCTTGGATTTGCATAATCCTATTCTACTAGTCAAGCCCTTTCATTTGATACCCATATTAAGGGAGTTGTGAAAAAATATGTTATCCGCCATTTTGTAGCGGCGGCCATCTTGGATCGATTTTCATCAAACATAGCTAACAACATTCTCGACTAATTTACCTTTCAAACAAAAAAAAAACCGCATTCAAATCGGTCCACCCGTTTGGGCGCCACAGGGGAACAGACAGACACACACACACACACACACACACACAGAGACACGTCAAACTTATAACACCCCGTCGTTTATCGTCGGGGGTTAAAAAAATTAAGAGAGAGGAGCGGAACATTTTTGAATCCACGCGGACGAAGTCGCGGGCATCAGCTAGTTAAATGATAAAAATCCATGGTTTTTCATGTCTATATACGTATAATAACTCATATCAAAGTTATCAAACCGTGATTTATTCCTAGATATTTGCATCTCCGCAACAGTTAGGCCTTGATTTTTTTTTTAATGCACGAACCCTAAATATTTTCTGGATAAAATTTAGCATAGTATAGTGGATGCTCGCGACTTCGTCCGCGTGAATTAAGGTTTTAAAAAAGCCGCTGGAACTCTTTGTTTTTCCTAAGCTCCTTTGAGCATGACATTGCTCAAGTACCGAAGTCCCGCCAAAATCAATCCATTCTTTAGGAGATTAGCCGGAACAGACAGACAGACAAACACAACGCACGCTAGCTTAAGATGATAATCCTTATGATCCTTCCTGTACAATCCGGGATCCAAGTTATAAGGAATACTGAGGGTTGTAATGTCTGTAATTTCTGAACTACAAAATCTTGAAATAATAATTACCTAAGTATTATAGAAAAGAAAAGTTTTTGAAGTTTTTAAGTTAGAAACTTTAAAAGCGCTTTCGAATCGTCAAAGCGATGTGCATTTACTGAATGATCTATGTTCTTGTTTGTCAATTATCCTACTAATATTATAAATGTGAAAGTGTGGATGTTTGGATGTTTAGTTGTTTGGATGTTTGTTACTCTATAACGTCGCAACTACTGAACCGATTTGGCTGTAATTTTGAACGGAGATAAATTGTGCCCTGACTTAAAACATAGGCTTAAAACTTTTTATCCTGGAAAAATCCACAGTTCCTGCGGGTTTTGAAAAACCCGAAATCTATATCTACAGCTATAGGTAGATTACTATATCGAACTTCCTTGATATTAGGTATAAAGGTTGGAAAAGGGAGCGGGAACGGGAACCGGAAATCCACGATTCCCTCGGGATTTCCTTAAAACCGAAATTCACGCGGGTGAAGCCGCGGGCAGAAGCTAGTAAACAAATAGATCAAGCCTCTTCCCGATGTTGTATTGTTCTTCGTGCCGATTACGTGATTCACGGTAAAGGGAACACACCCGTCCCAGATCAGCACTAATCTGTTTTATCGATCCCCAAATAAATTGCCCTAGTCGACTTCGGGGATTCTTCTGCAGTCTTCGTTAACAGCTTTCCTGTGATTAACGCAAGTATCCTTGTACCACAGAGATTTGTTTAAAATTAGACCAGTGGGATAGATCGTAGACCGGCTATTGGGGAACATCACTACATATTTTTTGTTCAACTACAAGTTAGCCCTTGACTGCAATCTCACCTGATGATGCAGTCTAATTGTAAGATAGAAACGGGCTAACTTGGAAGAGGTATGTTTACCCCTGATCGGTTTCTACACGGCATCGTACTGGAACGCTAAATCGCTTGGCGGCACGACTTTGTCGGTAGGGTGGTAACCAGCCACGGCTTAAGCCTCCCACCAGACCAGACCAGAGACAATTTAGAAATTACAAAATCTCAAATTGCCTCTGCCTGGAATTGAACCCGGGACTTCCCACTTAAAGACCACAGCGCTCACCACTGCGCCAGGGAGGTCGTCAAAGTATTAGTGAAGGCAGTCCGCTCCGGTCAGTCTGTTTGAAAGCGTTGATCACAAAAGTGCTAAACGTTGTTTTCCGAAGTTTTCATTAATACAGAGTTTATTTCCCTATTCAACTTCAGAGATTCTTCCACCCCAGTGTCCGTGTCAGACATTCGAAGTGTAGAGTGGCTATGAGGAAAATTTTCATACATTAAAGTAAGATTAAATATTTTAAGCCATAATCAAGGCTTAAAGGCTTTTTAGAACAAAATAATGTAAGTAATACTAGAATCTGTCCGCGGCTTCGCCTGCGTGAATTTCGGTTTTAAACAAATCCTGAGGGAATCGTGGCTTTCTGCTTAGCAGCCCTGCTAAGGAGCAAAAGGATAGTCAGCTGTTCAAAAGCTTAGCCAGTAAGTAGGTCTTTATTTAACGGGTACAAAATAGCCAAAGTTCAAAATAAATTTGCTTTTCTCGCCTCTCTATCGCAAAAAAAATGTTTGTATATCTTTGTCTAATACAAACACAACATCTATAATTTATCACACACATTTACTGTTACAATAAATCAGAAGCACAATTAATTACGGACAAGTGAATGAATGTCCGTCCTTAGCGAAGAGTCCCTATGAGTTGTTGAGACTTTGATTTAATTACGTGTATTTGAAACGGGGCGGTTTTATTTTTAACCCCCCGACGCAAAAACGACGGAGTGTTATAAGTTTGACGTGTGTGTGTGTGTGTCTGTTCCGCCGTAGCGTTCAAACGGGTGAACCGATTTTAATGCAAATTTTGTTTAAAAGGTGAATTAGTCGAGTGTTCTGTTTGATGAAAATCGATCCAAGATGGCCGCCGCCACAAAATGGCGGATTACATATTTTTTCACAACTCCCGCAATATGGGTATATAAAAGAAAAGGATTGATAGTAAAATAGCACTATGGAAATCCAAGGTGGCCGCCAGCACAAAATGGCGAACGTCGGGGGTTTTTTAAATTTTTATTTATACTTATATAGTACTCGTATCTGTTAGGGTTTTTAATTATAGGTGTGCATGTTCGTCATCATTAAATTCATTAAAATAAAAAAACAAATGCTTGACGTTTCAACCGTGCATTGTTGAGTCTACATATTCTGAAGATGCTACGGGATTGGATTGAAGCATATTGTGTCGAGTGTGTTCTGAAGGGTTTGTGTGGTGGATTGTGTAGTTGTTTGCTTGATTGCTTGTTTTTAAGCTTTACAGCATAAGGACGGGCGGTGCATAGTGCATACCACATACATGCATACATACATAAATGTTTGTACCATTCAGATTTGTCTGTTTTGGCAGCTGATTACTGCAAAACAGTTTTTAACCCCCGACGCAAAAACGACGGGGTGTTATAAGTTTGACGTGTCTGTGTGTGTGTGTGTATGTGTGTGTGTCTGTCTGTCTGTTCCCCTGTAGCGCTCAAACGGGTAGACCGATTTGAATGCGGTTTTTTTTGTTTGAAAGGTGAATTAGTCGAGAGTGTTGTTAGCTATGTTTGAGGAAAATCGATCCAAGATGGCCGCCGCTACAAAATGGCGGATTGCATATTTTTTCACAACTCCCTTAATATGGGTATCAAATGAAAGGGCTTGACTAGTAGAATAGCATTATGCAAATCCAAGATGGCCGCCGCCAAAAAATAGCGAATGTCGGGGTTTTTTTTAATTTACACTTGTTAAGCATGTCTAACAGCATAAGGACGGGCGGTGCATAGTGCATACTGCATGTTTGTACCATACAGATTTGTCTGTTTTGGTAGATTATTGCAAAATATTTTTGTCTTTCGTTGTATTTCATAGATTTTCGCAAAATAACAAGGTTGTTTAAGGACTCAAGTAGAGTTTTGAGTTTGATTTTTGTGCTGTTTTTTTTATATTCAACTATAAGTGCTCTTGACTGCAATCTCACCTGATGGTAAGTGATGATGTAGTCTAAGATGGAAGAGGGCTAACTTGGAAGAGGTATACATACCCCTGATAGGTTTTACACGGCATCGTACCGGAGCGCTAAATCGCTTGGCGGCATGGCTTTGTTGGTAGGGTTAGCCACGGCCAAAGCCTCCCACCAAACAAATTATTTAGGCTGTAGATTTAATAAATCAGCAAGTCCTGTTTATTTGATTGTTATTCGTATATTATCCCAACGCACTATGAGAGCGAGGGAATAGAGAGTGTACGTACACGTGTTAGGGCACACACCTGTGCACTATAATATCTCCGTAGAGGTTGATGTTGCTGGAATTGAGTCTTAGGGACTAACGTGAAACAAAACCAGTTTTCAACGGTTCTTAGCGACTTTTCAAACCTTTAACACTTTATAAGTTTTTTCCAGTTGGTTATGTAGTAGAGTTGCCTCACGTCTTCATTGCTAGTTTAGTGCTGGCACGAAGACAGCTTTCCTGTTACGCGCCATGTTTATCTTTTTATCAACTTCCTGGAATACGAAGTAAACACACAAAGGAAGTTCTCCCTGAATGGTGTTTCTTTGAAGCCAGTTGTTTAAGTAGAATTGTGTGAAAATTGTTCTTGTAATATGGTTTTTGAAAAGTGTTTCCTGTCTGTTATCTTTTCACAGCTCATACGATACGCTGAATCGATCTACATGAATTTGACATAGAGATAACTTACGCAGTTTGTTAGTTTCGTCACCATGATCACCGTCACATTCATCATGATCAACCCATTACCGGCTCACTACAGAGCACGGGTCTCCTCTCAGAGTGAGAAGGGTTTTGGCCATAGTCTACCACGCTGGCCAAGCGGATTGGCAGACTTCACACACCTTTGAGAACGTTATGGAGAACTCTCAGGCATGCAGGTTTCCTCACGATGTTTTCCTTCACCGTTAAAGCAAGTGATATTTAAATACTTAAAACGCACATAACTCCGAAAAATTAGAGGTGCGTGCCCGGGATCTAACCCACGACCTCCGATTAGAACTAGGCTATCACAGCTGCGGTCACAGAATACATAATAATTATTACTTGGTTTTGTGAATGCGTCGGTGCTTTCAAGGCGTTTCCGATACATCGTACGAAACCGTAGATTCTTTCCCATTAATCATACTAATATTATAAAGAAAAAAGTTTGTGTGTGTGCGTGTGTGTGTGTGCGTGTATGTTTGTTACTCTTTAGCGCCGCAACTACTGAACCTGAACCTTTGGCTGAAATTTTGAATGAAGATAGATTATGCCCTGACTTAACACATAGGCTTTTTATCCTGGAAAATGCACAGTTTCCACAGGATTTTGAAAAAACCTAAATCCATAAGAGCGGGAACGGGAACCGGAAATCCATGATTCCCTCGGGATTTGTGAAAAAACCGAAATTTATGCGGACGAAGCCGCGGGCAGGAGCTAGTATATTGTACATAAACAAAAGTCAAGCCACACGAGTAGATATTATACCATGGACTTAGGTATTTTGAAGAGTTTATCCCATGCCTCAGTTAACCGCCAGCGGCTTTCTGCGACTTTTGAAATGATTATTTTTCATAATGAAAGCAATTTAATTGAGACTCAAGATTAAGCAGATATTAATCTGTCTCAATTTCAGTAAGTAATTAAAATAAAATGCGAACTTCTGTCGTATCCAAATGAATAAATGTTTTTCGCAGAAGGGGCTTTAGAGTGAAGGAGTTGGATGTTGTGAAAATGACACCCTATTAAAAGTAGACCGTTTATTTCTACTGAACGACCTGACTCCTGAGCTATAAGTACTCGTATAATAATAATATTTTAATCCCACAATAAGGGCTAAGTCGAGTTGTACGCGGTTAAATTTTGTGATTGCTTCAGGCTCCTGTTATCGTGCGTCAAAACGAGCGGACAGTCTGTTTGTTATTTACCTTTCTTTTTTTAACCCTCGACGCAAAAACGACGGGGTGTTATAAGTTTGACGTGTCTGTGTGTGTCTGTGTGTGTCTCTGTGTGTGTGTGTGTGTGTGTGTGTCTGTCTGTCTGTCTGTCTGTCTGTCTGTTTGTCTGTGTGTGTGTGTGTGTGTGTGTGTTTGTGTGTTTGTGTGTGTGTGTGTGTGTGTGTTCCCCTGTAGCGCTCAAACGGGTGGACCGATTTGAATGCGGTTTTTTGTTTGAAAGGTGAATTAGTCAAGAGTGTTGTTAGCTATGTTTGATGAAAATCGATCCAAGATGGCTACAAATGGCTGTGCTACAAAATGGCGGATTACATATTTTTTCACATTTCCCTTAATATGGGTATCAAATGAAAGGGCTTGACTAGTAGAATAGCACTATTGCTAATTTAAGATGGTCGCCGACACAAAATGGCGAATGTCGGGGGCTTTTTAAATTTTTAATTTATACTTGTGTATACTTAACTGCCGTGATTGTTCTAGCGGTTGCCGTAGTAGATAATAAAGTCCTGGGTTCAAATCAGCCGATAAATTACGAGGTAAGTATTGGGTTTCTCCGTTAAGTATTTCTCAGTGACAGCCTGTGTGTGACAGACAGATTTCTCAGTGACAGTGAGTTGGAAGTTGGCAGTGTCAGCCAAGTACCTCGGAGAGCACATTAAGCCATTGATCTGCGCCTGATCTCTCTCCGGTCGGGTTGCCTTGGCGTTCCATCGCACAGCGAGAGTGAAGGAATTTAGAGAGTACACCTGTGTATGCGCACACACTTGTGCACTATAATATCTTCTAGTTAGTTACTCTCCGCCTCGGTTGAGATTGGTCGAAATTCGGTCGAGAGGAAATTATTTTGTTTCTACCCGTGCGAAGTCGAACGCTCCGCTTGTTATAAATTCTAAAGAGAGCAAAAACTTTAAACTAAGTATAGCCACAGATTGTATAGCTAACTTTTAGATTTTATATCGCAACAATGGATAAAGCAACAATTAAATGCAAAGCAGTATCTAACAATAGAGTTATAGAGTGTCCTACATTTTCTATGAAAGAAATATTGTAGGCCTCCGCGCCTTTCATCTCTCACTGTGCGGCCAAGGCCTCTGCGAGCCTGTCTAGAAAACTGATATTAATGAATCACAAAGATAACAAGGGCGTATGGAATTGAAAAAAAAAATCTCTTTGAACAACGCTGGCTTTGTGACTTAACAATAAAAGTTATCAAGTTGGTATGGCGCTTAAAGTAAGATTATATTAGTAGTTATTGTAATGTGGTACAGTAGTGTTCCAATAGCGTTAGTGTTGAAGTACTTTCGGCCAGTTTAGGTTTGGCAAACACACTCAGTTATGCTTTATTATTACTGTTAAATTAAGAGGAGTCGCACGCCACAGAAACTCCCCCTTTCCCAAACCCGGCGGCTGTACCCTGCCACCTGCTTGGTTTCGTTCCCTCGCTCCGTGTTCCGCAATCTAGCTCCGCAAGCTCACTCCGCAAACTGGCTTCGCAACCTCACTCCGCAAACTTACTCCGTAACCTTACTCCGCAAACTCGCTCCGCAATCTCCGTTCGACGTCTCGCTCAGCATACATACCACGGTTGGAACAGGAAACTAATCTCCACTCCGCTTACCGCTTACGCCATGCCCACCTAAGTTGCGCCGAGTTGATTTTTTTATTCACTTTATTGTACACCTACCTCAAATGAAATACAATTAGCGGACTTAATTCTAACTAGAATTTTCTACCAGTTCATCACTAGACGCAATTAGAATTTTGTGCAATAAAATTGTACCTACTGGTTAATACTCCTACACCTTCCTAACACCTCTCCTCTACACTCCAGTTAGTGGCCCGGCACCTACATACGTGTGTAAGTGTGGGTGTACCCACCATGGGTATTTCTAGATAATCATTATACATTCATTCAATGTGGATAATTGACTTTGACTTTGCGACTAAACTATGCGAGTATGACACCATAACAAAGCCAAAATGTCAGATGAAAAACATAGAAAACTATGCTCCGACAGTAAAAATATCCGTGTGAAGTGTGGAACCTTTGATCTTTTGAGTTTTGGACAGAGAGAATCCGTTAACCTGGATAGGCGTATGTCAGTTCACAGATCACATCCCTAATTGGCTTTCACATAGCTGTATTAGGATGCTAAGTCGCTTGACGGTGCGGCTTTGGCTGGCAGAGCGTTAACAAGCTACTAGGAAACAACCAAGAGAAATAGGTAGCTATACTTCCCTATATACTTAGGTGTTAAAAATGATTGTATATACGAGACGGCTTGCAAAATCCGTAAACGACGCATTTTTAACGGACTTCAAAAAAAGGACTGGTATTCAACCACTCAACCCGTATGTATATACATATCGTCACTGGAAAGGCAAATTTACTTAACCGCCAAATTGGGCATATTGAGTTATATACATATTCGGAATCAGCGAATTTTTCTGCATCGATCTATCTAGGTAACATTGCAATCGGATTACTTTTGTGGCGCTTCAGTAACCCGTAAAAACGAGGGAATTCTTTTGTTTTGATTACTGAAACGACACATTTTTTGGTCTTTTTTATACTATTGTCGCATAAGTCATATTAACTTACTATATAAATATAAAAATTTCAATTAAAGTAAGTATGTCTTTCTGCCGTCTGGAAAACCATGTTGTTTAAGAAATTTTGGTTTAAATAAATTGCAATACAGCGTGGCGTTTAAGTAATTTAGCCTGACTGTTATTGAACAGTTTGCGGGCTATAAACATTTTTGCCCTGCAGTAAAATTTTTGTAAAAGTCACGAATGTATTTTTTCCTATTCGCCCAAATATAATTCTACATCTCTTAAGTAAATATACTGACAATAATATTGATGTCGTTGTGGAATAAGTATCGACGCGACAGTTCAAAATCGTAAGTGAACGCGCCCAGGCAGGTGCTCGCAGGCGGTTAAGTCAGTCGGCTCGACAGATATTTTTGGAGCCGCTGCTGCTGCTACGTGAGAATATTAGTGTGAAAATATGTAAATAATATATTTATTTCATTGATTAATTATCTATATTAAAATAATAAAGCGGAAAAGTTTGTTTGTTTGAACCCGTTATTTTCTGGCAGTACCTGTCGCATTTGAATTTTTTTTTGTATTTGATAGCCCAATTTTTGGAGAAGGTTATAGGTTATTATCCCTACTAGCCTCCCCTAAGGGGGTAAAATGGGGGTAGAAAGTTTGTATGAAAGTCCTATGTTTTTAAAGTTACAGACCTGAAAATCTGTTATTTTTAAATATATAAGTTATTCTGGAAAATCTGCCATTTAGGGTGGTAAAATAAGGGATGACAGTTTTAAGGTAAGTTTTAATTATTGTTATTATTAACTTGTAAGGAAGGGAGGCTCTTTCAAGGGTGTAAGTATCAGTCTCTCAGATATCTCGGAAATAGCCTAATGAGAAAATTCACCTCTAAGGGGGTAAAATGGGGGTTCGAAGGTTACATGAAAATCTTATTTTTTAAAGATACATGAAAATTGACATATAAGTTACTAGCGATTGCCCGCGAATTTGCCCACGTACAATTTCTGATTTCCTATGAGATTATGTTTTCCCGCTGTAGAGAGGCGTATCGAAATCCCAAATACTGATTTTCATGAATCTCTGTTGAAAAATTACGGATTTTAATACAAACTTTCATCCCGTCGTTCTTTGGGGGTGTAAATTCTGAAAATCCTGAAATAACAGTTAATTTATCTTTAACGGAAAACTTCCATATCAATTTTCATTTTCTCATTTTTATTTTCAAACTATCATTCAAATATATTCATGGATGGATGGAAAATTAACGCGAAAAATTATGGACCCTAATACTAAACTTCATCCCCTGTTTAACCCACTTGGGGTTGGATTTCTTTAAAACCTGAGACACGTAATTCTTTATTTAAAAGTCTAAATCGGAATCGAACGTCTAAATACGAATTTACATGGAAATAACTTGAAAAATGAAGGACTTTCATATAAATTTATATCCCCTGTTTCACTCCCTTAAGAGTTGAATATTAAAAAATCCTTTCTTAGCGGATGCTTACGTCACAATAGCTAGTTATCTGTATGCCAAATTTCAGCTCAATCTGTCCAGTGCGTTGTTTGTGCGTGTTGATAGATCAGTTAGTCAGTCCGTCAGTCAGCTTTTCCTTTTATATATTTAGAAGAAGATTAGTTGACGTAATAAATAATGGACTCTCATACAAAACTTCATCCCCTATTAAACCCACTTGGGGGTGGTATTTCTTAAAAACCTGAGACATGTAAGTCTTTATTTGAAAGTTTAAATCCAAATCGAATGTCTAAAGACGATTATTCATGGAAATAACTTGAAAAATGAAGGACCTTCATACAAATTCTCATTGACCTCCTGACCCTATTTCACCTCCTTAGGGGTTGAAAATTAAAAAAAATCTCTCCTTAGTGGATGCTTACGTCACAATAGCTATCTGTATGCCAAATTTCAGCTCAGTCCGTCCAGTGGTTTGAATTGTACGTTGATAGATCAGTCAGTCAGTAAGTCACCTTTTTCTTTTATATATTTAGATTTATATTATATTTAAATAATAAAAACCTATATAAGTTATTTTGGAAAATCTTCCCTTAAGGGTGGTAAAATAGGGGATGAAAGTTTTTATGGGAAGCTTTAATTATTTTTATTATTCTGCCATTGAAAAAAGCTTAAATGGTGTTATGATTTGGACATCACAGTGGAGTACAATTTTCACTCTGGCTAGGAAGTCACCGAAACCTGACAAATTTCCTGGAAGTATTTTTCTGCAATTATATCCCATTTATTAGAATCAGTATACTTAAGAACCTCTACTTCATAGGGTTTCTTAAGTAGACCTATACTGATTTTAAGTTCAATTTATTAAGTTGTGTAAAAATACAATTATTCTCAAAAGTAAGAGCCATGATTAAGATTCATAAACAATAATAATTATGATTCTATTAGGTGGATTATAATTAACGTTCAAATTAAAAGTTACTTTGATAATTTCTGTATACCTATTGTATGTGTATTTTATTTGAATAACTGCAACTACGTAGTAAATAAGTTGGTACGTAGGTAGATACTAGATTACTAGATACTAGGTAAATACTTAGTTGTAGGTAGATAATGCAAGGCGCATGTTTAACCTGTGTTGGGATTTAGCTTACAAAAAGAGCACTTATTTGGAACTCTAATGCTAGAGATTTCAAGTATAGGTTCTAACTGCCTCATTTCAATTATATTAGAGACTTCAGTATGATAGATAGGCATCTTTTTGAATCAATAATTATGGTCTTCAGGTTTTTTTAATGTAGTTGTTCATTGTAATTAATCTCTTACGTAGTTTATCCATATTATGATTACAATAAACTAGACATATGAAAATGGAAATGTATCCTGGAAGTATTTGTAGTTCACCAGCATACTAGTTTAGTGATATTAAAAGAAATTTTGTCGTGCTTCTATGTCTTTATGTTATGTCTTATAAGCAAGTTTAATTTACAATTTTTTTTAACTTAACCACGTTACAGTAAATTTGACTCACTTTGCAATGAGGTACTTTTTACTTAACCGCCACTTATTTCCTGAATTAGCAGATATAGTAATCTACAGCATATGAATAAAAATAAAGCTATGAAAACGTTTTACGTATCAAGTTGTTTGATTAAAATCACATGATAAATAAAAAAGTTATGAATTTTTTTGTTAAAAAAAAAACTTTAAATGGCTTTTTCTCGAAATGCCGTTTTGGCGGTTAAGTAAAATAGCCTTTCCAGTGACGATATGTAAGTATGTATGACGTATGTATGTATAAATCAATTGCCAATGATTGTTAAGTATTGGGATTTTCTGTCAAAAATTTCTCAGTGCCAGTTCGGAGTTGACATTTGGTGGTTTCCACGCCCGTTCTTCGGAGAGCACGTCACGACTTTGGTCCAGATTATTATCACTATCCTGTGACAATAATCATTAAAGCCCACCAACCCTTATTAGAGCAACGTAGCGAGTCTTTATATCCCTTTCTTTTTGAGAGAGGAGGCCTGTGCCCACCGTGGGACGTTAAAAGGCTGTAGTAACCCAAAGGTGGTGGCCTGGCCTCTCGTACTATAATCCTATAAACTCTCAGGCCAACTGTCTAATATACTTATAATAAATCATTAAAACATCTGCAATTTGGCGATGAATAAACTAAAATTGGCAGAGACGTAACTTTCAGCATTTATCAATAATCCGCCTTTATAAATTATATCATCCTAATCCTATGGACTCCCAGACCGACTGTCTAAAATACGAGTATAATAAATCATTAAAATATCAGCAATTTTGCGATAAATAAACTTAGATCGACAGACTGAGGCTTATCGCAAACGTAGCTCTTATAAATACAGACAGAGCATAGAAATTAAATTGCAAAAAACATTTTTCTAAAAGTCGCGTCGTCAGCGGTCGCAGATAATCCGGCTTAAAATTTTGTTTATCTTTTTCATGCACCACGCTGAGGCTTTCAAACTCTCTGTGGCTTCCAAACTCAAACAGATCCAGCACGGTTAAAGGCCAAAGGGGCCGTGACTTCTTAAGCTTTTCGTTATTAGTGTTTTGTAACTAGTCTGCAGTATAGAATAGGATAGTACTTACAGACAAGTATAAATTAAAAAATTTAAAAACTCCCAACATTCGACATTTTCACCCGTATTCTAAGTCGTAACTCGAAAAGCCCCTCGACTCCAACTCACTCGAGGAGGCCTGTGGCGGCGTCCATCTTGGACCGATTTTCATCAAGCATCACTAAGAACACTACCGACTAATTCACCTTTCAAACAAAAAAAACCGCATTCAAATCGGTTCACCCGTTTGAGAGCTACGGGGGAACAGATAGACACACACACACACAGAGACACGTCAAACTTATAACACCCCGCCGTTTTTGCGTTGGGTGTTAAAAAGTAGTATAATTTAAGTAAATAAAATTTTACAAATGCTTCGAATCGTCAATTGAATCTACTACTGGTTCGGAATGTCATTCCTACCATAGGTACTACTAAACTTTCAACTAAATCTGTACGGATTTTAGTTATTTAAGTTAGTAGATTATCATGTTTGGAAAAAACGGGGAACTTAGTAGGTATATCTTGTAAACTGTATGATTGTATAATCCTCTATCTGACTGTAATAAGTATAAATTAAAAATTTAAAAAACCCCCGACATTTGCCATTTTGTGGCGGCGGCCATCTTGGATTTGCATAGTGCTATTCTACTAGTCAAGCCCTTTCATTTGATACCCATATTAAGGCAGTTGTGAAAAAATATGTAATCCGCCATTTTGTAGCGGCGGCCATCTTGGACCGATTTTCATCAAACATAGCTAACAACACTCTCGACTAATTCACCTTTCGAACAAAAAAAAACTGCATTCAAATCGGTCCTCTCGTGAGCGCCACAGGGGAACAAACAGACACACACACACACACAGACACGTCAAACTTATAACACCCCGTCGTTTTTTCATCGGGGGTTAAAAATCTCATTAAAATCGGTTCCGCAGTTGTGAATATTAGCTCGTAACTTTGAACGCGACAGTCAAAAAACTTAAAAAACATGTGTTCAGGTTATGACCATCGTTCGAATATTCATATCAGCTTAATAAAAGGCAGTTATTAGAAATTTTTTTTTTTCCGGTTCCGGTGACAGATCGAGTTAGATACGTTCCCGCGATATTACTTAATAAATAATTAAATTTTCGTAAAAAAGTGAAGGAAGTATTGAAAAAAGTGCTTAAAACTATTACTTATCGGCTAAAGTATTGAAAATTAAATGTAAAACAGTGAAAATCAGCAAAGATAACCAAAATACAAACTTTAATATTTTAAGGTTATAACAACAACTTTGACACAAGATGGACGAAAAATCAATGTCGCTTTTAATTACGAAAATGAAAGAGGAATTAGACAAACAAACAATAAATATTACGGAAGCTCTAACTAAAAGTTTGATGCTGAAAATCGACGAAAAAATCGAGCCAATTCTAAAGGAAAACATACGAATGAGGGAGGATATTTCTTTCCTACAGAATAAACTGAACTTTTTAGAAAACAAAACAAAGAAAAACAACATCATACTTCACGGTTTAGTGGAAAAAGACGAAAATAGGGGTTCCCTGCCCGACGAAATAGTGGAACAACTCCAACAAACTGGAGTACATGTTGAAAAATCGGATATTTGTGACGTATATAGAATCGGAAAGAGGGAGGAGAAAAAATGTAGACCGATACGTATATCCTTTTCGTCATTTTGGAAAAAAGCGGAAATAATGAAAAACAAGAAAAAACTGAATAATAATTTGTATTTGTCAGATGACTATCCCAGAGACATTTTACTAAAAAGGAAAGAATTACAAAAGAAATGTAGGGAAGAAAGAGAAAAGGGAAATCTTGCCTACATTAAGTATGACAAAATTATAGTGAAGGAGTCAAAATGGGCTGACAAGAGGAAACGCTCACCGTCAAAAACACCTCCATCCACAGACTCTGCCGAGAGTACATCGAGACATAACAATAAATTAAACAAAGTGGATGCTTTTTCATACATGAAAGCTCGTGCATACTCTATGTCAGAGAAAAATACCTACCTACAAATATAGGACAGGTGTGACACTGGTAACCGGCCTAAAACATATAACGTAGAACCAAAACATAAAATATATAATAGAAACATACAGATATTTCCCAAGCAGGCTAGTCACCACGGGAAATTAGACTATCACCCCCCAGGGTCAACACAGCAAAACACAAAGACAAACAGGTATAATAATATATACATAGCAACACTAAATACCAGAACACTTAGAAAAGATGAAACATTAATTGAGCTAGAAGAGGCAGTGAAATCAATTAAATGGGATATCATTGGGCTTAGCGAGGTTAGGAGACTCGGTGAAAAGATTGAGGAGCACGAAGATTATCTCTTTTTCCATATTGGTGAAACCCAAGGCCTACATGGAGTGGGGTTTATAATAAAAAAATCATTACGCAACAAAATTGTGGAATTTATAGGGGTAAATGAAAGAATTGCACTCCTTTCCATAAAATTAGGAAACCTAAGTGACCCATGGTCAATTATTCAAGTCTATGCACCAACTGAAGTAGCTGCAAAAACAGTCAAAGATCAGTTCTACTATAATCTCAACAAAACAATAGAAAGAGCAAACAAAAATCTCATCATAATGGGCGATTTCAATGGTCAGATTGGTGAAAGTAATTGCAACAAAAACCCAGCTATAAGAAGATACAGTACAGGGAAACTTAATGACAATGGACAACGCTTATTAAATTTCGCACTGCAAAATAACTTTTCAATAATGAACACATTTTTTAAAAAAAGAAAAGCCAAAAAGTGGACATGGATATCCCCTGATGGAAAGTACAAAAATGAAATTGATTTTATACTTACAAATAAACCAAAAATATTCAAGGATGTAGATGTAATAACTAACTTCAACTTTAACACTAACCACCGCTTACTGCGAGGGAAAATATATTCCACAATGCCAAAAAAATCAAGGAAACATATGCATAACAAGACAAAACATATTCAGATTCCTTTGCCAAGTTACATATTGGAAACTCTTCAGGAAACACTACAAAGTGTATGTGAGGCACAATCAGTTCAAGAAAATTATGATTGCATTGAGAAGGCATTGGTAGAGTTAAATAAAGTACTAAACACTCAAACAAATCATATAGACAGATTGGGGTATGAGGCAAGATATCTTATAGAAGAGAGGAGTAAATTACTAAAAGACAAGAAAGAGAATAGAAAAGAAATTACAGAAATTAGTAAAAACATTAAAGAAAGTATTAGAAAACATAGAAAGTCACATAGAAACATAACTATAAGTAACTTCATAAATAAATCGGGAGGAGTCCGCAAAGCTTTAAAGACATTACAGGAAAATAAAACATGGATAGCCGGTGTAAAATCAAAAGAGGGAAGCAAGGTAACAAATCGCAAACTTATAAACAGTATAGCTACAGATTTCTATGAAAACCTTTACTGGGACAACAAGACTGAAGAAATAGAATTAAACTATGACAAACAGAATGAAGACAGTATCCCATGCATCCTGAAAAGTGAAGTGACACAAGCTATTCTATCTCAAAAAAATGACAAATCCCCAGGAGACGATGGCATATCAAATGAGTTACTTAAAGGTACTATAGATGTTCTTGCTTCTCCCCTCACATCACTTTTTAATAAGGTTTTAAATACAGAAGAGATTCCAATGCAGTGGACACAAACAAAAATAATTCTAATTCATAAAAAAGGATGTAGAGACCAAATTAATAACTACAGACCTATAAGTCTTACATCTAATATATATAAAGTCTTCTCAAAAATCATATTAAACCGAATATCCAATAATCTTGATGAAAACCAACCAAGGGAACAGGGAGGGTTCCGCAATGGATACTCAACAATCGATCATATTCATGTCATAAAGCAGGTGGTAGAAAAGTATAATGAGTATGACATACCATTCTATATTGCCTTTATAGACTACAACAAAGCTTTTGACTCTATAAAACACAGCAATATATGGAAAGCCCTATTAGACCAAGGTATTGCCAAAAAATACATACGAATCATAAAAGAAATGTACAGAAACAGTACGGCTAAAATACAACTTGAGCAACCGGGAAGAGAGTTTAGGATACTAAAAGGTGTAAAACAAGGAGACCCATTATCACCAAAGCTCTTCTCGGCTGTACTCGAAAATATATTCAGAAACCTTATTTGGGACAATTATGGTTTAAACATAAATGGCGAGAAACTGAATCACTTAAGATTTGCAGATGACCTGATCCTATTATCAAATAATGCACAATCGCTCCAGGTTATGATACAACAATTAGACACAGAAAGCGAAAAAGTTGGATTATCAATGAACCAAGACAAAACCAAAATTATGACCAACTCCCAAAAAGAAACTATCACGCTAAGATCAAACATACTAGAATATGTAGATGAATACATATACCTCGGACAAACAGTATCACCAACAGAGCAAACATCGAATGAGGTAGATAGAAGAATATGTAATACCTGGAAAAAATACTGGGCTTTAAAGGAAATCATGAAAAATAAAGATATTCCCATGCCAGAAAAAGCCAAAGTATTCAACATATGCATCCTCCCATGTCTCACATATGGTTGCCAGACGTGGGGTTTAACTGATAAAAACCTTAAAAAACTAAAAATTTGTCAAAATAGTATAGAGAGAAGTATGCTTCATATTAAAAGAAAAGATAAAGTGAGACTCTCTAATATTAGATCCAGGACAAAAGTAAGGGATATATCAGTCACCATTAAAAAACTGAAGTGGAAATGGACAGGGCATTTTATGAGAGATAAGAGAAATAAGTGGACAAAATTGGTTACAGAATGGTACCCAAGAACGGGAAAAAGGAAAAGAGGTCGCCCTTGCCAGAGATGGGAGGATGACATACGAGAAACTGCAGGGAATATATGGCAAAGAAAAGCCAAAGATAGAAATTTATGGAGAACCCTGGAGGAAGCCTATGCCCATGGGCAAACTGATTAGAAAAGGGAAAAAAGAAGAACAAAAGGAAACAACATTATACCCAATATACCAGTGTCAAAATTATTTATTTCTTTATGTAAATATTAGTTTTTTGTAACAATGTATAAATCAGTTAATAAAGGCTTATATTATTATTATTATTTAGAAATCACAGACGGACACTTCAAAATTATTTACTTGTATAAATTAGTGGATTGAAATTTGCACAGAACTCCAAACTATCATAGAAACGGTCATCAAATTTGATCGCGAACGGATAAAGTTGGACCGTGGGTTCATCGTTAGAGTTACAGTTTCACCCGAGTTGGAATCCAATCTCGCTAACAACCTTAAGTGGATTGAGCAGTGTAGCAACACTCACAATTTTAGTTTACGACCATGAGAACGTTTTGCGAGTAATTTTGTATCACGAGGAAAAAGGACGAACAGGACGACATAGAATAAGGGACCGTTCAGATAGACCGGCGCGGAGAGCATCGGAGAGCATTTCTTTTTTCACACAGACCGGCCGTTCAAATTGCTCTGCTCTCCGTGCCGGTCTGTGTGAACGGACACGCGGATGAGTTCGGAGCCGAGCGTACGCTCTTGGGCCGGACGGCAGAGCAATTAGGCCTACGGTCGGCTGTGCGAGCATGAAAGAGCACGCGAACGGAGCCGGTCGGATGCTCGAGCGCGAAAGAGCACGAGCATGGAGCAGCCGACCGGCTCGACGAGCAGCCGAGCGGATGCTCTTAATATTTCACACAGAGCGTATTGGGAGCATCCTCGGGCATCCTCTTATCATAAAAGAGATAAAATCCTACTAATATTATAAATGTGAAAGTGTGGATGTTTGGATGTTTAGATGTTTGTATGTTTGTATGTTTGGATGTTTGGATGTTTGTTACTCAATCACGCCGCAACTACTGAACCGATTTGGCTGAAATTTTGAATGGAGATAGCTTATGCCCTGACTTAAAACATATGCTACTTTTTATCCCGGAAAAGTATTCCTGTGGGACTAAAATAGATATAATCTTCCAAAAACGCCATAGAGGGCGCTGACTGTTCTTAGGTAAATCACGTTCACATAACACATTATTGCAATAGTTTGCTGTGTTGCATGCATTGGCAACACATAGGCTACTTTTTATCCTGGAAAAAATGCACAGTTCCCATGGGATTTTGAAAAACCCGAAGTCTATATCTACAACTATAGGTAGATTATTATAGCGAACTTCCTTGATAGAAAGTATAAAGGTTGGAAAAGGGATCGGGAACGGGAACCGGGAATCAACGATTCCCTCGGGATTTGTTCAAAACCGAAATTTACGCGAGCGAAGCTGCGGGCAGAAGCTATCACACATAATCACAATACCAATCCTACTAATCCTACTATCCTACTAATCCTCCTACTATCCTACTTCCTACTAATATTATAAATGTGAAAGTGTGGATGTTTGGATGTTTAGATGTTTGTATGTTTGTATGTTTGGATGTTTGTTACTCAATCATGGCGCAACTACTGAACCGATTTGGCTGAAATTTTGAATGGAGATAGCTTATGCCCTGACTTAAAACATAGGCTACTTTTTATCCCGGAAAAGTATTCCTGTGGGACTAAAATAGATATAATCTTCCAAAAACGCCATAGAGGGCGCTGACTGTTCTTAGGTAAATCACGTTCACATAACACATTATTGCAATAGTTTGCTGTGTTGCATGCATTGGCAACACATAGGCTACTTTTTATCCTGGAAAAAATGCACAGTTCCCATGGGATTTTGAAAAACCCGAAGTCTATATCTACAACTATAGGTAGATTATTATAGCGAACTTCCTTGATAGAAAGTATAAAGGTTGGAAAAGGGATCGGGAACGGGAACCGGGAATCAACGATTCCCTCGGGATTTGTTCAAAACCGAAATTTACGCGAGCGAAGCTGCGGGCAGAAGCTATCACACATAGTCACAATACCAATCCTACTAATCCTACTATCCTACTAATCCTACTAATCCTCCTACTATCCTACTAATCCTACTTAATATTATAAATGTGAAAGTGTGGATGTTTGGATGTTTAGATGTTTGTATGTTTGTATGTTTGGATGTTTGGATGTTTGTTACTCAATCACGCCGCAACTACTGAACCGATTTGGCTGAAATTTTGAATGGAGATAGCTTATGCCCTGACTTAAAACATAGGCTACTTTTTATCCCGGAAAAGTATTCCTGTGGGACTAAAATAGATATAATCTTCCAAAAACGCCATAGAGGGCGCTGACTGTTCTTAGGTAAATCACGTTCACATAACACATTATTGCAATAGTTTGCTGTGTTGCATGCATTGGCAACACATAGGCTACTTTTTATCCTGGAAAAAATGCACAGTTCCCATGGGATTTTGAAAAACCCGAAGTCTATATCTACAACTATAGGTAGATTATTATAGCGAACTTCCTTGATAGAAAGTATAAAGGTTGGAAAAGGGATCGGGAACGGGAACCGGGAATCAACGATTCCCTCGGGATTTGTTCAAAACCGAAATTTACGCGAGCGAAGCTGCGGGCAGAAGCTATCACACATAGTCACAATACCAATCCTACTAATCCTACTATCCTACTAATCCTACTAATCCTCCTACTATCCTACTAATCCTACTAATATTATAAATGTGAAAGTGTGGATGTTTGGATGTTTAGATGTTTGTATGTTTGTATGTTTGGATGTTTGGATGTTTGTTACTCAATCACGCCGCAACTACTGAACCGATTTGGCTGAAATTTTGAATGGAGATAGCTTATGCCCTGACTTAAAACATAGGCTACTTTTTATCCCGGAAAAGTATTCCTGTGGGACTAAAATAGATATAATCTTCCAAAAACGCCATAGAGGGCGCTGACTGTTCTTAGGTAAATCACGTTCACATAACACATTATTGCAATAGTTTGCTGTGTTGCATGCATTGGCAACACATAGGCTACTTTTTATCCTGGAAAAAATGCACAGTTCCCATGGGATTTTGAAAAACCCGAAGTCTATATCTACAACTATAGGTAGATTATTATAGCGAACTTCCTTGATAGAAAGTATAAAGGTTGGAAAAGGGATCGGGAACGGGAACCGGGAATCAACGATTCCCTCGGGATTTGTTCAAAACCGAAATTTACGCGAGCGAAGCTGCGGGCAGAAGCTATCACACATAGTCACAATACCAATCCTACTAATCCTACTATCCTACTAATCCTACTAATCCTCCTACTATCCTACTAATCCTACTTAATATTATAAATGTGAAAGTGTGGATGTTTGGATGTTTAGATGTTTGTATGTTTGTATGTTTGGATGTTTGGATGTTTGTTACTCAATCACGCCGCAACTACTGAACCGATTTGGCTGAAATTTTGAATGGAGATAGCTTATGCCCTGACTTAAAACATAGGCTACTTTTTATCCCGGAAAAGTATTCCTGTGGGACTAAAATAGATATAATCTTCCAAAAACGCCATAGAGGGCGCTGACTGTTCTTAGGTAAATCACGTTCACATAACACATTATTGCAATAGTTTGCTGTGTTGCATGCATTGGCAACACATAGGCTACTTTTTATCCTGGAAAAAATGCACAGTTCCCATGGGATTTTGAAAAACCCGAAGTCTATATCTACAACTATAGGTAGATTATTATAGCGAACTTCCTTGATAGAAAGTATAAAGGTTGGAAAAGGGATCGGGAACGGGAACCGGGAATCAACGATTCCCTCGGGATTTGTTCAAAACCGAAATTTACGCGAGCGAAGCTGCGGGCAGAAGCTATCACACATAATCACAATACCAATCCTACTAATCCTACTATCCTACTAATCCTACTAATCCTCCTACTATCCTACTAATCCTACTAATATTATAAATGTGAAAGTGTGGATGTTTGGATGTTTAGATGTTTGGATGTTTGGATGTTTGTTACTCAATCACGCCGCAACTACTGAACCGATTTGGCTGAAATTTTGAATGGAGATAGCTTATGCCCTGACTTAAAACATAGGCTACTTTTTATCCCGGAAAAGTATTCCTGTGGGACTAAAATAGATATAATCTTCCAAAAACGCCATAGAGGGCGCTGACTGTTCTTAGGTAAATCACGTTCACATAACACATTATTGCAATAGTTTGCTGTGTTGCATGCATTGGCAACACATAGGCTACTTTTTATCCTGGAAAAAATGCACAGTTCCCATGGGATTTTGAAAAACCCGAAGTCTATATCTACAACTATAGGTAGATTATTATAGCGAACTTCCTTGATAGAAAGTATAAAGGTTGGAAAAGGGATCGGGAACGGGAACCGGGAATCAACGATTCCCTCGGGATTTGTTCAAAACCGAAATTTACGCGAGCGAAGCTGCGGGCAGAAGCTATCACACATAGTCACAATACCAATCCTACTAATCCTACTATCCTACTAATCCTACTAATCCTCCTACTATCCTACTAATCCTACTAATATTATAAATGTGAAAGTGTGGATGTTTGGATGTTTAGATGTTTGTATGTTTGTATGTTTGGATGTTTGGATGTTTGTTACTCAATCACGCCGCAACTACTGAACCGATTTGGCTGAAATTTTGAATGGAGATAGCTTATGCCCTGACTTAAAACATAGGCTACTTTTTATCCCGGAAAAGTATTCCTGTGGGACTAAAATAGATATAATCTTCCAAAAACGCCATAGAGGGCGCTGACTGTTCTTAGGTAAATCACGTTCACATAACACATTATTGCAATAGTTTGCTGTGTTGCATGCATTGGCAACACATAGGCTACTTTTTATCCTGGAAAAAATGCACAGTTCCCATGGGATTTTGAAAAACCCGAAGTCTATATCTACAACTATAGGTAGATTATTATAGCGAACTTCCTTGATAGAAAGTATAAAGGTTGGAAAAGGGATCGGGAACGGGAACCGGGAATCAACGATTCCCTCGGGATTTGTTCAAAACCGAAATTTACGCGAGCGAAGCTGCGGGCAGAAGCTATCACACATAATCACAATACCAATCCTACTAATCCTACTATCCTACTAATCCTCCTACTATCCTACTAATATCATAAATGTGAAAGTGTGGATGTTTGGATGTTTAGATGTTTGGATGTTTGGATGTTTGGATGTTTGTTACTCAATCACGCCGCAATTACTAAACCGATTTGGCTGAAATTTTGAAAGGAGATAGATTATACCCTGACTTAAAACATAGGCTACTTTTTATCCCGGAAAAATCTACAGTTCCCACGGGATTTTGAAAAAAACCGAAATCTCTAGCTACAACTATAGGTAGATTACTATAGCAAACTTCCTTGAAAGTAGGTGTAAAGGTTAGAAAAGGGAGCGGGAATGGGAACCGGAAATCCACGACTCCCTCGGGATTTGTGAAAAACCAAAATTCTCGCGGGCGAAGCCGCGGGTATTCTCTAGTGGATTTATATTAAATTAACAATGTATTTAAGGTATTTAATTAGATAAGGATTAATGCTGTATTGGTTGAAATGGCTTCGAAAATTAGCCATTATTAGTCGTAAAAAGTAAATGACCAAAATATTTTATTGTGGGATATCCATAAGAGATAGACATATACCATCGCGGACTTTTCTGTAGACCTTTTCAATGTGTACAATACTTAGTACATTATTTTGATAAATCTCGTAGGGTTCAGCCTGCGTTTGCAATGTAAGCGGAAAAAATGTAATTATTTACGACATCACATTAGAAACCTCAAAAATAACATTATTTCTCCACTATTTAATGGATGTTATTATACATATAAACCTTCCTCTTGAACCACTCTATCTATTAAAAAAACCGCATCAAAATCCGTTGCGTAGTTTTTAAGATTTAAGCATACAAAGGGACATAGGGACATAGGGATATAGGGACGGAGAAAGCGACTTTGTTTTATACTATGTAGTGATGTAGGTATAGATAGAATAGATTAGATAATACTATATACGACAGAATTCGTACCAATGCATAAATTGATCTTTTACCATAATTTGTACCTATTAAAGCTCGTTTAAACCGCATTATCGCTCGCTTTGTAGTCGTATCCTTAGACTTTATTAGAGATTCCTCTATTTTCCGAAGTTGTTAAAGAATTTGGTTTTTTAGAATGGTGTATTTGAATTGCTTCTAAAAAGGCAAGTTTATCTGAGCTTCACGTAATAAATATTTAGTAAGCCTAGGTATTATGTAAACATGACTAGAATTAATCCCGTGCTTGTCCCGGTATCCCAGCGCGGCGTTAATTGTGATAAATCTAGAAATCCTGGGCACTATGTCATGATTCATATTCGAGCGTAACAACTACTAACGCTTTAGCCTCACTCATTGGGTGCTTAATTGAAATTATAATCGACTTTAATACATAAATTAAACGTAGTGATCCGGAAGCCGACGAACTAATTTTTTAGTGATTAATAACTGACTGAATCTTCATATACAAAAAATCAGCTGGTTATTAATAATATTCTACAGCGTCCTCCACTCCTAATAGGTACTTATTTCCAAATAATGAGGTTATAAAAATGATTAATAACTAGCTGATTTTATCAGATATTATCAGAGAATCAGCTTTTTGATTAATTATTTTATACAATGTAGATTTCGTCCGAGTAATGTACGAGTGAGAAAATAAGAAAAAGTTAGCTTCAGCTGTCAGTTAGGTGAAGTGTGAAGACTTTTCATTGTTCCAAATTCTTAATCTCGGCGTTAAGTCAAATAAATCCTAAAATCCGGACAAATCCTTTGGTAATCTTCCTAGATAGAGTAGGTACCTACCTACCTGAAACTTGATAAAATATTCAATTAAAAAAATTAGAATTTCATTCTAAGCGTCAGTTATTTTTGAATACCGTGTTTCATTTTCAATTCGAATCAGATAAATCATGAAATAATGGTATGTACCTATAGAATAAACAGTTGGTTACCTTTTTTTTTTTTTTTTCGTGGTGGAAAGCTTTATGGCTACCCCCGTTCTTTGGGCAGAACGGGGGTTATGTGGGACTCCCCCCCTAGTGGGGGTATACCCTAACTAAAACCACCACGGCTGCTCCCTCTTGCTGACTATGCTGGACGCCTGGGGAACCCGTTGTATACTTCCCAGGCGTCTGTCAGCCGCCCCGGCCACCTGCCGGGGCTCCCGCGTTAAAGAGGGGGGGATCGGGACAGCGTGATCCCCCCCTCAGACAGTGAGGAGACTATGAGTGGCGGGCAGCTAGCCCAATAGCTACCCGCCGTCTCCCGAGGGAAGCTGGCGAGCGGCGAATAACCGCCGCCTTCTTCCCCCCCGTCTGCGCCGGAGCGGATGCGCGTCGAGAGCCTCTTCGCGCGCCCGCTCCGCGGCCTCCTTCTGCGAGATAACGTCCTCGCAGAAGTCGGCCACAGCATCCCAAGACCCCTCGCTGCTCAGCATGGCAAGTACGACGCCGGGCAGCGAGAGGTCTCGGCCAATTGTTGCCACCAGAGTGCGGCGCTGGGGGGCCCAGTGGCTACACTCCTCTAGAGTGTGCTGGGCCGTGTCGTCCCCAGCACCGCACTCATGGCACGACGGGGTCGGTTCTCTCCTGGCGACTTTGTGCAGGTAATGGCCGAAGCATCCGTGCCCGGTCAACACCTGCACCAGCCGGAAGGAGAGGGACCCGTGCCTTCGCTGGCACCACCGCTCCAGAACCGGGCGGATGGCGTCTATGGTGCGCTTGCCATAGACGGCATCCGCCAGGTCGGCCTTCCACCTTTCCCGCATTCTGCGGGCAGCCATGCGCTGCGCTCGGCCAACTGCTTCGGGAGCCGGGCGTTCCCCCCTTGCCCGGCTCTCCACTCTTACGCGGTGCGTCTCGGCGAGCACGCCGGCCTCCAACTCCCAAGGGGGAGTGCCCGCCAAAACGCAGGCGGTCGCAAAGGCTACGGTGACGTAAGCCCGGCAAATCCGGTTCGCCACCACCCTCTGCGGCCTCCGCAGAAGGGCCCTGGTTTCCGGTCCGAGTGCGTCGAACCAGATAGGAGCCCCATACGTTGCCATGCTCTTGACGACCCCCGCAAATAGGCGACGGCATGGGGCCTCAGGGCCCCCCACGTTTGAAACAGTTGGTTACCTAAATATTAAGGTAGAAATGAATGTTCCTTTATCTATCCTATATCCTTTTGCGATGAAACTTGTGACAGATATACTAGCTTGCATTTTGAACACGGTTTGTGGATACTTATCACTATGTGTGGTTCTTTTTATCACATTTCATCCCCGAAAAGAGTTCACTCAATAACGACATTATGTATGGTCTAAGATCCCGCTATACAACGACCTTCACCGAGATGTTTATTTGATGAAACGTATTTTATATTTAATTTAACATGTCAATAAATATATTGCATATGGGTTGCCTAACAAATTTCAGTCCAGGATATGATTATTTAATAAATAAAAAATAAAAAATAAATTTCAACATTTCACCGGTTTGATTTATTAGACAAATTCTATACCAATCGAAAGTATGATGCCCATAGAATATGCAAACGTTGGGTTGCTTATTCTTTTCCGGTCACAACTCTCGGGTAGCCAGGTGTAAACAGGTAAATCGATACTAGCATTTTGCACCGGTCTGATTATAGAATTAAAATTAAATGAAAATAAAGATGATTTCATTATAAATTTGTCTAATAACCAAACCAGTGAAATGTTTAAAAAAAATTTTTTTTTTTTTCAATTATTAAATAATCATATCCTGGAGTGGAATTTGTTAGGCAACCCATATGCAATATATTTATTGACGTATTTAAATTAAATATAAAATACGTTTCATCAAATAAGCATCTCGGTGAAGGTCGTTGTATGGCGGGATCCTATACTAGTACGTACATAATTTATCTAAGTACTCTACTACCCTATCACTACGTTTGCTTAGTGCTTCATTAAAATGGCTCTAACCATGTAATATACATACATAATTAAACGGCTGATGTAGTAACTGCCTATTATGTAATCGCATTCCTGGGTGTATTAACATCCTTATTACGAGAGCAGGAACAATTAGGTAAGTACCTACCTACCTACTTTTTTACTATCTATACTTACTAATAAATAAAATTGAAGTGTCTGTCTGTAATTTCGAAATAACTACCACATATTAAGCTCATATGGTTATTTGAACGATACCATAACCGAATCACATGTTTTTAAAATTTTTGTCTGTCTGTCTGTCTGTTTGAACGGGCTAATCTTCGGAACGGCTGAACCGATTTTGACGGGACTTTCACAGACAAGTAGAGGATTAACCAAGGAGTAACATAGGCTACTTTTTTAACCGACTTTCAAAAAAGGAGTTGTGTTGAAATCGGTAAATACAGATGTTAAAAATCAGCCAAGTGCGAGTCGGGCCTCGCTCTTTCAGGGTTCCGTACATAATTATGAACAATATAATATTTTGGGTCTAAGAAATATTTAATTTCCGAGCTAGATATCGCAATAAACCGTGAAAGAAAAACCCAAAAAAATGTTCGTTTATTTTGGTCACAGCTTATAAACTATTTATTAAATCGTTGTTTTCAGTATTTGTTGTTTAAATAGTGCATATAGTACATAATATACTGAAATATCATATTCCCAACTAGTTTAGTTTTTGAGATAGCCCCCGTCACAAAAATGGTCTAAAACTGACAACTTTGATGGCCTCCCATTCCCTTATTTTTTGAGATAAAAATAAAAAAAATATATATTTGTACTCTACTTAATGAGCTCTAAACAATGATACCCCACAAGCTAGGGTAAAGAAAAAATTTTTTTTCCGGCTCCTTTTTCATGTATGGGAGCCCCCCTGAAAAATAATTTAATTCAATTTCTAATTCAATATTTGATTTTGGGTTAACGTTTTACACTAAATACCAAAATTTCAGGTTTGTAACTCATTTCGTCTGCGAGCTAGAGACCTGTGACCGGCGGACAGACGGACAGACAGACAGACAGACAGACAGACAGACAGACAGACAGACAGCCGAGTGACATTGATAGGGCTCCATTTTTTACCCTTCGGGTACGGAACCCTAAAAACGCCCTGATAGGTATTTTCGCTGCGCGCGATCGCGACGGCCGACGCGGACGCTCGCGCTCCCCGCGCCGCGCCACGCGCCCCTGCGCCCTGCGCCCGCCGTACGCGGTACCGCGGTACGCCGCCGCGCGGCGGGGGGCGGGTGGACCAGAAATTTACTTATCCCTCAGGATTTGTGAAAAATCGAAATTCACGCGGGCGAAGCCGCGGGCAAAAGCTAGTGTAAAAATAAAGCTTATTTCAATGTCTTAAGATTCTATTTTAAATGCGATTAAAATCTGCTCTGCTCTCAGCGCCGGTCTATCTGAAAGGTCCCTAAGGCAAGGAATAGGTACTGCCTAGGAAAACCGCCTCGTTGGTCTAGTGACTAGTAGAGTTGGTAGTTGGCGATGTTCCACCCCCGTGCCTCGGAGAGCACGTTAAGCAGTCGTTCCCGGTTAATATCACTATCATGTGACAATAGACCAATAGTCGTTAAAGCTCGCCATCCCGGATTGGAGCAGCGTGGTGGGTCTAAGCTCTAAATCCCTCTCTCCTATGAGAGAAGAGGCCTATGCCCAGCAGTGGGACGTTAAAAGCTGCTGGTGGTGGTGGAAGGAATAGGGCAATGTGAGTAGGTCAAGTTGAAGCGGCTGGGCCTTGAGAATTTTGTAAAATTTTACAGATTTGTTTCAGTACCTACTGCTAATTAGTGATGTTTCACTCCCGTATCCCGGAGAGCACGTTAGGCCATCGGTCCCAATGTCATCATCGTCATGTCACAATAGTTATTAAAGCCTACCAACAAATGTCAGAGTGCTTAGTCTAAGATCGGAGCACTCGAAAACGAACTCGAAAACTATTGATCGATTTCAGAGTAAAATAGACCTAAAATGGCTTGTATTAAGGTTTGAGTTCGCCAATACATTCAGCATTCGAACACAACGAGCGCCCCAAGCAGAAATGTTGTAAAATACATATACGAACTATGGAATTACGACTTTAAAATACGAGTATTTGAGTTCATTTTGCTCTGAATTCACTTGTGATTCGATCAATAGTTTTCGAGTTCGTTTTCGAGTGCTCCGATCTTAGACTAAGCACTCGTTTGTGGTTTGAGGGTTGTGTGACCTTGTTTCGGAAGCCCGTATCAATCGATTGTTTTTCAATCGGTTAAATATTATTGTCTTTCATTTAAAACTATTTTGATTCATGTACGTAAAGCGGGTCGGATTGTGCCCGTATACCTTTGTAAACATTGTACTCGTCAGTAGTAAATATTACTCACATAACACTACCTACAAACTTCACAATATGTTACTTCATCATAATATAAACGTGCAGTGCCAACATATTTAATATTCCTTCAACAAATTGAAATGAATATACCATACTCACATTTCAGCTGCAATGTTTAGAAGTCATTTTAGAAAATGAAACCACGCGACTGCGTCAGTGTGATTTAAAGTTGTGGAAATATTCTCGTTTTAGCAAATAACATGTAAGCATATAATGACGGAGCAAAAGTATTTTTAATAAGCAGTAAATTTCCCAGGTGTTCGTGTAATTTATTTCCCTGTTCATTTCATTCCTTCTATGGTATAAAATAGTTGTAAGAAAATATTTCTCGCGCGGTCGGCGGCTCATAGTTCTGGAATTAGCTTAAGCCGGGTGCAGGTGATAGGCTTTTTTCCTTTTTTTTCAGTCCAAATTTTAAGTAATAATATATTTATTTTTAAAGAAGGGGGACAATTTCAACGTAGACCAATTATTGTTTTTGTCTAATAGAGTAGACTCGCCATTGCCGAAAATGCCTGGCGCGCATCATGATAAATTATCATGGTTTATTAAAATTTGCGTGAATTGTTTTTGTATTCCGTCATGTGACACATAATTTTTAAGTCAGTGTAGGGTACATACGTATATACGAGTATATGTGGACCGAGAGAAACTCAAAATTTGGCAGAAAATATTTCTCGCGAATTCATACAAGTAAAACGTCGAATGGCCACTCTACTTACTGCTTCCGTCAGGTGTGATCGTGGTGAAGCGTTTGTCTATAATGTATTAATAAAAATTGTGTTTTTTTTTGTTCAAGTTTTTCATTAAAACTTACACGTCTTAAGGCACAGCTGTCAGAGGTAGGTACCTAGACTAGATATTCGTTACGTTCAAACCATATTCCAAGATTTTTTTTTCTTGTTTTCAATGTGCACCCCTCTCAATACACCGCATTAGCAGAACGATGCCGTTTGCGGGGAATTTCATTAGTCATTCCCGGCGGTGAGCGTTTCATCATAGATTCCTCGCGAGCATCGCAGCCTCCCGGATAAATATAGAAAAGTGGGCCTCGATACCTATTAAAATGGATGATATTCGAAATAATTGACACTCCGTAATGAATATAAATATTTATTTAGACGTATTATTGTATTGTCCAATCGTTTAAACTTTATTTTGATACAATCTATATATCTATATATATAAAAATGAATCCCTATTTTCCTTGATCACGACATCACGCGTGAACGGCAGAACCGATTTTGACGAAATTTGCTATAGAGGTAGACTAGACCTTGGAGAAGGACATAGGCTACTTTTTATCCCGGAAAATTATAGAATACCTATAAGATTCTTAAAAACGCGTACTAAGTCGCGGGTATCAGCTAGTCTATACTAATATAATAAAGCGGAAGAGTTTGTTTGTTTGAACGCGCTAATCTCAGGAACTACTGGACCGATTTCAAAAATTCTTTCACCACCACCACGGGCGAAGCCGGGGCGGACCGCTAGTAATTAATAATTACGATGTTAGAGGCGCTTTTTAAAAACACCTTGGACGGTCTTCCGATCCACCTCGGAAAAACTGAAGTTGAGACAGACTTATGTGGACTGTGCAACTGTGAACTCTGAAGTTCTTTGCCCATATCTACAGAAATACGGATTCATTATTGAGTGCTTGGTCATATAGGACCGGGTGGAAGGCAAATGATTAAAGAACATTCACTTATACTCGATGTATAGATTTAAAAAAAGCGGTGACCCAGAAAACTGTTGTGTAATTGTTCCCGCTCGCCAACTCGCCGGATGTGACACTTGACTGCCTCGTTGGTCTCGCGGTTAGTACGTTCGACTGTGGATCATGAGGTCCTGGGTTCGATTCCCGGGTCGGGCCAAAAAAAAAAAATATTCGAGGTATTGGGTTTTCTGTCAAGAAATTCTCAGTGCCAGCCCGGAGTTGGAAGTTGGCGGTGTTAGATACACCCCCGTGCCTCGGAGAGCACGTAAAGCCGTCGGTCCTGCGCCTGATCTCTCTCCGGTCGTGTCGCATTGGCGTCCTATCGGACTATGAGAGTGAGGGAATAGAGAGTGCACCTGTGTATGCGCACACACTTGTGCACTATAATATCTCCTGCGTAGATGGCTAGTCTCTGCTTCGGTTGAGATTGGCCGCCGTGGCCGAAATTCGGTCAGGAGGATGTGACACAAATCGCGAACTATCAAGTGGTCCAATCATACACCTATTTAGGAGCGTTGATTTCGAACAACGGGGGCTGCATAGACGAAATAAAACGACGTATGGCGATATCTAGGTCAGCCATGGACAAGTTGCAGAAGATATGGAGAAACCGCAAGATAACCAAGGCCACTAAGACCCGCCTAGTTAGAGCGCTTGTATTCCCCATATTCCTCTACGCTTCGGAAACGTGGACCCTGCGAGAAAGTGAGAAGAAGAGAATAGACCCTCTCGAGATGTGGTGCTGGAGAAGAATGTTGAGAGTATCTTGGAGTCAATCCTCGAAGAACTCGGCATCAATCAGCGTCTGTCCCCCATTGTACAAGCTCGCATACTCACTTTCTTTGGTCACGTGTCAAGACGTAATGACATCTCGATTGAACGTCTTGTAGTCCAGGGAAGAGTAGAGAGCACAAGAGCGCGTGGCAGATCGCCTATGAGATGGACAGACCAGGTGAAGGCAGCGGTAGATGTCCTACTACATGAATGCACTAGGAAGGCAGCTGTTAGAGAGGAGTGGAGGCGCATAGTGAAGCGTGCCACAACACCCAAGTGACGACCACGACCGCTCTGTCAAGAGCGTATCGACGAAGAAGAATTATTCCCACAACCTTCATAAGTAGAAGAGCATCGCGTTGGAGACAAGGAGAAACAAGGAAGGAGTAATAAATGTAGAGAACTAGAGGATGCCCGCGGCTTCTCCCGCGTGAGTTTCGGTTTTTCACAAATCCCGAGGGAATCGTGGATTTCCGGTTCCCGTTCCCGCTCCCTTTTCCAACCTTTATACCTACTTTCAAGAAAGTTTGCTATAGTAATCTATAGCTGTAGCTATAGATTTCGGTTTTTTCAAAATCCCGTGGGAACTGTGGATTTTTCCAGGATAAAAAGCCTATGTTTTAAGTCAGGGCATAATCTATCTCCATTCAAAATTTCAGCCAAATCGGTTCAGTAGTTGCGGCGTGATCGAGTAACAAACATCCAAACATCTAAACATCCAAACATCCACACTTTCACATTTATAATATTAAGTAGGAAGTAGGATAATATATCTATGCTATTAAATAAAATTACCATACATATTATAATTTAATTATTTATTCAACCTAATACAACAAGTTCAGAAATAAGTATCTACTTGGGTATAATTATTATGCTAACTGAGATTAATTTTAATGAAGTGACGGGCATTGCTACGCTGCTGTAGGTATGATTCTAACTAATCATTTCAAAGGGAACATGAATAAGGCATGTTTACATTAACCGCATATAATTTCCACGAAGGTTGTATCTATTCGCTTTGCGGTTGAATCGTAAAGGAATCAAATGCGTATCATACTAGCTATAAAAAAATCTAGTATAATTTCTCAACATAAACAAATATTTTACGTATAGAATTTTATTAATTAAAAACAAACATTTTAGAGCCCTACTCATTTCAACAGTGCCTAGCCACAGAATAATAACTAGTACCTAAAGGGCCTAGCTAGTAATTAAGATGTTTTTTATTCATCTACAAGGTATTAAAGCGCAGCGCATCATTGGTACCCCACTAAGTGGTCAGATTTCCCGCATTGGTAAAAAAAAAAGTTATTAATTTTTCTGACAAAAATTCTCAGTAGCAGTTCAGTATTATATAGTATATAGTATTCTAAGTTTGCACACTTCCAAAACTTTACCAATTACTAAATATCGAGACAATGTAATATATAAGGCAAAATGAACCCAAAGAATCTTATTTTAAAGTCGCAATTCAATAGGTACTTCAAATATTTAATTTTATTTTATAACATTTCTGTTTGGGGCGTTGCATTGGCTGAAAACGAAAGCTGAATGTATTGGCGAACTCGAAATTTAAAATACGCCGGTTTAGGTCCATTTCACTCTGAAGTCATTGTATTTCGATACGTAGTTAAGTATTTAGTAAAGTTTTCGAGGTGTGCAAAGTGAGACTAACCATACAGAGGTGGGAACTTGGCGGGGTTACAATTCTGTACCTACTATACCTACCGTACTCTCGGAGTGCATGTAAAGCCCTCGGTACTGCACTTGATTGCTGTCCAGGTGTATCGAATTCATGTCAAGCAGCACGCTGGACTATGAGAGTGAGGGAATAGAGAGTGCACCCGTATTTGCGTATCACCTGCGTAGTTTGCTAGTCTCTATTGAGATTGGCCGCTATGGCCAAAACTCGGTCAAAACAACATTACTATTACATATAACTACATAAATGCACAGAAAGGAGATTGTTGAAGTAAAGTAGATTAATCTATACTAATAAATAAAATTGAAGTGTCTGTCTGTAATATCGAAATAACTACCTCATATTAAGCTCATATGGTTATTTGAACGCTACCATAACCGAATCACACGTTTTTAAAATTTTTGTCTGTCTGTCTGTCTGTCTGTCTGTCTGTCTGTCTGTCTGTCTGTTTGAACGGGCTAATCTTCGGAACGGCTGAACCGATTTTAACGGGACCTTCACATACAAGTAGAGAATTAACCAGGGAGTAACATAGGCTACTTTTTTAACCGACTTTCAAAAAAGGAGGAGTTGTGTTTTTCTACCTATGTACACCGATATCTCCGAGATTTCTGAACCGATTTGCATAATTTTTTTTTTTAATCGAAAGAAAAACATTGCGACCCTGTTCTATAAAAAATTTGGATTCCAACTCCTCAATCCTGATGCTGTAGGGGACCTAATCCCCAAAACTAATGGGTTTTAGAAACTTTCGGTTATTTAAATTGATATTGGGGGTACCAATTAAATACTTTATCGTTGAATGAACTCGAGTAGGTACATATCCAACTCCTCAACCCTGATGCTGTAAGGAATTGTATTCTGAAATCGTGGGGATCCCACGGGATTTTTCCGTTTTGGGGACGGGTTTCTACAGATAAGCTACTTTTTGTTCGGGAAAATCAAAAGTTCCCACGGGATTTTTAAAAACCTAAATCCACACGGGCGAAGCCGTGGGCATCATCTAGTTAAAACTAAGATAAGAAGAGGTGGTTACAGATTCATCCGGAATGCTAATGAAGATTAAATTAAGATTTTCTCAAAATAAAAAGTAAGGAGACTCAATAAATTAATAAAAGTAGCATAATTAAGACGAAAGGGATCTTAATCTGTCGCGAGATTAAGATAAAGCGCGGACTTTGAGTCAGAACTAATTTAAGAGTTGGGAAGATTTGTGTTGCGTAGGGAAGGCTTTGTCTTATTAGGACAAAAGGTGAAGTTTTAAAGTTGGTAGAATTAAAACGTACATAGACATCATTTGTCCTGATTTAGTTTCTGAGGAAACAAAGAAGAAGGAAACAAACAGAGGAATAAATTACATACATACTTGTCGATTCTTATTTTAGGAACCATCTTATTTAAACAGTAGACAATTTTGAGGTAAAATATAACATATTTATAAACCTTTCAGAGAATATAGGTAGGTAGGTATTTATTATAATTTCCTGTTGATGAAATCAAATGAAATTGAAAGCAAAATAAAAACCAGGTATTGGTGTCTTAATTAAGAACACGAGCTATTTCTAATCAAACTTTTTGCTTCGTATACTGAAGTTCAAAGGATAGTAATCACGATTCCCGTTCAATGCATCCCGTTTTTTTTTTTCATTATTTTTTTCATTCTACATCAAAGAAAGCTCTTTGTGTACGAGTACTAGTTGGTATATATGACTACGCTCGCGTGGATTTAGGTTTTAAAAATGTTTCTTCATTATATCTTTCATACCACCTCTTTTTAGGGTTCCGTAGTAAACAAGGAACCCTTATAGTTTCGCCATGTCCGTCCGTCTGTCCGTCCGTCCTCGGTTAATCTCAGAGACTATTAGTGCTAGAAATCCGTAATTTGGCATGAGTATAAATATTAATCACGCCGACAAAGTGGTGAAATAAAATTTTGATATTTTTTTTTAGGGTAGCTCCCCTATATGTAAAGTGGGGATGAATATTTTTTTTCTCGTCTACTCCATAGTGTGGGGTATCGTTGAATAGGTCTTTTAAAAATACTGTGGGTGTGGGAACATCATTTTTCAATTTCTAGATCCGTTTGTAAAATATGATGTTTTAAAGTGCAAATTTTTATTAGAGTCAAGTGTCTCCCCCCTCTATCAGCCAAATGGCAGTATATAGGAACTTGAAAAAATTCACACCAGTAGGGTATATAATCAATTTTAAAGGAAAACTATCACGGCTAAGTAGGGTTCACAGGTTAAGGAGTTATATCTGTTTTTCGAGGATTGTGACTACGGAACCCTACACTGCGCGTGGCCCGCCACGCACTTGGCCGGTTTTTTTTTATATAGGAATACCTGATGATAAGGGTTAAGTGATTACCGCCACCCAAGAGAATTAGCAGCACCTCAGAAACCATTAGTGGTTTCTCAGGTGCTGGCAAGGCATTAGGCCTTGCCAGCTTTTGATGAAGGGGACTGACTCTTCAGCTCGCTGCTGGAACACATCGGATGCTTTGCGGCAGATTACGGCTGAAGTGGATTCCTAACACAAAGCGGTGATACCATCTAGATTAAGTTGTGTGGTATCAGGCACAACGACCCGTTGAGGGGTAGACACCAGTAGGGTATATAATCAATTTTAAAGGAAAACTATCACGGCTAAGTAGGGTTCACAGGTTAAGGAGTTATATCTGTTTTTCGAGGATTGTGACTACGGAACCCTAAACTGGGCGTGGCCCGCCACGCACTTGGCCGGTTTTTATTTTATCCTATATCCTAAATGTTGTATAAGAAAACTAATTATCTTACACACTACATATAATTCAAAAGAAGAATCAAAAGATGGTAAAGAACCATGAATTTGTCGCCGCGCATATGTGTAGTAAAACATCAGTAGGCGTTATTGGAAAAACAGACGTATATTAATAGCGTTACGTTTTAATTTAGGCTGCTTTGAATGTTAAGACAATTCTGTGCTTTCGAATAATGCAATCTTTAGGTGTGTGAAAAATAACTGTAAATGAAACGTTGAAAAATCAAAACGTGGGCCTGCACTGAAAGAAACTCCTGACGTTCCTTCTAGTTTTCTCCTTTTTTCCTTTCAAAAGGAAGAATTGTCCCTTTTTCAATTAACTAACGAATCAGAAAAGTGCAAAATTTTAAATAATTTGGAAAGGAAAACGAAATGAAAGGAAAAGAAAGGAAGAAAGGAAATTCTAGGAGCATAAATCAGAAGGAACTGTTATAGATGATGATGATGATGTCTATATAAAACACCACTTATGTTCATATAGTTTATTTATTAATTTAGCTACACACTGAACTACACAATTCTTACATGGACTATACCAATATCCCGTAAAACACCCTAGTGAAGGGGTTTTAGCCGGAGTCCTTAAAGGATGAGAGAGGCTAGCCGGGAGCCAGAGTAAGGCTATAGAATTATTGATTAGGACTAATTGAATCTATTCAATATTCGGTATTTATTGGCATATATTGCCGGCTAGTGACATGAATTGTATTGGTGTCAATCGATGTCAGCGATATCCGTAACAGAACGCCAGATTTCTATCAATGTGGTATAAAGGAGAAAAGATATAGGTAATTTCATTTGCCGTATTTATAAATCAAGGTATAGGTCGACAAGTATCTCATTTAAAATAGGGAAATTAAATTTTGTAGTAAGCAACACTAGGTTAACTCGGCTGCCCTAGTGATAAACAAAGTAATTACATTCAGAACACCTTACCTGCGATCGTTTCACGAAACGAAAAATCAAGCAACTGCATTTTAAATACAAAAACAAAGTAATCAACATCCAATTACTATGTTTTTGTGTTGTGCTTGTTGTTTACTTGGTTTTGCATTTATATTCCAGGTTAGTGTGTGCAGTTACTTAGTTTGGGCCATTCAAATTTCAGTAAACGGTTCAAGTTATTTGAAATATTAAACTGTGGTAAAAAACTACTCGACATAAAACTTTTGTTAATGCAAGTGTGTTACTTTGTTTATCGCTAGTGCAGCCATAGTGTTGCTAACTTTGGAATTTATACGTACGTATTTTATACGTAGTAAAAAAAGAACAACTTGCCAGTTTCATTGGTGCAAATTAAAATACCTAGCAGTTAGATTCCAATCACTCCAACAGCCCTAAGTGAATTGCGCTCCGTTGCAACACCTTCGCATTTTAATTTACGAGTACGAGCATGTTAACTTTCTGCAAGCAATTTTCTTCCGCGCGGAAATGGCATAAATGAAATGGTGCTTAAAAACGTGAACGTGCTCGAACGAACGTGTTTTAGAAATGAGAGCATTTTATATTTTCATTTTGGATTCGAGATAAAGATGAATAATTCGAAGTCGTTTGCAGTATGCAACTAACAGCAAAATGTTATCACGTTAATGATATCAGCACATTGAAATATGAAAGAATAACATATCTATTTCAGGTAGTCTGATTTTTAATTCCATGGAATTACGACAGTTTCATTTTATAAATATAATGAGTTATTTGATATGAGTTAAAACAGGGTTACCACCTAAAGTTCAATTTTACCTGACATTAAACTACCTAAAGTATCTGTCATCAATGGCAATTGATTTTTATTTTATACTAGCTGATCCCCGCGACTTCGTCCGCGTGGATATAGGCTTTTATATAGGATCGGATTGGATCCCATAATTCTTTTATGTATCTAAACTAAATGTAGTCTAAGTTACTCCTTATAACATCATCTATCTGCCATTGAAAGTTCCGTTAAAATCGATCCAGCCGTTTCTGAGATTAGCTGGAACAAATAGACACACCGACAAACATAAATTTAAACGCACACCAGTTTAAAATAAGCCGTACGTTCAAAGATCCGGGTCCCAAGTTATTTGAACCCAATAAATGTCTGTAATTTCTGAACTAAAACACCTATGACCTTGAAACATTTACAGAACAATACATAAAGTACCACCTTTCTAACAAAGAAAGAATGAGTGAAATCGAACAACGCGTTGATGAATTACAGCTAAATACATGTTTTAACTTTCATCCCCTCTCCCAAGGGAACCGTGCTAAATTTCGGGATAAAAAGTATCCTATGTCCTACCACGTAGTATAAACTCAAATCGTACCAAGTTTCATTCGAATCCTTTTAGTAGTTTCGGCGTGATGCGCGGCCAAGATACAGACAGACAGACAGACAGACAGACAGACAAAAATGAAAAAAATTGCAGTTTTGGCTTCAGTATCGATTCTAGAGTGCCCTCCAATAAAAATTTTCAAAATATCTTCAATGTACAGAATTGGATCTGTTACAGTTTTATTATATTACTAGCTGATCCCCGCAACTTCGTTCGCGTAATAGGTATAGGTTTTTATATAGGATTGGATCGGATCCCATAATTCTTTTATGTACCTAAACTAAATGTAGCTAAGTTACTCCTTATAACATCACCTATCTGCTATTGAAAGTTCCATTAAAATCGATCCAGCCGTTTCGGAGATTAGCTGCAACAAATAGACAGACCAATAAACATAAATTTAAACGCACACCAGTTTAAAATAAGCTGTACGTTCAAAGATCCGGGTCCCAAGTTAATTGAACCCAATACTGAGGGTTGTAATATCTGTCATTTCTGAACTAAAAAACCTATGACTTTGAAATATTTACGGGATAATATATAAAGTACTACCTTTCTAACAAAAAAAGAATGAGTGAAGTCGAACAACGCCTTAATGAATTACAGCTAAATACACGTTTTAACTTTCATCCCCTCTTCCAAGGGAACCGTGCTGAATTTCGGGATAAAAAGTATCCTATGTTCTACCTCAAAGTATAAACTCAAATCGTACCAAGTTTCATTCGAACCCATTCAGTAGTTTCGGCGTGATGCGCGGCCAAGATACAGACAGACAGACAGACAAAAATGAAAAAAATTACAGTGATGATTTCAGTATTGATTATAGAGTGCCTTCCAAAAGAATTTTTCAAAATATCTTCAATATGCAGAATTGCATCTGTTACAGGTTTATTATATTAACTACAACATAGTTTTAAGGGTAATCTCTGAAAGGCTGGATCGATTTTGATGGGATTTTCAGTGGTGGATTTTTACATTTTTATCTACCTAAACATCCACCACTGAACTTTTAACAGTTTTTAGCAAGGTATGAGCTCAAAAGAGCTTAAAAAAAACAATAAGTTCCCGCGAGATTTTTAAAAACCGTTATACTTACTTTCAAGGTAGTTTGCTATAGTGATCTACCTATAGCTGTAGATTTCGGTTTTTTTTTCAAAATCCTGTGGGAACTGTGGATTTTTCCAGGATAAAAAAAAGCTTATGTTTTAAGTCAGGGCATTATCTATCTCCATTCAAAATTTCAGCCAAATCTGTTCAGAAGTTGCGACATTATAGACATAAACATCCAAACATCTCAGCCGCTGCAATCGCTTCAAGTTTACGACTTAGGCTGCTAGAGGGCGCTGCGATCGTTTTTTTTAATTTCGAATGATGGCTGCTAGAGGGCGCTGCGATCGTTTTTAGTTTCCAGTTTTGGCCGCTAGATGGCGCTGCAATCGGGTTTTTAGTTTCCAGTTTTGGACGCAAGAGGGTGCTGCAACCGTTTTTTTAGTTTCCAGTTTTGGCTGCTAGAGGGCGCTGCTATTGCTTCAAGTTTCCGGCTTAGGCCGCCACAGGGCGCTGTGATCACTTCAAGTTAGGCCGCCAGAGGGCGCTGCGATCGTTTTTAGTTTCCAGTTTTGGCCGCAAGAGGGCGCTGTGATCATTTTTAGTTTCTAGTTTTAGCCGCCAGAGGGCGCTGCAATTGTTTTTTTTTAGTTTCCAGTTTTGGCCACCCGAGGGCGCTGCGATCGCTTTTAGTTTCTAGTTTTGGCCACCAGAGGGCGCTGTGATCGTTTTTTTAGTTTCCAGTTTTGGCCGCCAGAGGGCGCTGTGATCGTTTTTAGTTTCCAGTTTTGGCCGCCAGAGGGCGCTGCAATTGTTTTTTTAGTTTCCAGTTTTGGCCACCCGAGGGCGCTGCGATCGTTTTTAGTTTCTAGTTTTGGCCACCAGAGGGCGCTGTGATCGTTTTTTTAGTTTCCAGTTTTGGCCGCCAGAGGGCGCTGTGATTGCTTCAAGTTAGGCCGCCGAGGGCGCTGCGATCGTTTTTAATTTCCGGTTTTGTCCGCCAGAGGGCGCTGTGATCGCTTCAAATTAGGCCGCCAGAGGGCGCTGCGATCGTTTTTAGTTCCCATTAAAACTTTCATCCCCTACTTAACACCCTTAAAAGAAGATTTTTCAAAATAAAATATACATAGTTTTATTATTTAAAACTCATAATCTAAATGCCGATTTTCAGGTCTGTAACTTTAAAAACATAGGACTTTCGAAAAAACTTTCATCCCCTATTTTACCACCCTTAAGGGGAAATTTTCCAGAATAACTTATACAGGTTTTTATCATTTAAATTTTTTTAAACTAAATGCCTATTTTCATATTTGTAACTTCAAAAACATAACCTTTCTACCCCCATTTTACCCCCTTAGGGGAGGATTTTCGTGAAATATTTTCTAGGCTGATATCTAAGCCCTAGAATTAACCTACCTTCCAAATTTCAAGTTGATAATAGCAAAATTATAATTAAAACTTCCCATTAAAACTTTCATCCCCTATTTTACCACCCTTAAGGGAAGAATTTTCAAAATAAAATATACAGAGTTTTATTATTTAAAACTAATAATCTAAATGCCGATTTTCAGGTCTGTAACTTTAAAAACATAGGACTTTCATACAAACTTTCTACCCCCATTTTACCCCCTTAGGGCAGGATTTTAGGGATATTAAATAGCCTATAACCTGCCCCAAAAGTTGGACTACCAAATGCAAAAAGAATTTTTCAAATCCGATAGGTACTTCCAGAGATTAGCGCGTTCAAACAAACAAACAAACAAACAAACAAACAAACAAACAAACAAACAAACAAACTCTTCCGCTTTATTATATTAGTATAGATAGATAGATAGAAGATAAGTTTTGAATTTATTATCTTTTTTGTGGGAACTGTTTTATCTCTGATAACATTATGAAATGTAACGTGGTGGCACCAGTTATGGACAGGGTTAAGCGCCGAGTCAAACATGAGGAGCTATAACTTTTTTATTATTTAATCTAGAGTGTTATAATTTTACAATGATATACTCAGATATACAGAGCTTCTCACTAACTGCTAAAATTTAGAAATAGTCGAACGAGTTTTGAAATATGGAAACCTAAAAACGATCAACAGAAATATGTAAAAATCTTTATGATGGACAGTCTAAATCCAGTTATGGACACCCAGTGATGGACAGTTCGTTTTTATCCGATTACTGCAAAGCCAAAAGGAAGGGTTATGATTTTTGTAGTCTATGTATGTATGTTTGTATCCAATTTTTTGTTCTAGCGAAGCACCTAAACTACTGGGCCAATGTTGATTAATGAGGTGTTAATTGATTCGTTGTTACAGTTTGGGGGTGACATAGGCTACATTTTATATGCGAAAAAATCGAGAAGTGACGTTCGCACAGCTAAATTGGAATATTAAGTTAGTTTTAGATACACATAACAGATGGCGCCACTAGCCGCTTGCCCCGCCTTTTCTTACATTAGTACACAATCGAATACACGTTTTTCTAAATTATTATTTTTAACCCCCGACGCAAAACGAAGGGGTGTTATAAGTTTGACGTGTCTGTGTGTATGTGTGTGTGTGTCTGTCTGTTCCCCTGTAGTGCTCAAGCGGGTGAACCGATTTGAATGCAGTTTTATTTCGTTTGAAAGGTGAATTAGTCGACAGTGTTGTTAGCTATGTTTGATGAAAATCGAACCAACATGGCCGTCGCTACAAAATGGCAGACTACATATTTTATCACAACTGCCTTAATATGGGTATCAAATGACTAGTAGAATAGCACTATGCAAATCCAAGATGGCCGCCGCCACAAAATGGCGAATGTCAGGGGTTTTTAAATTTTTAATTTATCTCCGTAACGTTCTCAAAGGTGTGTGAAGTCTGCCAATCCGCTTGGCCAGCGTGGTAGACTATAGCCAAAACCCTTCTCACTCTGAGAGGAGACCCGTGCTCTGTAGTGAGCCGGTAATGGGTTGATCATGATGACGATGATGATGATGGGTTTTAGTTTACGAACTTTATCTCTTGTTTTATTTTATATGGATTGTGGGCAAACGAGCAAGCGGGTCACCTGATGTTGAGTGATTACCGCTGCCCATGAACATTTGCATCACCAAAGGAACCACTAATACGTTGCCGGCTTTTAAAGAATTTGTTGATCCGCTCCTTGATTATTTCGAATAATATATAAATATCAAAGTTATGTAGAAACAACCAAGGTTCGTGACATTTCAATTTGACACTTGTCTATTTGAGGACGTTTACAAAATGGTTCCATAATTTTTAATTTGCTTCATTTTCTTAATCCTGATGCTGTAGGGTACTACCCACCTAAACTAAGGGATTCGGGAACTGTCCACTATGACTTCATATTTTTGGTACCAAGCTTAGATTGAATCACGGACCTCTGAGTCCCAGCTCCTTAATCCTGATGCAGCACTATACTGCTCACATAAGCATTTTCGCCTGTTTTTTGAAAAGATGAATAAGTGGTTTTTTAGGCCTGTTACCTGTAAAAGGTTTCCTTTCTTCTTGCGTAATAATTACTTGGACACTGTCCAAGAGGGCAAAAGGTGATCCTTAGCTATGGAGAATCTTCTTTCTAGGTGAAAGAAGGTTCCTCATTCATAGCTACTCGTATGACACGTTTTACTATTAACACTTCTTTATTTTGTGTTAATATAGAGCTACACTAGCGGCACGCTATGATGGCCGGTTTGACACATTACAATAGTAATGTGGAATGTCAATTTATTCTCGAACAAAAAACAATTAAGTTTTGTTTTTGTACCTGATTAAATAGGTTTAATAAAACAAAAATGTATATGTTTATTTAATTTATTTGAACGAACTGAATATTTGAACGAAAATGAATATACATACTTTATATGCACACAAGAAACATATGAATACAAAAGATACCAAAAAAGGTGCCACAAAAGGCCATAATTAATCAGATTCGTCCATACTACTATTTTCACTGTCGTCACTGCTATCATCACATACATTAATAATTATATGTTCGTTTTCTATAATATTATCTATTTTCACATCTCTTTCATAATCTTCCCTTATTAATTTAACAGTTCTATTCACAACCTTTTCCCAGTCTCCTTTAGTCACATGTTCACAAGCTTCTTCTAATAATTTTAGCATTTTTTTGTGGTAAATGGGGGTTCTGTATTGTGTCTTGCAGCATATCCCTTAATTTGAGCCCACACCAACTCAATCGCATTATACTCACAATGGTAAGGCGGTAACCGTATAACTCTGTGCCCATGTTCTAATGCTATTTCGTCAATGACGTATCGGATCTTGGTTGGTTTGTTTTCTTTTAAAAGACGTACTAATTCCGCTTTTAACATATTCATGTTTGCATCTACGCCATTTTTACGAAGCCATGCGACGATATCAGCTTTCTTTTGGGATTGGGCAGGTGGCTTGTCAATTTGCATCGAGTGGTATGGGGCGTTGTCCATAATTATAATAGATGGTTCAGGGAGGCTACACAATATTGAGGTAAACCATTCAGTAAACTTTTCTCCATTCATGTCTTCATGATAGTCTCCAGTGGTTTTTGACGCAAAAGCCATGAGAGAACCTTCGACAAACCCGTTGATGGTTCCGGCGTGACAAATTATAAGTCGCGATCCTTTTCCTACAGGAACTTTGGAAGTAGATGCTGCTGTGTCATCGTTCCAAGAACGGCCTACAGTATGGTTAGCATTAAGCCATGTTTCATCCAAGAACACAACATTTTGCCAATTTTTGATTTCTTTCACTTGCCGTAAAAAAGTATACCTTGCCATCGCTATATCAAATCTTTCCATCAATATTTTGCGTTTGTTACATTTTTTGTATCGAAATCCAATGGTCTTCAAAATCTTCGTTAAAGAACTTTCCCCACCGAAGAATAATCCAGCTTCCTTCAGTGAATGCACCAACTTTTTTCTTGTTGGATACTCCTTCTGTAAATAGTAGCCGTAAACATGTCTTCGGATAGCATCGGCATCAAAGCTATCGATGCCTACGACTGGTTTTGCTCGTTTTCTCTTTTTTGGTGTGTGAAGTTTATTTTCTTCTGTGCCAGTCTCGCCATATTTTTTTTTAGTTATCCGTCTAACAGTTCGTTGTCCAATATTAAGCGCATCAGCTACGCGTTCAACCACTGACGTTATAGGTAAAATTGGCCCTCCATTTTGAGCTTCACGATCGAAATAGTTACGAAGGCGTATTACGAACTCACGTGTCTGACTATTTAGAACAGTTCTCTGCGTACGTTCGGTCATATCGACGAAATCCACAACAAAGGGCTTGAACAGAGTCCAAATTAACGAGCAAGGGTCAACAGTAATGCAGTATCAATATTTGAAATCCAAAGCCAGGTCAAAACTATATCACAATCGCATTGCACTGACAGTTTATACTTTTCGAAGCAACGTCAATTCGAAACTGCTTTGTTTTGCATTGAGCATTGACGCGAGTTTGCCGGAGGTAGTAGTTGTGCTAGCCAGCGATCCTATGTGACGATCGTATTAGATTCCATTTTTAAAAATTTATTGATATTTTTTTGCGATTTCAGAGGTTTGTCCACATAGTGAAAATTGTTCATATTCACAAGTACATTCACCCCTTAAATGGTGCAAACTGATTTTTCTACACTTGTATACATTTAAGAAATCAATTTAATAAATAAATTTTGAGTCCTAAACCTAAAACTACATTCGATAAAATTTATGAATCTCTGCACATCACTATCGTCAATAAAGTAATACAATTATTTCCTTCAAAGTCGTTATCAATTAATACGGAACTTCATGAGCGGACAAACGTCAAACCGGCCATCATAGCGTGCCGCTAGAGTAGGCCCCATATTGCATACAAGCGGATGCCTGCGCCTTCGTCCACGTGGATTTAGGTTTCCCGCGGGAACTCTGTTTTTTCTAAGCTCCTTTGAGCCCATACCTACATTTCTAAAAAATGTTAAAAGTGGTGCATCTAAATGGAACTACAATAATAGGTATTAATTTTTTAACCCTTTCCCACCCATCAGTTTTTTTTTTGCATGGAAACCATAATTATTTTTTTAAACAAGTATAATATTGTTAAAAAATAAAAAATATCAATTGCGTGATAATTTTTTTTCTCTTTCACTTTTGATCACAATATTTTTTATTCAAACAAATTATATTTTCGGAATCACCTTTTAAACCCCTTTAATTTGACACTCCACTTGATAAGATTTGAAGGAAAAAAAAATTGAAGATGCAATCCTTCTACTATACCGAACTGAACCGATTTGGCTGAAATTTTTATGGAGATAGATTATGCCATAACTTAACACATAGGCTACTTTTTATCCTGAAAAAATCCACAGTTCCCACGGGATTTGGAAAAAACCAAAATCTATAGCTACGGTTATAGGTAGATTACTATAGCAAACCTCCTTGAAAGTAACTATAAAAGTTGCATAAGGGAGCGGGAACGGGAACCGGAAATCCACGATTCCCTTGGGATTTGTGACAAGTATAAATTAAAAATTTAAAAACCCCCGACATTCGCCATTTTGTGGTGGCGGCCATCTTGATTTTCATCAAACATAGCTAACAACACTCTCGACTAATTCACCTTGCAAACAAAAAAAAACTGCATTCAAATCGGTTCATTCAAACGGACGCTACAGAGGAACAGACAGACACACACACACAGAGAGAGAGAGACACGTCAAACTTATAACACCCCGTCGTTTTTGCGTCGGGGGTTAAAAAACCGAAATTCACGCGGGCAGAAGCTAGTTAAACTATACAAGTTTAATTTTGACTTGTAATTGTGTTTAAATGATAAGAATAGATAGGTCCATGACTGGATTTTTGATGTGTTTCCGATCCAGTAATGGACATCCCCTCTAAAACTTGAAAATAACTCTATGTCGCATTTATTCCTTCACAAGCATGTTTTAAAGTTTATATCTAAGTGATTTAATCATTGTAAATTTACATTTTAATCAGAAACGAGAATCCATCGATGAAAACGTTTATTTACCTTCTTAGCGATTTGCTTAAGAAAACTATTGAAATCGAAAGATATTTGCACACAACATTTTGTTCGCCTTGCCATTTTAAAACAAAATGGCCGTTTCATATGATATTTGTCAATATGACAAACAGATCCCTATTCTACATGGTTTAAATGTTGCCAGCGGTAAAACTCTAATCTAGCTCTTATTTTTGTTAAAAACGGTGAAGGTGGTCAGCTACTGGTGCCTGGTCCATACCTGGCGACACCACGTTAAGTAAGTGAAGGTATCTTGAACGCACTGAACGTTATATATATATAATAGATATATACATATAATATGTGTATAGGTATAACTACGGAAACGAGATATTTATTGTGATATAGGACGTTTAAGTAAATGTAAACTAGGTATAGGGGCACGTCGTATTTATGAAATACTAGGATCTGCCCGCGGCTTCGCCCGCGTGAAATTCGGTTTTAAACAAATCCCGAGGGAATCGTGGATTTCCGGCTCCCATTCCCGCTCCCTTTTCCAACCTTTATACCTACTACCAAGGAAGTTCGCTATAGTCTAGCTACCTATAGCTGTAGCTATAGATTTCGGGTTTTTCAAAATCCCGTGGGAACTGTGCAATTTTCCAGGATAACAAGCTATGTTTTATGTGAGGGCATAATCTATCTCCATTTAAAATTTCAGCCAAATCGGTTCAGTAGTTGCGGCGTGATTGAGTAACAAACATCCAAACATCTAAACATCCAAACATCCACACTTTCACATTTATAATATTATAGTAGGATTCCTTATGAAATATGAAAGCTCTACTATAGTAACAAAATTGTATTTTGTATAGGTATTTGCTTTTCTGATAATCTCTCTCTAGTTTTATTCCACATTCTTACCCGTAGCAAACGAACAGTTAAAACCGCAAATTCGTGCTTAAAATCCCACTTTCAGGATATCACTGCTCAGTTATTACCTACCTTCAGTTGTGTACCTACTACATATTATAATGTTACTAAGTTTAAACCATGTTTTGTTTTTGCAAATGTGAGTGTGAATTCTTTATACTCATATTTTGTGGACTATATTTACATAATACATAATATAGTCATAAGAATAATAAGGGACTATCTTAATTATTATTTAAAGCTCTACATTCATACCTATCATAAACTCCTGATTATGAATTCAACAAGCATACCTAATATACGAGCACTATAAGTATTGAAAAGCCCGACTGCGCTATAAGCGACCTAAGAATGAAAGTTCAGACCTATATACCTAACAATCGCACGGTTTAGACGATTAGATAGACACCCTAGACTAGATAATCTCTTCTACCTTCTACAATGCTCCCGGCGGTAAAGGATAGCAATATTTTTAAACCTACCAATTTAGTTTAGTTCAGATATTGTGTACAACAAAATTAGCCACATTTTCAGTTATCGTCTACTTCAGTGTACACATTCCTTAAAAACTTAAACTTCTGGACCCTTGATGTCATTACCCAATAGAATCCAATCTCTCGAAGTGGATTGGGCTATGGTTGCAACACTTCCAATTTTAGTTTACGGGCACGCGAACATTCTGCAGGCAATTTCCTCCCGCGCGGAAAAGGCATAAATGAAATGGAGAGAAAAGTTTTCCGAGCATGTGGAATATTCTTTTTGTAACACCCTATTACCACTATTACTGTGTCGCTGGGAAACAAAGGCCTTCGGCGATACTATTCTATAAACTCGAACCTATTTCAACGGTGCCGCAAGAACGAAATAAAATGTACGTATCACTTACTTCTGAATTCCTCTTATGATGTCGGGTCGCCGCGTACGAATACCTTCATATTATACATATGCATGTGTGTATGTTTGTTAATCTTTCACGCCGCAACTACTGAACTGATTTGGCTGAAATTTAGAATGGAGATATATTACGCCCTGACTTAACACATAGGCTACTTTTTATCCTGAAAAAATCCACAGTTCCCGGGGATTTTGAGAAAATTTGCTACAGGAATCTACTGCTGCAGCTACAGGTAGATTACTATTGCAAACTTTCTTGAAAATAGGTATAAAGATTGGAAAACGGAGCCCTAACGGGAACCGAAAATCCACGATTCCCTCGGGATTTATAAAAAACCAAAATTCATGCGGGCGAAGACGCGGATTAAAGCTAGTAGGTACCTTCATAATATTGAGATACTGTCCAGTGCTGACAGAATTTCGGGCACGGTGGACAACTACGCAGGAAATTATTTATCCATAAGTGCCTAAAAACAGGTGCACACTCTATTTCCCCTGCTCTCAGAATCCAATGGGACGGCAATCCGACACGGAGAGAGATCAGGCATGTGTGTGTAACATCGCCAATTTTCCAAATACGATAATTTTTTGATAAAAACTATCAGTGAGGTTTGTGCACAATTGCATTAGATGTCGATAAAATATGTAAGTTAGCATGAAACAGTATATTTTCATCCATTCCAATTAAGACACACTTAGAATTTGGGAAAGAAATTTCACAAGTTTTCGTTCAAATAGGTCAACGAAGCCAAAAGAAACATGACGATATTTTGTGAGAAAATGTTTTTTGTTACGCGACGTGCATTTTTAGTTTCCGTCGAAACCGGTGAAATATTTGAAACAGGGAATCAAACTTTGAAGCAGGTGTAATTTAAATATTTAAATCATCCCCGACGTGTGGAATCTAAGGATTTACCCTACATCCTGTCACCCACAACCTTCCTGCTCCATCATCAGATATGAATCAATATGTCTGCCAACTACTAGTCAAGACTAACCCAGCGAGTACAGACTCACTGGGCCTAGAATTATTAGGGTCTGCAGGGCTATTCTGTAAAGCCATTTTCGAATTATAGCGAGTGAATTCGAGATGAGTTTGCTAATTTGTATTTTGTAAAACTCGATAGTACTGTCTTCTCACTCAAACTCACTTCACTTCGCAATGTGCGTAGCAGATGTTTACAGAATATCAAACCAAGGTGAAGTGAGTTTGCTTTCGAAGTGAGCTAATGCGAGCTAATTCACTTGAGTGAGCTTCGATATCGAGATGATATTTTAGAGAATAGCCTTACTGCTTCACCACCTTCTGATATATCGGATAGCTATCTACAACTTTTGTCTTTGTCATTTGACATAAAGTAATAAAGTAACAAAACTTACGTTTAGGCTATCCGACACTTATCAGAAGGTGGTGAAACAGGCCATTACAATAGGGTACTTTCGTTAGTGAAAAATAAATTATGAAATTTGATAAAAATAAAAATTTATGTAGAAATATACTTAAATATTCTGATTTTGAGTCATAAAAGCACGTGATTATTTTATTAAATTAAAATTAAAAGTCGTAATTTCCCATATGTATATCACGTGACCTAAAACACGAGCCGCCTTGTTGTGACGTCATAATGATAAAAAATACTAATATTAATCTGTGGTCATATAAGCAAAAACTAATATTAATCTGTGGTCATATAAGAAAGATAGAACCTATGGAATCTAAACTCCAAACAAAAAAGGACTGTTGATATTTTTTAATATATTATAAATAAATAAATATTTTCGATATATCTATATTTTTAAATATATCGATATCGGAGTTCGATATACCGAAAAAAATATCGATATTTCGATATATCGGCTTTATTTAAAAAATCATGTCACTTCAAAAATGATTACACAGTTATATTATAGTCCAGTATCTTTATTAAACAAATTAAATTATAAATATATATATGTGTTAGGTTATAGTTCTTAGTAATTATTTTATTTAAATAAGGTACAATATGGCCTGTTCCACTACCTTCTGATAAGTGTCGGGATAGCCTAAACGTAAGTTTTGTCACTTCCTTACTTATGTCAAGTGACAAGGACTATAGTTGTGAATAAGCTATCCGACACTTATCAGATGGTGGTGAAACAGGGCCTTATACCAATATTTTTAAATGACGTTATCACGTAAAATATTCATCCGTAAGCCGACTTGACAGATAACTAATGATGTTTACAAAGATGTTTTAACATTCTGGAATTCGGCAGAACAGAAGTCTGGGTTACATGCAAAGAACTTTGCAACCATAATTGAATCAATTTTTGGCAGATTAGTACTATCTGCTTTTACACAACTGGTTTGCATATTAATAAATAAATAGCTATCATTATGACGTCACAACAAGGCGGCTCGTGTTTAAGGTCACGTGATATACAGATTAAAGATTACGACTTTTAATTTTAATTTAATAAAAAAATAATGTGCTTTTATTACTCAAAATCAGAATATTTAAGTATATTTCTACATAAATTTTCAATTTTATTAAATTTCTTAATTTATTTTTCACTAGTGAATGTCCCTATTTTTTTACCACAGAGGTATATCTATATACCTAAAATTACATTTCGTTTTAAGATGTAAGTATGTAAACTAGGAATACAGAAAAAACATAATATATTTTAAATGAAATACGGTAGATTATTAAGTTTACGATGATTTTGTACCTACATTTTTGTATCTACATTTCGATATCAAACTATCGATATATCGTCCAAAAAATATTAGTAATAAAGAAAAAGTAGCCCAGGTGAATGACTTTATCTTTACTACAATATTTAACTCCAGTGTTATATAGAATACATTTATAACCTTCTTGTTTAACATTGTTACGTCATGAAATGGCTGACTTATTGGCTGACAGCGTTTTACGCGGGATTAAAAATGTTTAAAATTTAATTTAATTTTATGGCATGAACGCGTGTTTATTTTGCCGAAATATATTTTTTGTGGCTTTTTATTAACAAAAACAACATTTTGAAGTGCTTTTTCAAACACAGTAGAATACCCTATTAAGTTCTTTGAGCTCTTGTAATCTTCCTGCTCTATTTCAGAACCTGGTTGCTTTATACATGTAAGTCAATCATCGGGACCGAATCTATGACTCCAAACAAGATAAAATATCTGCTGTAAGTTGTCGAAGAGTTGGATATTTGCTGTCAAACTCACAACAAACTTCCTTTTGTTTTGGGCGTTAAAAGTGCATACCAATGGATGTTGCGTTTCAGTACCTATATCTAGAAAGGAGCCAATTAATACTAACAGGGGTCATTACAAAGTGTTACATCTATCTCTGGCGCATTATCGTATCATAGTCATGCACAACAAGCAAGAATTTGTAAAAAGATTGAATTTTATTTAAGTAAAACAAGCAAGTATTATGCATAAATATAATTAGTTACTATCCCTTTGCGACTGAGATCAAATCTAAATCAAATCAAATCATTTATTGTGAGAAAAGTTGTGAGTAAAGTTTATCTAAGTAGGTTAAACCTTGATGCCTAAGGTAAGTTGAAAACTTGTAGTATAGGCAACAAGGTTTTCCCTTTACAAAGGTAAATACTTAACAATAATACTTATTAAAATTAATATTAACTTACATAGCAAAATTTTTCTTAATTTTAGCAATATGTATGAGTTTTAGGTTGTGTGAATGAGTTTATGTGTTTATGTGCGTGTTTGTGCATGAGATTGCTTTTGATCAATATACATATAAGTCTTAATTAATGATACGAATGTGTAGTCGGGCTGAGAAAGCACAGAGTCAAGCAAAAAGTAATATATATTATATATTTTCAGCGAGCGGACCATTTCGGTAAACACCTGCCACCTCGGCCGGATGGCTGATCATGTATGGTAATATAGATCGGTCCACCTAAGCCCTCCAACTTAGTTAACCAAATCAGTTTATCGGAACTGAACTGTTCCGTTTTATTTGACACAAAGTCGCCCGTGTTCCAATATTTTAACAAATTCACGAGTTGTATTTATTGAATCTTCTGCTACCTCTATATTATGTGACAAAAGTCCAACGAATGTAAGATTCATTAAGGCTTGAATCTATGTAGGTAGGTACTGATCATGAATCTTTAAAATATATGTAGACTAGAGTATCTATGTGGACTATGTACACTTTTTAAGAGACTTCTAATAGTTGATGATTGCCGTATTTCTTTTATAACTATCTAAGCGCTCAACCGCTATATACCGTACATATATTATTATATTCACATATTAGTCAGTCCATTTGTTGGCAGTTCGTACAAGCTCGATGTTTTTGCTCGGCTGATCTCAATAAATCTCCGTAAGTACCTCGTTAGTCGTTTTGCGATTCCGGCTCAGTTTCTAGTTAAAATTTTTAGCGAGGCCTCTCCTAACGGGCAATCTGTTTCAACTTTCCTCTAGAGCTCCTGTTTACAAATTGCTATTAAATGGTAAATTACTCTTGAAACTGATACGGTGATTTTTTTGTAGCTAGCCGCTTTAATTATCTCAACAACTACAATTTTTTTCAATACAAAATATACTAGCTGATGCCCACGATTTCGGTCGCATGGTAAAGATATTTAATAATACCGTGGAAACTCTTTGTTTTCTCGTCATAATAAATAGCCTCTATGTCCTCAACTATATCCAGGCAAAAAAGGGGTGAGAGATATCATCTCATTCCATTATTTTTCATATTACATATCTTGTAAAAACAGACCAAATATTCAGTTACGTCGTGAAGTAAAGCAACTCTTTACTCTATAATGCAACCGAATATTTTTCAAGGATTTTTAATATCAATACAACATGTAGTTTTCAAATTAAAACAAAACTACGTTTTCATGGAAACTCAAGCTTGCGGGGAGTCCTTTAGGACTTTGAAAATACAAGTGCCCACAATTCTCATATTTCCACATTAAGTAAGTAATATATTTGAAAGTATTGGTAGATGTTTTTTTGTTTTCACAACTCGCACACGCCACCTGGAAAATCTCTAACACCTACATAAAGTTGAAAACGCGATAAAAATCCGTGTATCCCATAAAAAGCTTTATGAACGCAAGCCGATTCGACCACAATCCTCTTCATTCCCAAAATTTTCACACAAAGATATTTAAGCGTTATTTTTTTGTGACAGATAGGAAAAAACGGCAAAAGTAGTTACGGAAAATACTAGTATGTTTTGCCCTATTAGTATTTATTTAAACTTATTAGGAAAACAATATTTATACATATAATGTATTACAATTTAGGGTTTATTTTATTGTATATCACACAGGATAACCTAGGCACGTACCTAGTTTTGCATGATCATGTACCTACCTAGATAAAAAAATGTGAACTCGACTACCTTAGAATAAATAGGTAAAGAAAGGCAGTCGTCGACGCGGCGATAAGCCGTTTTTAACGGGCCTTATAAGGCTCGATACGTCTATCGTCGCGTCAGTGCTCAAGGTACTCATGCGCTTGTGTGCGTGTCGGCAAATGTAATTACAGGGCACACATGAGTTGGTTTATAGCTTACGTTTCGAGCGGAAATTTGTTAGAAACTTCCATTCTAAGCGTAATAGTTCGATGTCGACTACATTTCGTTTTATGATACAATTGATTAGTAGTTGTACTCAATTAATTTATGTAAAGAATTACTACAATACAGTGTAAATAAAAAAGAGAATCGAAGAAACATTTTTTTTTAATGCTAGGTTATTAGTTTTTCTTATGATATTTTCGCTAACTCCGAGTGACAATATTACAGATACATTGTTTTGGTATGGTTATTATATTTACAACCAAAGATTGACATTTAAAATTTTAAGAAAATCATTAATACCCAAAACGTATTTTAATATTTAAGAAAGTCATTAATATTCAGTGTCTGACTTTTGCAAGAAAACAGTCATTTAGCGTTCGGAACGCTCTTAATACCTTAATATTATTCGGCCATTATCCGCTCTACTTTTTATACTGTTTTTTTTGTTAGAAAGAGATATACTCTTTGTTTTCAGCATTATTGTTATGCGATCATATAAATTTTATATTGACGCAGATGTGCGAGGCGTATGCCCGTATTATGAATTACTCGCACGCTGAGTTTTTCCAATATCCATTTGTTACGGTTTTTAGTATATGTATATATAACAAATTCGGCGCGTTCTATCCAATTTTATGTGGCTACGGGAATTTCACGTCTATTTAGGTAAATGTTCTGTATCCTCTTACCGAAACCACAATTTTGGGTTTTCCTTATAACGTCCTTATTGGTTTATTTCATCAGTGAGATATTACCTACGAGTAAGACAAAAGAAAAGTTGGGTACCCTATACCCATCCTGCATAAATTAAGGCCTAGAAAACGAAGGCTATGGTAATCCGGGAAGAGATTATAGAATGGTGGTGCTATACGAAGCCTAACTAAATGGAATTGTTAAGAAGTCATATAGCACATAGACAAGTGGAACGTTAAGACGAAGCTAAGAAAAAAAAAATAGTTTATCAACTAAATCTATAAGAGGAAATCGATTCGCACACATAAATGTCAAACACAATATCCTCCCATAGACGGTTGGAAAGGAAAACTGATTGAATAACATAATATACATATCTATAATTGAGATTTTACATATTAAAAAATACGTAAAAGAAAAAAAAACAAATTAGAGGGGATTTTAAGAAATTCATCCGATCGCAGTCACGGCGGGTTGGCTACTAAAAAATAAAGAACTAATAATAATAATTGTACTTACTAACAATCACCACCACCATCACTACAGCCTTTTAATGTCCCACTGCTAGGAACAGGCCTCCTCTCTCATAGGAGAGAGGGATTAGAGCATAGACCCGCCACGCTGCTCCAATGCGGGTTGGCGGGCTTTAACGACTATTGTCACATGATATAGTGATAATAACAACTGATGCTGGTGTTGAGTTAATACAGGGGTCGCTCAACAACTGATGCTGGTGTTGAGTTAATACAGAATATATTTGAAGCCTGGGAGGAGTCACGTGATGCACTTGGAGTTTTTTGTGACTTGTCCAAGGCTTTTGATTGTGTTGATCATGAAACATTGGTCAGAAAACTACACCATTATGGAATTAAGGGCGCAGCACTGGATTTAATGCGTTCTTACCTAAATGATAGAACACAAAAAGTAGATGTGAACGGAAAGCGGTCTGCCGGGTCAGTTGTAGAAATAGGAGTTCCACAGGGTTCCATTCTCGGGCCCTTTCTATTCCTTATTTATATTAATGACCTTCCTTATCTTGCTAAGGATAGTCACGGGATAGTATTGTTTGCTGATGATACATCACTTTTGTTTGAAACTAATCGATACAAAAGAATTCCTGACGAATTAAACAATTCTCTCACAAAAGTGGTACAGTGGTTTGAAGCTAATAACTTATTACTTAATAGGAAAAAAACAAAGTGTGTTAAATTCACTTTACCCAATGTTAAACAAGTTGAAACCACTGTACAGCTTAATAATGAGGAATTAGATCTAGTGGATACGGCTGTTTTCCTGGGGATAACGTTAGATGCTAAACTCCAATGGGGCCCTCATGTAAATAACTTATCGAACAGACTTAGTTCTGCTGCATATGCTGTTAAAAAGATTCGCCAACTAACTGATATTGAAACTGCGAGGTTAGTTTATTTTAGTTACTTTCACAGCATTATGTCATATGGCATACTTTTATGGGGTAATGCTGCTGATATTAATTCCATTTTCGTGCTGCAGAAGAGGGCTGTTCGTGCCATATATAATATGGGACCCAGAGAGTCACTGAGAAATAAGTTCAAGGAAGTTAAAATTATGACAGTTTATAACCAATATATTTTTGAAAATTTAATTTATGTGCACAAAAATATCGATAAATTTAAGAAAAAAAGTGAATATCATAACATTAATCTTAGAAATAAAGATAAACTTGTGTTGCCCACTACTAGGTTGCGGAAAGTTGGAAAATCATTTGTTGGTAATTCTGTACGTTTTTATAATATGTTGCCAGAGAACATTTTGGATATGTCTCTCAATAAGTTCAAGGGTTTTATTAAACGAAAATTAATTAAAAAATCTTACTATAGCTTAAAAGATTTTTTTAATGACAAAAATCCATGGACATAGATTGCTCTAAAAGCCAACAGTTCAAATAATTTTTATGGCTATACCATATTGTAAGATGGTGATAATAAAAAAAAAAAAACCCCGGCTGAGTTTGTTGTGGGCTCTTCTCAGACCAGGGTGCGTTTGGAACCCTCGTAGCTTTAGTTTTAAGTTTCCGTAAGTAATTATCACCATTGCCTGTTCCCAAATTGACGTTCAAAAAGTGTACAGTGTACCTACTTTGAATAAATGAATTTTGAATTTGAATTGAATTTAACCGGGACCGACTGCTTAACGTGCTCTCCGAGGCACGAGGGTGAAACACCGCCAACTACCAACTCCAGGCTGGCACTGAGAATTTCTTAACAGGAAAACCCAATACCTAACAAATATTTGCCCGACCCGGGAATCGAACCCGGGACCTCGCAATCCGCAGTCGAATACGCCAACCACTAGACCAACGAGGCAGTATAAGCTTACTAAAAATATAAGCTTATTTCTATACCCATATTACTAATTCCCCGGAATTCTGACAGCTGTCATTGTCATTTACAGATGAGTTATTTGTATGGAGAACAGGGTTAACATCTACGAAGTACGATTTAACCCCAAACTACTTTAATTCCCTGTCATCATAAAAAGCCATATGCCGCGTAATAATATTACTCGTTTCACCTTAAAATAGAAAATACCAAGAGTGGAAACTAGAAAGTGCACACTGACAGCAACAGAAAACAAAAGAAGCACATTGGAAAAATTTATTCAAAAATGGATGTCGAATGATATTATCACCATGAAGTGTCTGTCAGGCATTTGTCATATTTACATGCGGCAGTTGATTTGTATTTGCATAAGTTTTGAATTTTTTATCTTTTTTGTGGGAATTGTTATATCTCTGGTAACATTACGAAACGTCAGAATTCCAGGAAATTAGTAATACGGGTATAAGTAACACCGTAAATGATCTCTTTATATGATTTTTTCTATTACTTATTTATTTTTGTTACAAAAATTATTTACTTTGTTAAATTGGAGTTCGTAAAAGTGGATTTTCATTTCTCGGTTTCTACGAGTAGGTATAATAATTGTCTTAATTAAATTCTGTTTTTCATAAACTTTCCTCAGTCCTCTTTGTAGGTACTTTCAAATTTCTTTCACTTCAGCAAACAACTTGTCGTAGAAAAAGTGATTAAAGTAAAAATTCGTTTGATTAAAGTAAATTACATTAATGAGCTATCAAACTTAAAGTAAATAAGAGTGAATTTAGTTTCGGTATTTAATTGGGGAAAGTTTTAACTTCCTCAACAGACTTCGGGGGATTAACTAATTTACATTCCAACGTTTTCCATAAAGTCGAGTTAAGAAATGTGCCATTACTTTCTACTGCTGAATTAAGTAGGTAGGGTATTAGGGTCCTTTCACACGAATCACCTCAGCATACCACACATAGAAAGCGCGGTATTGTCAGTCCTCCCCCACGAGGTGGACTGTCGATATCAGACGAGTCGCAGGGAGCCGCTGGATACAAGCCGCACAAGACCGCGTTGAGTGGAAGTATCTGCATGAAAACAAAATCTAGCTGTCTATAGGTTGATGACGACGTCGACGATGAGTGTTTGAGAACTAATTTTTCACAGCTTCTGTTTTAAATTTTGGTCAAAAACGTTGATGACAACTAAGTATAAGAAGACCATACCATATTTTCTTACTTAGATATCCGCTGTAAACCTGCATCACCGTCCATCAAGTTTAAATCCATTACTCTTGATGCTGGCGTGTACTGATCGCTTATTCAGTTACAACCAGTCTTGGCACTCACCTGTGCTTACAGATGAGTGCCAAGACTGGCGGCCAACCACAAAGATTTTATTTGATGACAATTCAAACTCTATTAATAGAGATATAAGAACTTACATTACCATATTATCATCTTTTCCTATTTAAATATCCGCTGTAGGCTTGCCCCACCGTTCATCAAGTTTAAATCCATTACTCTTGATGCTGGCGTGTACTGATCGCTTATTCAGTTACAACCAGTCTTGGCACTCACCTGCGCTTACAGATGAGTGCCAAGACTGGCGGCCAACCACAAAGATTTTATTTGATGACAATTCACTATTAATAGAGATATAAGAACTTACATTACCATAATATTATCATCTTTTCATATTTAAATGTTCGCTATATGCTTGCGTCACCGTCCATCAAGTGTAAATCCATTACTCTTGATGCTGGCGTATATTGATCGCTTAACTAGTGGCCACTGCTGCAACGGTGGGCATTGCATGCATTAGCATAGCATTTACTGATACCACGTTGTTTATTATTGACCAACATACCACGATTTGCATACAAATATTATCTATCTAGTAATAAATGATGTACGTATTACTGAGAGGTAATATTTATTAAGATAGGTAATCGCTAAAAAATCTTCTACAGTTAAAAAAAAGGAATAAACTCATACCCACGCTTTTTGATAAAAAATTGTTACAAAATGCTATCGTAATTTTAACATTGCCTAAAATTTAAAAAACAGAAAATATTTTCGAAATATTTAGGTGTATGAAAGGAACTTTTCACTTTAGAAGTGTAAAAAAAGCCAGCATTTAAGTAACATTCTCGAGTGCTCTAGATTTCAGACAAAAATTCTACGAAATTCTTTACGCCTTATAAAGTTAAAGTATTATTCTGGGTTTTAAACACAAAACAAAATAAACTAAAAGACTTGTAAAATGGCTTTTTTAAACCATAAATGGCCACCTCCGAAAGCCGTGCGATAAAAACTATAAATCGCACTTGTGTGGTAAAGGAACCACTATCAAAGACACGCATGCACGAATTGACACCTCCCGATTACTTCACTCATAAACTTGAATGTAATAATGTTTGTAGTCTCGACTAAGCATTCTTTAAAGTGAAAAAAAAAAATAGGTTTTTTGTTGGAATAATTTTATTATTATCAATTACATGACTTCACATGAATAATGCGCAGATAACGAAACGATAAAGGTCGAATGAAATCTGATGACGTTATCTACCACCACAGGGGTGTCTTATTATCAACCCGTGCCTATTTAACATCTCATTTAACTTATCTATCTATCCAGAGTCCAGACTAAATGTCATTAGTCGATAATCCGATCCATATACAGCATGCAGGGACTTGGAGTTGCGACTATATTATGCCATCATATATTTGGAGTTTAAGCTGCACTAAAGTTAGTGATAGTCATTATATTTTTTTTAAGTTAAAATTTTACACAAGCTTGCACAATTGCACATGCCTAGTGAATTCTCTAGAGTCTAACTCATCGCGCAGTGTTTTACTCATCAGTATAATAATAATGTTCTAGTTCCATTTGAGCTTTTTGCTGCATCCTATGTTTGTGGCAACCTAAATTACAGTGAGCCTTTGATGTTGAAATTACGCCAACTTGCGTAATGTAGTGGCACACTGCACACTGCACACTGCACGAGTGGTGGCACTGCGAGACAGTGGAGCGTTTTCATATAGTCCTTTATTTGTTTTGACTCATAAATGAGAATCTTGGCTAAAGTGCGTGCATATATTCTGTACTCATTGGCCAATTACACTTATATGTTTTTTTAACTGCTTCCACGTTTATTTAGTGGCTAGTTTATTCTGCTGATAATAAGGTCTTGAGTGTTAATCCCGAGTAGGGTCCAAAAATATTGGGGTTTCCTGTCATTATCAGCAGTAGTCCGGAATTGGGAAGTTGCCGGAGTTAACTCCCAACTCTATAAGACAATGAGAGTGAGAGAAAGAGATCGCGAAGAGAAGCGATCTCACTTGATAGTAAGGGATGAGGCAGTCTAATCCGGAAGCGGGCTAACTTCGAATAGGAATGGCAGTTTTTATTTAACCCATACCCCTGATCGGCATCTACGCGACATCGTACCGGAACGCTAAACGCTTGGCGGCATGGCTTTGCCGGTAGGGTAGTAACTAGCCACGGCTGAAGCCATCCCACCAGACTAGACCAAAGACAATTTAAAAATTAGAATTTTCCAAATTGTCACTACTAGGAATCGAACCTGCGCGGGACCTCTCACTTATAGGACCACAGCCTTCAACCACTGCGCCAGGGAGCTCATCAAAAGTTTTAAGTCTTAAGTAAGTCAAAGAGTAAAGCCAAGTCCAACTGTCTTTGAAGGTTCGAATTTATCCTTTACGAGCCCTATCACTATCATTTCGGTTCACTATCACATGAACCGAAATCGTATCCTTTCTTGTGTTATATGCAGAAGGATCTGAAAGCAGATGTGAATAATGGAAGGTATCTATTGCTATCTTCAGTTTAATTTCAAGTAATTGGATGAGCAATGAGCACTGCTCTTTTGCATTAACGGCCGAGATGCGCCGTACGTACAAGTATATTTTGCACAAAATGCGAATCCTTGAAATTTAATTAAACACGTGTAAAATGTAAATTGAAACGCAACGGAAATGAATGGCAGAAATTATTTGGTACATTTTCGCTACAAATACGGAGAATTCAATCCATTCGTTTGCATTTTTAGCATGATAATATTATTATTACCCCAGCTGCAACGTTGGCTCCAACACCAGCCCGTTGTCCTAGGTTAACGACAAACGTGACAACGTTACATAATATTATAACGCGACGTGAAAATATTAATCAGCAGCTGAGCCTTCATGTGGCCTACGTTGTCGCGTAGACAAGTTTGTGTCGTCGTGTCGCATCGCGTCGCGTCGCGTTTGTCGTTCACCTAGGAGTAGGACAAAGGGTGACTCGGCGGGATGGCGACAAGATCGACGGATGTCGTGAGTGCCGCCATCTTTCAGGATGTAGTTTCGTTATTCATTATGTTTTCATATAAGATATCAATTTAAAAAACTCTTATATTCATCTTGTTTATCTTACCCCTCATTTATCTTTCGTTAAATAAACATAAAAATAAATAAGCTCTTGGGAAAATGAAGTCGCTCAAATAAGATGAACGCGGAGCAGTTTTTTATAATGCTTCTTTTTCATTCATATCTAGTCATTTTTAATTGCACTAATGGAACTTACGAGGGTTTCTAAATAATAGTTACGTATAATATAATATACGATTGAAGTGAACTTTTATTAAAAATGTAAAGTAAGTAACTCTGCAAAGTGTTGTTTCCCGATAATATTGAGTTTAGTATAATTATTCTGGAGATGATAATATCGCTTATTTATGCAATTTTTTATAAGCCGTAACGTGAAAACTTTATCGATGATAATTATTTTCATATTTAAATATACTTAATATACTTTTTGCTTATTTAATGTAAATTCGTTTTGAAACAGAAAAATGTCATATAAATGAGTGATAACACACTCTTAACACAAACAATTTGAGAATCATTCGAGATTAATCATTAAAGTCTGACTACCTATTTACCTACTTGTGTTTTCATGGACACAACGACTATGTATCGAAGTTCCCAAAATTGAATTAACGCATGGAAATGCACTTATCTCTAGACAGATAAATTCTGGCACTGGTGACACAAATTGATGGTAGCAGTTATTTGGAACAATTTGGTCCAATATACCCCAGCGTTTAACCCATCCGTTTGCGAGTTTTTCACATATTATTAGTCAGTCCATTAGTTCGAATGGACCGGCAGTTTTTGCTCGCTCTACCGGTCTCAATAAATCTTTGTAAGTGCCTCGTTAGTTGCTGCGCGATTCAGAATCAGTTTCTGCTACAGTTTTTAGGCCTTCGGAGACTTTGCTTTACAATCTGTTTATCCTTAGTTGTCTTAAAAGGTAAACAAATCAAAAAAATATTCTAGGAAAAATGAGCAAGTGTATTGTAAGTCTTTCCCCGGCGCTTAGACGTTTCGTTGTTAGTTCGCGGCAAGAACGTCCTATGCGCCGTGCAAATCGCGTCGCTTACGCGTTTTTACGAGAATGGACTTGTTTACCTTTTAAGACAACTAAGGAAAAACAGACTACTCCGTCGTGTACAATGTATCTAAATATTGAAAGTATATTTGTACGAAAATACTGCAGGTGTAGATAATATTGTGGAGACAAGATTGCGAAAAAGTTGAAAAAAAAAAAGATATGACGAAAGATTCTATTTTCACAAGATTTTCCTGAGAAATTGCAATTTCTTTGCTCTCAAGAGTATTTTGGCAGGAGTAGTAAATAATTATCACGTCATTACCGTCTTTTACAAAGAACAAATTATTATTGATAGTATGGCAGCTAGTTTTAGTGCAAATAATTTAGTGTATAATTTAACCAATTTCTTTGCTCTCAAGAGTATTTTGGCTGGAGTAGGTAGTAAATAATTATCACGTCATTACCGTCTTTTACAAAGAACAAATTATTATTGATAGTATGGCAGCTAGTTTTAGTGCAAATAATTTAGTGTATAATTTAACCAATTTCTTTGCTCTCAAGAGTATTTTGGCAGGAGTAGGTAGTAAATAATTATCACGTCATTACCGTCTTTTACAAAGAACAAATTATTATTGACAGTATGGGATAATTTATTGTATAATTTAACCAATTTAGCACCATCCTGCGTCTACCCAGTGACACCGACTCCACTGGCTTACGCATGCATTAGCATAGAATTACTAGAGTGATACTAACTCGAACGTGGTTGTAAATCCAAACACATACATACACTAATTAGTATTCCAATTTACTCGTAACCTAAATAAATTTGATGTGAAGATGCTAGTGTACTTTCAGCCCCCGCACACTGGGCCACTAGTGGCGCCGACTAGTGGCTGGTCACAAGTCGCGGAAGAGATTTTTCATACATTTTATATGGTACCACCGCACACTGAGCGCTCGAGTGGCCGCGTTCGAGCCACAAGAAAATGTATGAAAAATTTCCACCGTCACTAGTCGTCGCCACTAGTGGCCCAGTGTGCGGGGGCTGTTAGAGTAGTCTACTTACTAGCTACTACTCGCTCATTGACTTCACTCCATTCTCATTACATCGCAAAAGGAAATGGCTACTAAATTTTTAGAAAACACTTGAGTTTGAACTAAAATGTATTAATTTCGCTTAAATTAAGCACTAAAGAAATGCTATGGAAATACATTTTTGATGTAGGTCAACATAGTAAATCAGTTTCGACATCTAAAGAAATGTAAGAATATTTCCTCGCAGCGTCGTTGCCTAAATGTCGTCTTTTGATAGCTACACTTTCCTTTTGAGAGCGAAAAATTCTTTTAGAAAATACATTTTTCAAATATAACGAACTACAACGTTGTTAGGTTTTTTGGAGAGTACCTATCTATGTTTGTGCCAACATACCAATTCAAAAATATCTGTGCGCAAAACTTAAGTACATACTGAAAACATTAAAAAGACTATAGCAGTGATATCAAAAGAATGTGTTATTTTTTTGATACTGTGACTGTGCGACACCAAAGACATGGTATGTTTCTCACTCGTATCTGGGTATATACTCGTTTGTATGTGGGATACTTTATGCCCGCAAAGCATTCCAAAGCCTGGACGAATTTTAGTCAATGAGGTGTTTGAGATCTATTTGTCAAAACCATATTATATACCAGGCGGTTAAAGAACAAATCAAAGTTGAATTTTATTAGCAAAAAAAATGTCAGTGTGTGCAGAATTGAACCTTATATTGTAATTTATCGAATGCTCCAAACTATTAAGTATGTTAATATTATATTAAACATTAAAAACTTGTTTAGGTTTTTGAAATAAAATTTGGGTTCAAAAGCGGAACGTAGTCGGTGGGTGGTCATCTAAGATATTGTAATATATACTCTAAATAGATGTCAAGTTTACATCTGTCTGTGGTCACAAGTTTTTTAATGACACTTGATGATGATGATGACAATTTTTTTGATGACACGTGACGTGCTAGTGATGTAACTATCGATATTTTGACTGTGAGGATCTATAGGGACACAAATACAATATGCGTGTTTAAATATGTGGACCATACTCTAATATTACATTATGCGAAAGTGTGTCTTTCTGTCTTTTACCTTTTCAGGGCCCATCCGATTTGGACGAAATTTTGTACACAGACAGCTTGCATCCCGGAAACCGATATCTAAGGCTACTTTTGTCTTGCAGTATCAAAGCGTTCCTACAAGATTAATAAAATAAAAACCTAAGCTCACGTGAATGAAGTCTCGGGCATCATCTTGCTATATATATATATATATATATATAGCAAGATATATATATATATATATATACTAGCCGACCCCCGCGACTTCGTTCGCCTGGATATAGGTTTTTATATAGAATCAGATCGGACCCCATAATTCTTTTTTGTACCTAAACTAAATGTATCCTAAGTTACTCCTTAACATCACCTATCTGCCATTGAAAGTTCCATCAAAATCGATCCAGCCGTTTCGGAGATTAGCTGGAACAAATAGACAGGCCAACAAACATAAATTTAAACGCACGCCAGTTTAAAATAAGCCGTACGTACAAACATCCGCGTCCCAAGTTATTGGAACCCACTAAATGCCTGTCATTTCTGAACTAAAAAACCTATGACCTTGAAATATTTACGGGACAATATATAAAGTACTACCTTTCTAACAAAAAAAGAATGAGTGAAATCGAACAACGTGTTAATGAATTACAGCTAAATACACGTTTTAACTTTCATCCCTTCTCCCAAGGGAACCATGCTGAATTTCGAGATAAAAAGTATCCTATAACCTACCTCGGAGTATAAACTCAAATCGTACCAAGTTTCATTCGAATCCATTCAGTAGTTTCGGCGTGATGCGCGGCCAAGATACAGACAGACAGACAGACAGACAGACAGACAGACAGACAGACAGACAGACAGACAGACAAAAATGAAAAAAATTGCAGTTTTGGCTTCAGTATCGATTATAGAGTGCCCTCCAAAAGAAATTTTCAAAATATCTTCAATGTACAGAATTGGATCCGTTACAGTTTTATTATATTATAGATATATAACCTTTGTTGTGCCTTCTAGAACTGAAATAAAATCGAGTCTTTTTGGAGTCGATGAAACTTTATAAACGGTGTTTCGAAAATACGATCATACAAGCTATTTTTAAGAAAAATTAAACCGACTTCGGTCCAGCAATCTCAGAGGAACCGCGGTGCACCAGTCAAAAATATTAGTGACATGTGGCTACATTTATGCGTGTAACTTCGCACATACAAATGGTAACTAGGTGTGTTATACATAATTATACTAAAACCTTCCTGAAAGTACTATGTAGATTACAATAGTGAATTGTTTTGTCTCGAAATACAAAATATTAAACCTATTTATATTAATAGGTAGTAATATTATACTTCGTGTAATTTGCACATTGCACACGTTGCACATTGCACGAAGAACCGATGGACGTTGGGGTCCCAAGGTGCTTGAATGGCGACCTCGCACCAGCAAAGGAAGCGTAGGTAGACCCCCCCACTCGATGGACAGACGATCTCAAGCGAGTCGCTGGTAGCCGCTGGAATCAGGCGGCACAAGATCGTGTGCTGTGGCGATCCTTGCAAGAGATCTATGTCCAGCAGTGGACGTCCATTGTTTGAAACGAACGAACGAATATTATACACTTACTAAATTTCTTTGAACATTAATGTTTATACGTCACTCCGTTAATGTGCGAATGGAAACTTCATTGGCGGAATTTTCTTCTGCATTACAGACATCCATTGGTAACGGTTCAACGGTATCGGTTGGTTAACGGTTAACGCTTGCCTTAAATTAAAAAAATCAGACGTGGTAGAACATTTTTCACGTTTCGCTTCAGCGTTTTTTATACACCAATAATAGCTTTTAGGGTAAAACTTTTAAAACGTGCCGCCTTGATATGGGTTATGGGATGGGGGGAGGGAGAGGGTAAATCATCCAGTGTTGAGGTTAGAATTGATTTTCGTTGTTTTCTTGAAAACGATGAATTACCTTATTATAAGAGTGTTAGCATTATACTCGTGGACCAAACATCTATCACTAATGACTATTTTATCTCTGAATTCGTGCCAAAGACTATTAAGTCCAACCCTAGTATTTGCATGTATTTTGCACCTTCACACAACACTAGCATGAAATTATGGTATTATTACAAATATTTGGTATTATTATAATTACCAATGTGTCTATATGCGGCAAAAATAATAGCGTTTGCTTTTAAGCGCCTCCATTTTAAATTGTTTTTGGGCACAAATCAATTAAGTGTGAAGTGTTTTGAACAAATATGACTGTGTTTCTGCGATGTCCAATATTGCGGTCTTATTCTTTGTGCCCATTCATTTCTTATTTTTGGGTTCTTTGGAAATCTGTAACAAATAAAAATTTAGCGATCATGATACAACAATCTAGCACGCGGAAATACACGTAAGTATTCATTGTGTGTAGTGGCTACGGAATCTAATGTTCAAAAATTAAAAAAAAACCCCGACATTCACCATTTTTTGATCGCGGCCATCTTGGATTTGCATGGTGTTATTCTACTAGTCAAGCCCTTTCATTTGATACCCATATTAACGGAGTTGTGAAAAATAAATAATCTACCATTTTGTAGCGGCGGCCATCTTGCAGCGATTTTCATCAAAATAGCTGACAACACTTTCGACTAATTCACCTTTCAAACAAAAAAACCGCGTTCAAATCGGTTCACCCGTTTTAGCGCTACAGAGGAACAGACAGACAGACAGACACACACACATACACACACACAACACACACACACAACACACACACACAGACACATCAAACTTATAACACCCCGTCGTTTTTGCGTCGGAGGTTAAAAATTTTATCGCACGTAATCGATATGCAATTTTAGTACATCACTATGCTAAAAAACATAACCTTTATTAGTCAACAGAAAATATTTAAAAAATAGGCAAAAATCGGTGTAGAATTGAACACGATGACGATTTCCAAAAACTACAAATAACGTTACATAATTTTAGATTATATTTACATACAAAACTATCAAAACTCACCGATGAAATGATAATGTTTCTTTAAAATTTTCTTTTCGGCCCCTATAGGAATTACATTCTTTCACAGCACAGGACATTATAATAAAACTACGGAAAATTTATCAAAAATAACTTAAGATCAAACATTTATAAATTCTTGGAAGAAGAACACCAAAATAATAAAAATTTATCAGCCTCGTAATGTATGTTTTTGGAAAATTATGATGCGACTAAATTCAATGGTCAATTGACATAAAACATGCAAAAACAATATCTAAACAATCCATAAAGTAATGATGGTTTATGAGACGTACCTATCTAATTTGGTAGGATTAAATTTATTAAAATTTAACAAATAAGTCCATTTGACAATCAATTTAGTGACATGCTTAGAAATAATAAAAAGCAAGTGCGATTCGGTGTTTCATTTACACCTAGACAGGAGTCATTTAGGTTAGGTGAGTACAATAACTGTACCTCAAGTTAATTTTTAGCTTCAGATCTCTTAGTTAATAGATCAATGGTGGTCATCGAAACGTCACTCAATGTGTCTGGAAAAAATAATAAAAGTCCGACTTTCGTTATATCTATTTCTTTCTCTCGCAGGCTAAATTCTATTTGAATATGTTGTATGTTTGTCTCTTTTTAGTGTCCCTGTTTCGATTCACTGAATTTTCAAATCATAACGGCGCTAAAGAAGTTCCACTTCAATAAAAACCTTCATAAAGTACGTATAAAGTATTTATTAAATACTAAATAGCAATAGTATTGATACTCGCGTTGTTACGATTCCATATTTAATTTGAATTCCATTATTAATTTGAATTTGTGCGTCAACCGTCAAATGCTGCAGTTGTCCGTGAAAAATGACGTCATTCATCAACTTCTTAGCAATGATCATATTGATACTCGTGTTGTTAGGATTCCGTACAAAAGTTATTGATTTGAATTTGTGCGTCAACCGTCAAATGCTGCAGTTGTCCGTGAAAAATGACGTCATTCATCAACTTCTTAGCGATGATCCTCTGCTTGCTATTCATCTTCCTTAGTTCAGCTGCGACATTCTTGCCGAATATATCGAACTCGTCACTATTACCGTCCAACTTTCTTGCGATATAGTTGAGGATCTCGTTTTGATGATTGTTCCCAACGTCCTGATCGGACTCAGTCGTTTCTATTCTTGGTTTTTTGGATGTTGAGGCGGGCGGAGAGTCCCATGTTTCGCGAAGCGAATTCCCAGAATCCAATGACGGATGAGATACCTGAAACATAAAACCGACGAAACTTCATTTTTTTTAAAGAATGATGTCAAGAACTATCCCATGGCACTTGTTTTACTATTATGTTCTCACCATAAAAATCGTTGGAACATTTTATTAAATGCAAACCAATATTGAAAATATTCAAATAATTTAAATAGTCTGTTACTCTTTCTTTTTACTTAAAACCTCTAAAGCAAAAAATGTGCAACATGATATCTGAACGGCTGAGATGCATTCATTATAGGATTAAAAATATAACTTACAACGGATTTCACAGAATCGTTATCGTCATCATCGCTATTATCATGTTTTATTTCAATTGCATCAAATATAATGGACTTTTCAGAATTATTGTCATTGTTTGACTTTTCAGATGAGTTATCAACGTTGGAGTTTTCAAATGAATCTAAAAAATATACAAAAGTTTAGTAAAATATTGTTAAAATATAAGTTAGTCAATAATGTACCCAACCCATAGATTTTTCTGTTTTAGCACACAAATATTTATTGAATGAAAATTATTAATTACTTCATAAAAAAATTTATATCACCTTCCGTTGGATTGTTCAGAAACTCGAGATCTTTGTAATACCACAACTTGGGTACGTACACATCCTCCGGACAGGTCGCAGTTTTGAGACTGTCGAGCACTTTCCTCCTCTCCTTCCTGTGCGACGCCCGTATGGACCGGAGCTTCTTTTTTATTTCATTCACGGTGATCTTCGGTTCGATTGTCTTCACGAATCTCTGCAGCCGACTGTACGCTTTCATTTTCGACCTCCTGTTCTTGTACTCGGGGTCGAGAGTGTTCCACAGGCACGGGTTCTGCCGGAAGGCGTCTATGAATTTGGAGATGAATCCGTGGCTGTGAAGTCGCAGATCCATTTCTGACGTACCTATCTGAAACTTTTCCAGAAATTTTACTGTTTAAGTTGCAATTAATTATACTTGCTGAAAATTGGAGTGGCCATGAAATAGCTCAGACGTAATGTGGATACATATCTCCTGATTGGGCCAACCACGAGATGAAATGGTAACCACCACCACCACTATAGCCTTTAACATCCCACTGTTGGGCACAGGCCTCCTCTCGCATAGGCGAGAGGGATTAAGAACTTAGGCACCCCACGCTGTTCCAACGCGGGTTGGCGGGCAAAATGGTAACACTGTTAAGAAAGTCTTCGCTACGTTTGCTTCGCTTGCCACTTCTATAAGCATGTTCTAAAGCACAACCAAATGGGTGTCGGATTTGTCGGATTGGATGCTGCTGATGCACCTAATTATTGTGCCAAGTCACTTTTGTGTGGTATACCACGAATTTTTCAATCCACCACCACCACCACTACAGCCTTTTAACGTCCCACTGCTGGGCACAGGCCTCCTCTCCCATAGGAGTGAGGGATTCAGAGTTTGGACCCGCCACGCTACTCCAAAGCGGGTTGGCGGGCTTTAACGACTATTGTCACATCGAGCCTTTACCGCCGTTTTAGCGCAACCGACAAAAACCAAATTTTACAGGAGAAGGTTTTTTTTGAATATTTTTAAACAGATGTGTGCTAGTAAATAAAAATTTCACATACATTAATGATTTTTAGACATTTAAATATGTGATTGAAAATAAAACAAAAATGATAAGTATTTATGCCATTTATGGCGTTTACATTATTTTTGCTGGCATAATCGATAGTTATTTTGGCATTTACGATAAAAATATCGATTAAAATTACTATGTCCAAGAAACTATAATTGTTAAATTTAAAAGGTTTTTAAACGAAATAGTCATAATTTATATTTCTAAATCCAATTTTGCAGCTTCGAAAGACCTGTGCTAACTTTGCAGCACTCAAAAAACCGCGAAACTTATTTACACTCTTTTTGGTTTTTTCAATATATAAGTCCTAAACTGTACGTTTCTAAAAAAAAAAGATTTTCTGTACTTTTTCAAAGAAGACTAAAATTGCTACAATTTAAGACCAAAACCAGCTCTTTAAATTCAATATTTACTGAGATACAGCTCTCCAATTAGAAAACAGCTCTTGACAATTAATTCCAAAAAAGTGAAATTTTAAGATTTGGTCAAATTTAAACCCTGATATCGGGGAAAATACTCATTTTATGGGTAAAGTTAATGGAAAAGATGTTTTAGTAAATATAATTAGCTTGAATTCAAACAATAAACGACGTCTGTAGCCCATATAGTTTACTTACAAATCCTAAAAGTTCAAAAAATGGGAAAATTACAGTTTTCTCTTTCATTTGTTTTGAATGTAGTTTGAAAGAAAAAACCATGTACATCCACAAGAAATATATATTAGAACTATTACTAAGTATTTATATTAAGTATTTATAATGTTATTTATTCAAGAAAAAAACTTTTAGTCTACTTTAAAAAAGTACAGAAAATATTGTTTTAGAAACGCACAATTTAGGACATAAGTATTGAAAAAACCAAAAAGAGTGCAAAAATTTCGCGGGTTTTCGAGTGCTGCATAGTTACCACAGGTCTTTCGAAGCTGCAAAATTGAATTTAGACTACTGGTAGTGGTCCTAACAACATATAAAAAATCAGAACTAGCCGTTTGATTGTGATTTTAGCGCTTTTTTGAGTCAAATTTGACTGGCCTATACCATGAACCCGCCTTTGAGAGATCGTTAAGGAATTTTCTGTAATCCTCTCTTTGTTTCTGTAATTTAAATTTAGGTAAAATAGACATTGTGGCTAATTCTGTTGTACACAATCTCTAAACTAAACTAAAATGACAGACCTAATCTCCTTTTCTGCAGTGAGCACTGTGAAAGAGATAGATTACAACAGAATTAGCCACATTGTGCCTAATTCTGTTGTATACAATGTCTAAACTAAACTAAATTGACAGGTTTAAAAATAGTGCTATCCTTTTCCGCAGATAACGTAGTAAAAGAGATAAGAATATATTTAGCTCTGTTATTTTAGTGTAAGTTTAGAGATTGTGTAAAACAGAATTAGTCACATTGTACGAGAATGGCCTAACTTAACAAATTTTTTAACCAATACTAATCTAACACACCAATAATTTAAATGGGAGAATATTACCTACAGGCAATAAAATAATGGTACGCGTATTAATTTTTCTTGTATTAAGTAATTTACTGCACTGCATTTAATTTTTTCTTGAACTAATGTCGCTTGCGCTACAAAAAATCGGTCACGAGCCAAGTAAGATCAAAATGCATGTTGTCGCTTACGTTAACGCTTTAGAAATATAATGTATTCACGATAATTTTAGCACTTGCTATAACTTTGTAATGGTTTTTTTTTGGAGGGAATCATCAACAGGGATGGGTCCGTTATGGTTTAAAATATTAGTGTCGATTAAAAACGAATTTTCGAGAAAAGTGTCGCTTACGATAATTTGGCGGTAATGGCTCGACATGATAGTGATAATAGCCGAGACCGACTGCTTAACGTGCTCTCCGAGCCACGGGGGTGAAACACCGCCAACTATCAACTCCGGGCTGGCACTGAGAATTTCTTGACAGAAAAACCCAATACCTAACAATCATTTTTCCCGACGCGGGAATCGAACCCGGGAACACGCGATCTACAGTCGAACATGCCAACCACTAGACCAATGAGGCAGTTCAATTTTTCAATCAACAAGCCGTATACTATCGCTGTAAGATGGAGAGATCCATAGAGGAGTTTCAAGTTCAACAAACATGCGTTTAACAATGTAGGCTTATCCATAAAACCTAGTGTCTATTCGGATAGCGAAACGAATCGCCGAATCGAAATTATGTCATTACCCCGAAATAATATATTTTATTGCAAACTGATGCTCGCGACTTCATCCGCGTGGATTTAGATTCTTATTAAATCCTATTATTTCACAGGATGAAGTAGCTTAACGTCCATTTCCGGGATGTTGATTATCTCTGTGCCTTTCATCAAGATCGATTCAGTGGATAAGCCGTTAAAATGTATCCTTAATACCATCTGTCAATTTCATTTCTGTCATCTATCTATCTATCTATAATAATGTAAAGAAGCTTGTCCTGACTGACTGACTGATCATCAACGCACAGCCTAAACCACTGAAGCTAAAAACTTGAAATTTTTACAGTAGCTTCCTTTTATGACGTAGGCGAAAGGATTATTGCGAATTCCACCCCTAAAGGGAATAAATAGGCTATGAAAGTTTGTATGAAAGTCCGTCATTTTTCAAGTTATATCCATGAAAATTGGTATTTAGATTTTCGGTTAAAAATAAAGAGTTGCGTGTTTAAGGAATTTTGGAAACACTACCCCCAAGTGGCTTAAATAGGGGATGAGATTTATAAGAATCCAAGCGGATGAAGTCGCCTCTATGTAACAATAATGAAAGCAATAAAAAATATTTATTTATTTATTTATCAGCTAGTAATATAGATATAGCAAGAACCCTAAATATTTCCGGAACATAGAATAGAATAGAATAGAAAAGTTTTTTATTCAAATAAACTTTTACAAGTGCTTTTGAATCGTCGATTGAGTCTACCACAGGTTCGGAATGCAGTTCCAGCCGAGAAGAACCTGTAAGAAACTCGGCCACACCATAGAGTAGATAGCCTAAGTTGCTCGTATAATTTTCTGCCTTGAAAATCTCAATGAAATCCGATTAGCCCGTTCAAACAGACACACAGCCAAACAATTTTTTAAAACGTAGGTATGTTGGGATTATGATAAAATCAAAATAATGACAAGTAATCTAGGTAGAACTGACAAATCAATTTTATTTATTTGTATATGTATGTATACGTAGGTATGTATAAAGATACTGGAACTGCGTCCAATTGACGAGCGGCGGCGAGCCGAGCCGAATGCAATCTGTATTTGCATAATTCATTGTATTTGAGTATCTACTTATCGATTCAACGAGCCTCGATTCAGCTCTAGTGAATGTCGAAACAATATCACTTTGTTCACTTGTAAACATACACTCCGAACAAAAAAATTATAATTAAAAAAAAAAATTAATTAGATACATAGGTGGATATTAATACTCACGACATAACGAGTCATAACTCATACAAATAGATAACACTTTACAAAGAACACTACTTATAGTACAATACGTATACCAAAGATATAATTTAAGACGCAAAAGATAGAATTTAGAAATCAGTACGAACTTCGAACGTCAACGAGCGCCAACTTCACATTTCAAAATGGCGGATCGGCTCGCGCTGTTGGCTATCGACCCGCGGTCTTGACTGCGAGTGTTCGGCTCCCCCAAACAAGAATGTACGGGCGGTGTGTTCGAGAATTAATCCTTTTCATGATACATATATGGTTGAAAGTTGTGCAAACAAACTGTAGTTTTACTGCGAACATAACAAGGTCGGAGAGTTGAACTCGGCAAGCAATAAGTACTTAGCGTCGTTGTTTAATATTGTGGTTTTCTTGTGATATTAGGAATGAATTAGTGTTGATAACGATATTCCTTTTAGATATTTTACGTGATAGTTTTATAGTGTTAGATACATAGGTACTTGCTTAGAGACGTGGTACCTGCGCAAACGTAGATAGGGAGATTTTTGTAGGCGCGAATTTAATTACTTCATCCGCTATGGTTGTTCCAAGCATTATGGTGGCGTTCGCTGATAAGAGCGAGATAGCACGAATCTCTGGCTTTTATTTCATTGGTGTCAACTATTTTTAGTCGGCGAGATTACTCTTTTTTTCTCTCCTAACGAATATAACTATTGTCGATGTACGTACTTATATTATATCTCGATAAGTATGATTTTAGGAAATATTATCCAGTGTAAAAAGGTATCTGTGTACCTACCTACTCAAATAATTTTGGTAGAAGGTATTAAGGTATACCTTCTACTTATTTAAATTATTCACACTGACTGAGAAATTACTATATTATTGTACAACTTATCATAGGTAGGTAGGTATCAACCTATTCTAGGTTTATCAATATCTCTTCAATGAGAGGAAAAGATAAATATCTCTGTGAATATTTATAATTTTATTTAGATTTTCATTTCATCTGAGCTCACAACAAAACGCCATGCGACGCAAATATTCTCACAATTTCCGATTTCATTAACGTTGATTGCTTCTGCGCTCGAGCGAATAAATTTGCCTATTTTGAATAAATTCCGCTCTTCCTATTCAAATCCACATTTAATAACGAGATATTTGTATTATAAAGTAGCTGATAGTTATCACAATAATTCGTAATCGTACCTACTTATCATTGTTTACGATTTAGCTGATATTGAGCTTATTGATTAACTAGCATTGATGCCGCGACTTCGTGCGCGTCCACTTAGATTTTTAAAAATTCCCCCAGGAACACATTGTTTACCCGGGATAAAAACTATCCTATGTCACTTTCCAGGTCCTCAACTATATCTATGCAAAAATCACGTTGATTATAAATTTATTGTGGTGTGAAGGACAAAAAACAAACAAACCAAAAACTCAAACCGAAAAAAAAAGTTAAGACAGAACGCTAGGTATAGGGTAGGTACCTATATCAATTATTCGAAGCCTGTTTTTATGCGTGTTCGAAGTTCGAATATATTAACAAACTAGCGGACCCGGCACACGTCGTCCTGCCCGCTATTAGCGCCACCTACCGGGTCCAATTTTTCTACTTACAAACCTTCCTCTTGAATCACTCTATCTATTAAAAAAACTGCATCAAAATCCGTTGCGTAGTTTTAAAGATTTAAGCATACATAGGGACATAGGGACATAGGGACAGAGAAAGCGACTTTGTTATATACCTACTATGTAGTGATGATGCTGAGTGTGTGTATTTACCTTCATTGTTTGTGTGCGAGTGTGTGTGGCTTGATACTTGATAGCTTGATAGATGACTTGATAGCTGAGCACGGTAGAATCACGGCTATCGACTTCACTTGAATCGCAAGGTGTGTTCTGTTAATTTCTACTTGGTCAACAAATAGGTACATTAGCATTTATAAAATTAGTAGGAATATTAGTAGAGGTAGAGATGAGGGGTGGCTATTTTCATCGTTCGTCCAATAAACGTCCATTCATATAGGTACATAGGTCTCTTGTAGAGATTTCTACAGTCCATAGTCTTGTGCAGTTCGTTACCAGCGTACCTACATAAGTAAGTATTACGTAGAAGATTGACCTCATGAATAATGTAATTTGATATGTAAGTATTACAATGGTCAATTTTGGCAATCTAGCGTTAATTATTTTCCAATAAGGAAAATGAGCAACAAATTCCCGCGTAAAATGTAATTGGCAGCGAGGAGCCACGTTCATGTAATTTATTGGACGCCATTGGCAACTATTGAATTCTTGTATGTAATAGCATTGTTAATAGGTTGTATAATGCCCGTATCAGTATAGATTATTGAATTGAACAACTCGTTGAATTAGGCTATTAAGGACCTTGATTATGCTCTGGGCTCTAACTGGGCTGGCATAAATACTCAGGGCTATTTGTGATTGAATTGGATTTATTGTCACTTCCTAAAACATGATAGGTATGTACTTAGCTAAAGAAAAAAAATCAAATCTCTAGGTGATTCTTTTTTTTGAACATGCGATAAGTAGTCAAAATAGGAGTTGAGAAAATTGCATTTAGAGTGAAAAATATACCTACCACTCATATTGCGCTGTTACGGAGTGATTTAATTTTTTACCCAGCTAATAAAAAACAAAAACTAATAAATAGAACCTTAGAGCGTTTGTCCACCGCCACCGTCACCGGGACGTCACCGACAACGAGATGACGGCGCCGATTTAGTGATACATACATTTACTACGGCCGTGTGTCCACCGCACGCCCGTCACTTGTTCTCGGCCAGAAATAATCTCGTTCTCTGTGACGTCCCGGTAACGGTGGCGGTGGACAAACGCTCTTAGGGGTAATTTGATAGCATTTGACCTCCCCTACCACCCACCAAGGGTATTGTGACGGTTTACTGTCACCCTGTATACTTTCCTAAAACAGAAACTTATACTTACGAAAGATTTATCTCTAAAAATACGCGTGGAATCTAATCAAAAATCACTTATATTCGTTTTATACTCGAACGGAATAATGTAAGAGTACCTATATTACTTTGGTTCGACAAAAAGAAAATATATTTCGCGGAGGTTAATTTGAGCGCGTCAATTCGCTTTGTCGGGTAAACTGTATGCTTAGTCTCACTTTGCAGCGCTCCAAAACTTTATAGTATACTATTGATCGAATCACAATGACTTCAGAGTAAAATGGACATAAATGGCTTATATTAAGGTTTGAGTTCGCCAATACATTCAGCATTCGAAAACAACCAGCGCCCCAAGCAGAAATGTTGTACAATAAATATTCGAACTATTAAATTACGACTTTAAAATAAGAGTCTTTGGGTTCATTTTGCTCTGAAGTCATTGTGTGTCGATACTCGAATTTCGATCATCGTTGCCATTATGTAAAAAGTGGAACTAAGCCTACTGTCGGCCGGCGGGCGGGACACTGGTGGTGTCAACAGTTAGGACTTTCCCGGGGAGTTTCACCCTCGTCAAAGTGTCAACTGTAACGTGTGAACCGGACGACTCCGGCCGGAAGTTATTTAAGATGTTGCAAATAAAAATAGCTTTACCGATCGTTACTTCTCCAGATAACGTATAGCTCGCCACAAGGCGAGAGTGCTGGCAATGTATTTTAACCCCCAACGCAAAAACGACGGGGTGTTATAAGTTTGACGTGTCTCTGTGTTTGTGTGTGTGTGTATACTATATGTGTGTCTGTCTGTTCCACCGTAGCGCTCAAACGTGTGAACCGATTTGTTTGCGGTTTTTTGTTTGAAAGGTGAATAAGTCGGGAGTGTTCTTAGCTACGTTTGATAAAAATCGGTCCAAGATGGCCGCCGCCACTAAATGGCGGATTACAATTTTTTTCACAACTCCCTCAATAGTGGTATCAAATGAATGGGCTTGACTAGTAGAATAGCACTATGCAAATCCATGATGGCTGCCACCACAAAATGGCCAATGTCGGGGGTTTTTTTAATTTTTAATTTAGACGTCTTGTTGAAGTGAAAATTTTCTTCAGGCTCGCTGAGCACTTTATTTTGTGGGTTGAGATATTGAGACTGAGCCGTCACGCTCAGCTATGTAACGCTCGTCCGGTTAAAGTCGGCTCGAGTCGACTGAAGGAACGAGAGAGGTATAGTTAACGCGTCACTGCCAATACTCGCTCTAGTTTATGAGAACCATAACAAAGCTGTATTTCGTATTATTATTAACCACGCCTTGATGATTATATACAATTTAGCCCTTGACGATGCAGTCTAAGGTGGAAGCGGGCTAGCCTGGAAAGGATATCGCATTTTTTATTAAATCCATACCCCTGATCGGTTTTTACGCAGCATCGTAACGAAACGCTAAAACGCTTGGAGGCAGGGCCACAGAGTACCTACAGAGGGGAAGCTTCTGCAAGCGGCCCGCTGTAGGTACACTCACACATATGCACATGTTTGTCACCAACTGTACCGGTTAGTGGAACGAGCGTGCGTCCGTGAACCGTTGGTGAGTGTGTTTGTGTGAGTATACCTACAGCGGGCCGCTTGTGGAAGCTTCCTCTCTGTAGATTTACTACTCGTGTAGCAGGGCTTTACCGGTCGAGTGGTAACTAGCTGAAGCCTCCTACCAGACCAAACCAGAGACAATTTAGAAATTATAAAATGTCAAATGCGCCAGTATGAGGCGTAAGGGGCCTGAAAAAACGATGATTATATAAAAATTTTCTAATCTAGGCCACAACAACCTCAAATGCAAAATCCTTTTGTGTTGTGAGCGTAACTAGCATTGCGTCTAGCTATGTTAGGTTGGCACCGTTCAAATCTTAGGTCTTTTGGCGACACGCCAAAGGATTTAGCCGGGCGGGCGTTACACCAAAGGGGAGTTTAGCCAAGAAATTGACCCCTGATCCTCATAGCCACCTAGTAAATATACCTACCGTGTATGCACATGTATATCCTTTACACAAATTCTAGTTTTGCAAAAAGGTTATCTTTGAAACTCCTAAGCTTTCCTTGTGAAAATTGTGCTAATAGAATTGACACTGTGAATATTGTGCTAATAGAATAAAATTGGTCTCAAAGGCGTTACATGTGAAGTCTACCAATTCGTAAGTACTTAGCCAGCTTGGTGGATTACGGCCTAAATCCTTCTCACTCTAAGAGGAGACCCGTGCCCTGTAATGGGCCAGTAATGGGTTCATCTTCATGATGATTATGATGAGAATTGAAACCGTAGGGTTTTGTTATTCGAATGACAACTTTTATTTGTTTGCGTAACTTTTACGCCCATCACAGAGGACTCATAATAAAGTCCGAAAAATTATCAAACGCAGTCGTACTACAAACAAGTATAAATTAAAAATTTAAAAAACCCCCGGCATTCGCCATTTTGTTGCGGCCATGTTGGATCGATTTTCATCAAACATAGTTAACAACATTCTCGACTAATTCACCTTTCAAACAAAAAAAAACTGCATTCAAATCGGTTCACCCGTTTGACACACACACACACACACACACAAACACAAACACACACAGACACGTCAAACTTATAACACCCCGTCGTTTTTACGTCGGGGGTTAAAAAAACAGTTCTTCAGAAAACGGACTAAGTATGATCCACTTTCTCCAACTCGATCCGAAATTTGAGGGTTCTGAGGATGAAATTCAAGCTTGAGCTTCTCACCATGTCAAAGCCGACCATTGTCGAATAAAAATCGTCTCTTATATTTTCACCCGACTACGGATATTATGATTTTAGCCAATGTTTATTTACCCAACGCCGCCGGCCTGAGCAATCTCAGCGCGAATAACTGGAATAGCGCCCCTTGAGACTATTTTGCAACAAAACAAAACAAAAATATCATTTTCATCTATGGAATTATTAAGGAGATATTAGCGAACCCGATTAAGTGTTAATATAGCTATTATGCTCAGGATGGATAAAAAGTAAGTAGGTCAGTACTTATATTATTTTTCATAATTTTGTTTCCAGCGGCTGCCGCCAGCCTTTTAAACCCCCGACGCAAAAACGACGGGGTGTTATAAGTTTGACGTTTCTCTGTGTGTGTGTGTGTGTCTATCTGTTCCCCTGTGGCGCTCAAACGGGTGGACCGATTTGAATGCGGTTTTTTTTTGTTTGAAAGGTGAATTAGTCGAGCATGTTGTTAGCTATGTTTGATGAAAATTGGTCCAAGATGGCCGCCGCTACAAAATGGCGGATTACATATTTTATCACAACGCCCTCAATATGGGTATCAAATGAAAGGGCTTGACTAGTAGAATAGCACTATGCAAATCCAAGATGGCCGCCACCACAAAATGGCGAATGTCGGGGGTTTTCGTTCGTTCGTTCGTTTCAACCAATGGACGTCCACTGCTGGACATAGGTCTCTTGCAAGGATCGCCACAGCACACGATCTTGTGCCGCCTGATTCCAGCGGCTACCAGCGACTCGCTTGAGATCGTCTGTCCATCGAGTGGGGGGTCTACCTACGCTTCGTTTGCTGGTGCGAGGTCGCCATTCAAGCACCTTGGGACCCCAACGTCCATCGGTTCTTCGTGCAATGTGCCCCGCCCATTGCCACTTCAGCTTCGCGACTCGATGAGCTATGTCGGTGACTCTGGTTCTCCTGCGGATCTCCTCATTTCTGATTTGATCCCGCAGGGATACTCCGAGCATAGCTCTCTCCATCGCCCGCTGAGTGACCCTGAGCCTTCTTATGAGGCCCATTGTTAGCGACCATGTCTCAGATCCGTAAGTCATCACTGGCAACACGCACTGTTCGAAGACTTTCGTCTTCAGACACTGAGGGATATTGGACGAAAAGACATCTCGAAGTTTCCCGAACGCTGCCCAGCCGAGTTGGATTCGGCGGTTGATCTCTTTCTCAAAATTGGACCTACCTAGTTGGACCGTGTGTCCCAGGTATATGTACTCGTCTACAATTTCGAGTGCTGAGTTCTCAACAATTACCGGGTGGAGCGGAACATGAGCATTAGACATGATCTTCGTCTTACTCATGTTCATTTTTAGGCCCACCTGTTGAGAAACTCTGCTGAGATCATTGAGCATTGTATTGAGGTCTCCCAGAGTCTCTGCCATCACGACTATATCATCAGCGAACCGTAGGTGAGTGATGTACTCGCCGTTTATGTTGATGCCAAGTCCGCTCCAGTCCAGAAGCTTAAAGACGTCTTCCAACGCAGCGGTAAATAGCTTCGGGGAGATAACATCTCCCTGATGCACTCCTCGCTGCAATTGGATTGGCCTCGTAGTCTGGTCCTGTATACGAACTGACATAGTGGCGTTTTCGTACAAACACTTCAGCGCTTGGATGTACCGATAGTCGATCCGGCATCTCTGCAGTGATCTCAATACAGCCCAAGTTTCCACCGAATCAAAGGCTTTCTCATAGTCCACAAACGCTAAGCAAAGTGGCCGGTTATACTCTTCGGTCTTCTGTATAACCTGCCGCAGCGTATGAATGTGGTCTATGGTACTGAAGCCTTTTCGGAACCCGGCCTGTTCGGGAGGCTGGAAGTCGTCGAACCTACGAGCGAGACGATTCGTAATGACTCTTGAGAACAACTTATAGACATGGCTCAGCAGCGAGATGGGTCTATAATTCTTCAGCAGGGTATTATCGCCCTTTTTGAAGAAAAGAACCACCACGCTTCTGTGCCATGCCTCTGGCGTTATGCCCTTGTCGATGACGGAATTGAACAATCGCTGAAAGACTTTAAGAACCGGTTTTCCACCTGCTTTCAGGAGTTCTGCTGTGATTCCGTCATCACCTGGCGCCTTGTTGTCCTTAAGTTGTTTGAGAGCCATACTAATCTCGTATAGGCTGACGTCCGGGATATCTTCGGTATAGTGTCGGGTCAATTTGGCTCTGGGATCTTTAGCCAAATCTTCAACAGGCTTCTGTGTTGACGTGTACAGCTGTCCGTAGAACTTCTCGACCTCTCTCAAAATCTCAGGTTTAGACGAAATGAGACTACCGCTGTCGGTCTTCAGTAGCGTCAGCTGGCTATGACCGATAGACAGATCTCTCGCGAAGACTTTTGAGCCTTTGTTTCTCTCGATCGTATCTTTAATACATTCTGTATTAAAGTTACGTAAGTCACGTGTTTGCGCTTTGGAGATCTGCCTATTAATCTGCCGGTAAGCAGACGCATCTGCTGAAGACTGCAGTCTCATTTCATGTCTCTGTTCCATGAGACTGAGAGTATGGTCTGAGAATTTTTTGGTTCTATTTCTACGGTGGGTCTTAAAGAACCTAGACCCAACCGCATGGACAGTTTCCACCAGCCTGTTGTTCAGTTCGTCCACAGAATCGCAATCTGCCAGGCAAGAGAATCGGTTTTGCAATGCGAGTTGGAAGCTCTCGGGGTTCTGGATATGGGCACGAGAAGGTCGGAGCGTTGACTTCATCAGTCTGGCCCTTTCAAGCTTTATGTTGAGATTCAATGTGCCTCTTACCATACGGTGATCGCTGCCGGTTTTTACCCTGTTGATCACAGAGACATCATTGAATACATGCCGTTTGGTAGACATGATGAAGTCAATCTCATTTCTCGTAGAACCATCGGGACTCATCCAGGTCCACTTCCTGTGTGGCCGCTTCTCGAAGAAAGAGTTCATCATATAGAGGCCTTCTTTCTCCATGAAGTCGGCCAACATTTGGCCCCTATGGTTCCGTCGCCCATAGCCAAATTGTCCCACTTTCAACTCTTCACCGCTTCGCTTACCCAGCCTTGCGTTGAAATCCCCCATCACAACATTGTAGTAGGTATTAGAGGCATGCATGGCTTTTGATATATCCTCATACATGACCTCTACCTCCTCGTCGGGATGTGTCGATGTCGGTGCGTAGACCTGTATGACCTTCAGCGAATACCGTTTGGTTATTCTGAGTATAAGGTACGCTACCCTGCTCGACACACTTTCGACTTGCACAATGTTGTTAACGAGGGACCTGTGGACGATGAACCCAACACCACCCTGGGATTGTTGATCACCCTCCCGGTAGTAGAACAAGTTGCCGGATTTAAGGATTATCGAGTCCTCCCCCTCTCTTCGGACTTCAGATAACCCTATGACACCCCAATTCAACTTGCTCACTGTTTCTTCCAGCTCGATGATCTTTTCGTCGGTCCTCAAAGTGCGTGCGTTATATGTTGCCAGGTCCAGTCGTCGGGGTCGGCAGCGGAATCTCTTCCGGAGATTCTTGACACCCCCTGCCCCGCCGTTACCATAACCGCTGCCAGAGCTAGGAATAGCGGGGCCGCCGGGGACTGGGGGCTGTGGCTTTATCTTTCTATTCATGCAAGGATATGCCCATAATCGCCACGCTGGGCAGGCGGGTTGGCGATCGCAGGGCTAGACTATTGTACCGATGTCGCTGCTGCCCGACATCGGCCCTTGTCATTTTTGTAGTCTAGCCGATATGAAATGGTTATACCGCCATTTGTCGGTCGTCAGAGCCTCGTCTGTTGATTAGCAGGGGGCACCACGTGCAGGTGAGGTTGACAATTGGAGTGCTGAGATGGAGGTGCACTCCCTTACCCCCTCCCATTACTATTTTAAAATTTTTAATTTATACTTTTTTCCAGTGGTTGCCAGCGACACCCGTCAATCTAGTGGGGGGGGGGGGGGTCTTCCAACGCTTCGTTTGCCGGTGCGAGATTTTGAATGGCAACATTCAAGTACCTTGGGACCCTCACATCTATCGGTTCTTCGAAGAGGTATACAACGTCTTGAAAATTAATCGAATACCATGGATGTGGCAAGGAAAAGTAAGCAATGAAAAAGATTTGTAACAAAATGCTGTTGTATTTATATACAAGTTTATCATCATCATCATGATCAACCCATTACCGGCTCACTACAGAGCACGAGTCTCCTCTCAGAGTGGAAGGGTTTTGGCCATAGTCTACCACGCTGGCCAAGCGGATTGGCAGACTTCACACACCTTTGAGAACGTTATGGAGAACTCTCAGGCATGCAGGTTTCCTCACGATGTTTTCCTTCACCGTTAAAGCAAGTGATATTTAAATACTTAAAACGCACATAACTCCGAAAAGTTAGAGGTGCGTGCCCGGGATCGAACCCACGACCCACGAAGTTTATACAAACTTGTTATGGTGTGAAAATAAATAAAACTACCGAAAATGTTCAATGGCTCCGACTGGATTTTGGGAATAGATTTATGGATGCTGACCATAAAAATATCTATCCAACTAGATGGACGGTCGCCGCAATAAAAGAGATGTTAGATATGCAAAAGCAAAATACCACACTCTGAAATATTGCATACCAAACAATGATACCAAAATAATATTATTTATGCTGTTCATACATATATGATTTTATTGTCCATGGACTGAAAAATAAAGGAGTGACCGCCTCCTAGTTTTACATTTTTGATTGTGGGTAACTTGCGCATGAAAAACCACAAGCCAATCATCAGCGCGGGTTACATGTTCCGTGTAACGTGTCTATACCAAAGCTTAATAACAATATATTACCAAGGGTCTGTTTCACCACCTTCTGATAAGTGTTGGATAGCCTAAACGTAAGGTTTGTCACTTTCTTATTTTATATCAAGTGACAAAGACAAAAGTTGTAGATAGCTATCGGATACTTATCAGAAGGTGGTGAAACAGGCCCTAAGTCAAAAAGTCCCGCATTTATCGTCGCCTATAGCATTGTAACATATAGGTTGCAGTATTGTCCCATTTGACTATGGTATAACCTTGTGCATGTCAGTAATAATAGCTGGGCTATACCCACAGTTTAACAAAATACTAACCTAGTTAAGTTATAAAATAATAATAAGGAGACGTTGCCAGTTCGTCATAGACGTTGCTAGGTATGTATAACAAAAACTGATAAACTTACCTCGCATCGCGGGGAAATCGGCGAAATTTTAGACCCTTGTTCTGTTTAGAATTCGTATAGCATCCGTAGACAGAACAGTAATACACCATTTTATGATAGAACTTACTAAACGACACTTAAAATATTTAAATCACGTAAACCCTCGTCCATCAATCACGCAGACTACGCGAATCTGCGTGCAGCGGCCCGCACCGCCCGCGCTCCGCAACCCACCCCACCGTTGCTCCGTACAAGTACATTCGTAATTGGACTGTATATTTCAAGGCTGTGCTATACCTATACTGAGCTATGACCATCTAAATTCTAGATATAACATACAAAAGCCTGGCTCGGATGCGAGCGTCTTTCAGTTGCTATACGAAAGCAGAGATACGTCTTGTTCTACTGGTTTTTGTGCCTTACAAAACAAGGAGCTATAGTTAATCGTTAAGCAATATTGTTCGTGTCCACATATCGTGGTATGTTTCACGGATTATACATATTGATGATTGAGAACTTGGAACCCGGAGTTCACACAATGGCTGACGAGCTATAGTTCAACGTTAAGCAATATTGTTCGTGTCCACATATTGTCACAGTACTTTGTTTCATTGATTATACATATTGATGACTAGATGATGCCCACGGCTTCGCCCGTGTGTATTTAGGTTTGTAAAAATCTCGTGGGAACTTTGATTTTCCAGAACAAAAAGTAGCCTATATGTAGTAAGTAGTAACCCGTCCACAAAACGGAAAAATTCCGAGGGATCCTTACGATTTCGGAATGCAATTCCTTACAGCATCAGGGTTGAGGAGTTGGACATGTACCTACTCGAGGTCATCTATACTAATAAATAAAATTGAAGTGTCTGTCTGTAATATCGAAAGAACTACCTCATATTAAGCTCATATGGTTATTTGAACGCTACCATAACCGAATCACACGTTTTTAAAATTTTTGTCTGTCTGTCTGTCTGTCTGTCTGTCTGTCTGTCTGTCTGTCTGTCTGTCTGTCTGTTTGAACGGGCTAATCTTCAGAACGGCTGAACCGATTTTGACGGGACTTTCACATACAAGTAGAGAATTAACCAGGGAGTAACATAGGCTACTTTTTTAACCGACTTTCAAAAAAGGAGGAGTTGTGTTTTTCTACCTATGTACACCGACATCTCCGAGATTTCTGAACCGATTTGCGTAATTTTTTTTTTAATCGATAGAGAAACATTGCGACTCTGTTCTATAAAAAAATTGGATTCCAACTCCTCAATCCTGATGCTGTAGGGGACCTAATCCCCAAAACTAATGGGTTTTAGAAACTTTCGGTTATTTAAATTGCTATTGGGGGTACCAATTAAAGGCTTTATCGTTGAATGAACTCGAGTAGGTACATATCCAACTCCTCAACCCTGATGCTGTAAGGAATTGTATTCCGAAATCGTGGGGATCCCACGGGATTTTTCCGTTTTGGGGACGGGTTTCTACAGATAAGCTACTTTTTGTTCTGGAAAATCAAAAGTTCCCACGGGATTTTTAAAAACCTAAATCCACACGGGCGAAGCCGTGGGCATCATCTAGTTCAACAATAAAGTCTTTAATTGGTATCCCCAATATCAATTTAAATAACCGACAGTGCCTAAATCCCATTAGTTTTGGGGATCAGATCCCCTACAGCATCAGGATTGAGGAGTTGGAATCCAAATTTTTTGTAGGACAGTGTCGCAATGTTTCTCTATCGATTAAAAAAAAATTACGCAAATCGGTTCAGAAATCTCGGAGATATCGGTGTACATAGGTAGAAAAACACAACTCCTCCTTTTTTGAAAGTCGGTTAAAAAAGTAGCCTATGTTACTCCCTGGTTAATTCTCTACTTGTATGTGAAAGTCCCGTCAAAATCGGTTCAGCCGTTCCAAAGATTAGCCCGTTCAAACAGACAGACAGACAGACAGACAGACAGACAGACAGACAGACAGACAGACAGACAGACAAAAATTTTAAAAACGTGTGATTCGGTTATAGTATCGTTCAAATAACCATATGAGCTTAATATGAGGTAGTTATTTCGATATTACAGACAGACACTTCAATTTTATTTATTAGTATAGATTGAGAATTTGGAACCCGGAGTTCACACAGTGGTTGGCTGTAAATAGCTAGACGGGGCACATATGTTACAGAGAAAACGGATGCTTACTCAAGACGAGAATTGCTGCAACGCCAATCGCGCACTGTATAGTTATTCTGAGTTTGCGCACCTCCAAAACTTTACAAAAACACACTACGCATCGAAAAACTGCAATATGTAATGCAAAATGAACCCAAAGACGCTTATTTTAAGGTCTTAATTCAATACTTCGAATATTTATTTTATAACATTTCTGCTTGAAGCGCTGGCTGTAAACGAATACTGAATGTATTGGCGAACTCAAACCTTAAGGTTAGGTTAGGCCAGTTTAGGTTCATTTTACTCTGAAGTCATTGTGTTTCGATCAGTAGTATTTAGTAAAGTTTTCGAGGTGTGTAAAGTGAGACTAAGCATGGTCGTAGAAGTGTCGGCCGACTAGCCGATAGCGCGACGACATCGAAAAGGCTACGAAACAAGTATAAAGTTCGTAAACTAAAACCCGACTACGCTTAATAATTTAATTAGTAGAAAGCGCGGGATAAACAGCTAGTGGCGCCATCTGTTATGTCTATCCGAAACTAATTTAAAAATCTAGAAAACCGCTCGAAGGTTTTTCGTAAACAAAATGGTAGCCTACGTCACCAGGACCATAACAAAGAATCAATTATAGACACCTCGTACATACATATGTACATACATACTGTATACAAAACTGCTAAAATCATAACCCTTCCTTTTGACTTTGCCGTAGTCGGGTGAAAAACAGTACATTCAGGGAATAAAGAGCAGAAGCGAATGGCGTATACGTGCGGAGGTCTTAGTCCTGCACTGCACTGCAATAGGGCTGTAGATGAAATGATGAATGCATCATTAAAAGCATTTAAAAATCCGTCGCAAGATTTCAAGCAAATATATACAAAAATGAAGCTATATAGGTAAGTATACCTAATTGTTAAAATTTATTATTCACTAGATGATGCCCACGGCTTCGCCCGTGTGGATTTAGGTTTTTAAAAATTCCGTGGGAACTTTTGATTTTCCAGAACAAAAAGTAGCTTATCTGTAGAAACCTGTCCCCAAAACGGAAAAATCCCGTGGGATACCCACGATTCCGGAATACAATTCCTTACAGCATCAGGGTTGAGGAATTGGATATGTACCTACTCGAGTTCATTCAACGATAAAGTCTTTAATTGGTACTCCCAATATCAATTTAAATAACCGAAAGTTTCTAAAACCCATTAGTTTTGGGGATTAAGTCCCCTACAGCATCAGGATTGAGGAGTTGGAATCCAAATTTTTTATAGAACAGGGTCGGAATGTTTCTCTATCGATTAAAAAAAAATTACGCAAATCGGTTCAAAAATCTCGGAGATATCGGTGTACATAGGTAGAAAAACACAACTCCTCCTTTTTTGAAAGTCGGTTAAAAAAGTAGCCTATGTTACTCCCTGGTTAATTCTCCACTTGTATGTGAAGGTCCCGTCAAAATCGGTTCAGCCGTTCCGAAGATTAGCCCGTTCAAACAGACAGACAGACAGACAGACAGACAGACAGACAGACAGACAGACAGACAGACAGACAGACAAAAATTTTGAAAACGTGTGATTCGGTTATGGTAGCGTTCAAATAACCATATGAGCTTAATATGAGGTAGTTATTTCGATATTACAGACAGACACTTCAATTTTATTTATTAGTATAGATTTCCAAATCAAAATAGAGCAGCTATGTACAATTGCGCAATTAGGTGATCATAAGAGCTCCTCCACACGTGACCATAATTTGTCAAATGCCGCTTCGTACTCGTCCTGGCCACTACATATTAATTTTGCCCGGACGTTATGAATAACGCTTCATTTATTAGTCCATAACAACACTACTACCACTCTGGCAGACGGCCAACAAAATGGCCGGCCATTACACCTAGGATACTGGGCTGAAGTTAACCATGAGATATTTGTCTTTTATATAAAGGGTGTATTCAGACATGTTGTTCAAAACGCGTCCCACGGATTCAGTACATAATTCTAGGTTTCCCAATGGTGAAATTTTTCGTCGAATTTTCCATGAAATTTCCGATATTTTTTATCTCTTTTTTAACTGAATACTGTATAAAATCATTATTACTATCTGTCTCAACGCAATTATAAATTAAAAAGTAATTATTTCATTATTTTCACCTAAAACAGAAATGTAATCAAATTTAAGATTTATGTAGATCAGCTAACTGTTAACCTAGTGAGTAGGTACAGGTCGCTAACCTACAATGATAGTAGGTACATTCGGCAGTCAGTACGCGCATAGAATTTATAATGAGGTTCGCGGGCCGCGGCCGCGGCATTGTCAAAAGAAATGCCGCGCTGACTCCGTACCTACATAGGTACTTACGTCGGTACCTACTAGGCGGCGCGGCATGTAGCGTGGGCCGCACCGCCTACTAATTATAAAAGTCTAGTGTAAATTTTGCGCGGAGCGTTGCGTTGTGATCGCCTTGTATACAATACATTGCGCGCTCAAAAATGGCAATATTTGAAACCAATCATTTTCGACATAAATGATTTCAGTATTTTCACATAACACATTAAATGCAACCTTACCTCAAAGTTTTCATTAAGATGTCATTTACACCCTGTATATAGTACGTATTTCTCAATTGTGGTTAAGGAAATCTTTGGCTTAAGCTGAGTGCACATTTATCTGCATTCGTGCTGTATTTTTATTTATAACTACGCTGATGCTCGCGACTTAGTATCCTGGGAAAGTTTATTTCGGAATGAAAAATATTCACGAACCTTCTTCAGGATGCAAAATATCTCTATGCCAAGTTTTAGCTCGATCAGATATGCGAACGACGAACGAGAACAGACAAACTGTCTATTTTATTAAATGTAAGTATTTTTATAAATGTGTAGGTTAGTGGGTCCAAAAGTTGCACTAATATTATAAAGGCGAAAGTTTGTGTGTACGTATGTATGTATGTGTGTGTGTGTGTGTGTATATGTGTATATTTGTTATTCTTTAACGCTGCAACTACTGAACCGATTTAGCTGAGATCTGGAATGGAGATAAATTATAGCCTGGATTAACACATAGACTTTACATACTTTTTATCCCGGAAAGTCATAGAGTTCCCAAGGGATTTTTAAAAAAACCTCCAAAATATTATAAATTAACTATAAAGTTTTGGAGCGCTCCAAATTGAGATTAAGCATACTGTAGTTATAAACATGTAGATAATATGAGGGAGAAAACATAGCTTAATGCATTTTCACGACCTGCCACTGAACTGATTGACCTGTCCACAGAAATAGACTACTTTTATCCCGAGAAATCAAAAAGTTCCGACGGATTTTATAAAACCAGATTTTAGAATACCAACTAGTACACGATAAAATAAAAAGTAAATACACACCAAAGAAATGAGATAAAACCTCTGTGGAGAGAAAAAAAACTTACACTCGAGCTTTGGTCTTTGTCCGTTAATATTAGTGTCTGGGTTTAGTACCAGATTTAGCGTCCAGGTATTTGATTGGATTTTGGCCGTCTGCCAGCAGATTGGGGGATGTTTCATCGCTAGGAAACTGGGATTAAGTTTCGCTGAGGCGAGGCGGTAAGTCTTATTTATTCCGGGGTACAAAATTCAATGATAACACTACACAGGTTCTAATCTGCTGACCCCTCTGGTGACGAAAATATTTGTCTAGTAAGTTAGAGAGAACGGATTTAGTTTCTTAATTAACATTATTCAGTATGTGCAAAGTATGTTCTGGGTATTGTAGTATAATATTATGTTAAAGGTTTTTGTACTCGGTACAACTATAAATCTAATTTTCTTAGCTGACTTAAAAGTGGAAAAAATCGCCGATAAGTTCTTGTAACAAAGTAATAAAGTTCGTAAACTAAAACCCGACTACGCTTAATAATTTAGTTTAATATGAAATAAAAAATAATTTAGTGTGCAGAAAGCGCGGGTCAAGCAGCTAGTGGCGCCATCTGTTATGTCTCTCCGAAACTAATTTAATAATATAGAAAGCCGCGCGAAGGTCACTTCTCGATTTTTTCTCTTAAATAAAATGTAACCTATGTTACCCGGACCATAATAACGAATCAATTGACACCTCATTCATCAAAATCGGTCCAATAATTTAGGCGGTACGGTGGTGCACATAGAATTTCATACAAAAATCGGATACAAACATGCATACGTATGCATACACATGCAAACATAGATTATTAAAATCATAACCCTTCCTTTTTACTTTGCCGTAGTCGGGTAAAAAAAAATGTCTAAGCGACGCGCTTTGCTTTGATGAATGAAGAGCCGAATTTTATAACCTAAGTAGGTATATACACTACCTACCTAAGTTACGTAATTTTTGACCAATATGGACCATGCATGAAACGACTTATTACATTTCTACTACAAAATATGTATGTACTTACAACCTTTTAGGGGTGCAACTAAAACTAAACCTACCTAATAATTAAGCAAGTCCGCCCAACGAGGTATTTCCTTACAAGTTGAAAAGTAGCACGCGAGGTGATTAATGAGCTTTGAATGACAACACTTTTTTCCAAAACATTTTTAACCTATTTTTTTCCAAGGACTTTTTAAGTGTGTCAATTTGAAAAGTTTCAACGGCATTGTATCTACTTAGTAAGTATTATAATGGTAGGTACTAATCTGTATTAGGTATAAAATAGTGCTATTATTTTAATAATGTTAGCAGTATTTTTCGGATAGAATGTTGAGAATTTTATATTTTTGAACAACAGAATTTTTACCAATACGCCATAATAATAGCTTGCCATGCGCTATTTTCACATACTTGTTGGTGTATAAGTGCTTGCTACCTTTGATTTTGCGATATCTGTTATTAGTACATTTTGCATGAGGACGCATGCAATCTTACACACTACTTACTGCGATTAATGTATTAAAACATGGATATTGCAATATAGCATTGCGATTTTATCGTTTGGGAAACAACCAAAAGTGAGAATATAAATGACCCAATATTTCATAGAGTTTCATTATAATAATCTTTCAGAAAAGTCGTTCCAAAGACCGTTTTGGGACAGTCGTCTGGTAAAAATAATACTTCTTTTGATTGCTGAAGGAGTATGTCCCGACCTTTTATATTTTGAAAGACAGCAAAAGGATTTTGGCACACAATAAGGATAAGACGACATCAAATGAAAATTGGGTTGTCTTTTTAGGGTTCCGTTACAAAATGGTAAAAATAGGAAACCCTTTTGTGACACGTCCGTCTTTTCTACTGCCTTAACTTCTGGTTTCAGTTGACAGCAACTACTACGTGGATGTCTCTTCGTTTTTCAAACTATGTGCCTCGTCCATTGATGCTTTAGCTTTGAAAGCCGTTGAACTATGTCAGTGTCTTATAACTAATAATTCTTCAAGGGATCTCCTTATTTCTGATCACTCAGAGTACAGCTCTTTCCTCGTCCGTTGAGCTTTCTTATGAGTGCGAAAGGGGTCACTATGGATAAAGTATTGCAACTTAATCCATAGTGAGCCCATTTGCCCGTTGTAACTCATTACCAGTACCAGAACCAGAGTTACCGACATAGCTCATCGAGTCGTGAAACTTAAGTGGCAATAAGCGCGAACTGATAGACTTTGGACATCCAATATACTCAAGTGGCGACCTCTCACCGGAAAACGTAAAGTTGGAAGACCCCCCACTAGGTGAACGGACGATCTCAAGCGAGTCGATGGCTGGATACAAGCCGCACAAGACCGTACTCTGTGGCGATCCTTGCAAGAAACTTCAGTCCAGCTGTGGACGTCTGCCGATGATGATGACAACGTTGAAAATTATGTTTCAAAGTTCAGTCATGAGATTTTGAAACATACTTTTATTCATCGTTTCATCAATGTTAATAAAATGAGAATTTCGTTTAATATTTAAAAAAAAGTTAAACAAAATAATATGCAGGAACCCGATCAGATTATGTGGATTTTTCGCTTGATCTACTTTAGAAAAAACTAATAACAAAAGCTCGGAGTAATCCCTGAAAATTGCTTGATAAAAAGTCGTGTCCATAAATTGTTGGTACCGCGCTCGCCGCGCCAAATTGGAGGCGTTCCAGATATAGCGTCCTTACCTACTTCTAAATAATAATCATTTGTGAGCATTTAGCTACACTGTGCGATAATTACATACGGCTACCCAGTTGATGCGACGAAATTTAAAAGCATACACTTAAAATTAGTACAAAATAAGTTAAATAAGTTAAATCGGTTTTTAATATTTAAACCATCACACTAATTCACATCACACTATCACAATCACACTAATATTATAAAAGCGAAAGAGTAACAAACATACACACGTATGTTTGTTACTCTTTCACGCCGCAACTATTTAACCGATTTGGCTGTTTGAAACAGCTCATAAAGGTGCGTCCAGACTTGAACATTTCACCGAACCGAACAGCGAACATTTCGGCGAAGTTTCGCCGAACTGTTACGGAGTAACCCATCTCAAGCGCTCCAAGCGCGCCGTCCACATTGAGCGTAACAAGTTCGCCGAAATGTTCGCTGTTCGGTTCGGTGAAATGTTCAAGTCTGGACGCACCCTAACCTGGAATAAGACTACTTATTATCCTGAAAAAATCACCACAGTTCAGGATTTTGAAAGAACCAAAATTTTCTATAGCAATCTACAATAACAGCTATAGGTAGATTATACTATAGCAAACTGCCTTGAAAGTAGGTAGGTAGGTATAAAGGTTGGAAAAGGGGGCGGTAATGGGAACGGGAAATCCACGATTTCATCGGGATTTGTGAAAAATCGAAATTTAAGCGGGTGAAACCGCGGGCAAAACCTAGTTTTTTATGTACACGTAGACAACGATCTCTACGTACTACGAGAACATATCTGTAGAGCTTCTACGAGTATTTCGTAGCAAGAAAATTACTGATGTACTTACATTACACGGACGGATAGATGGCTATCGGGGGAGTTACGAAAAACTCCGTTCGAAGTCGGTGAAATGTTTTTATTGACGTCTGCATGAAATGAAAGTCTACGTGTGTTTATTTATTCTACGCACTGTTTATTAATTAAGCGAACCTTAAATGGTTTTCATGCAAAGAATAGTTTCTTTGCATGAAAACCATTTAAGGTTAGGCCTTGCTTTATTACAAGCTCTCCGATGAAGTTGAAAGGCACCTAATAGATTTTAAGCTTGTGAGCAAGGGAAACAACAGAGCAAGGTCAGACTAATTTTTAGAAAAAACATGTTTGAAAATTTGAAAGTAAAAGTTGTTATGATTGTTTTACTCGTGAATGATATTTGGTTATTATATTTATTTATAATAGTTAGTTTAAGTAGATAAATACAAGAAATCTATTTGCTAAACGTCGAATCATTGAAATTTTTATAACCAAATACCATAAGTACCAGATACGGGCAAATTATTTTTGGTCAGCTGTTTTTTTTCTTTATTTAGCTAAAAACTCAGCGACCGTGGCGTACTAGCAATTATTGAATTTAGTCATTTTTATAAACAGGGCTTCACTTGTATTAACTTGCCAGATTTAATTTTCCAAGATCTACCATCAACATGTTTTTTTAAAAATATAAATCCAAATTGGTACACTGTACATTTTTTGAACGTCAATTTAAGAACAGATAATGGTGATAATTACTTATGAAAACTTAAAACTAAAACTACACTTGATTTGAAAACATCAACAATAATTTTATTATTGTGTTGCCAAATCAAGATATTGGACCGTCCATACATCTCGGATTGAAACGTATGATCTCGTAAAATTGGCAAAGGTGGGTAAAGATTCTCAGGACAAAGATCACTTTCTAACCACGGCCTCCGACCAACCCCTTTTAGCCGTCCAGCGCCACCATAAGGCCACATAACAGGGCAAACCCAATATCATAATAATTAACCACTAGTGGTAACGACAACATAATAGGGCAAACCAAATATCACAATTATTAACCACACCAATAATGGTAACGACAACATAATAGTAACTTTACAAAGATGTTGAAGAAGCGAGCGCCTCAAACAAAGTGTGTGCGGTGACGCAGCGCACTGCCTTATAACGCCGGCGATCGGTCCGCCCCCACCATCGCTGAGTCATAGAGCGTACGATATTACTCACGCACGCTCGTGCGTGCTTTCGTAAATGACATCATCATTCATATACGACACATAAATAGACAGGATTACGCCAGAACAAAAAAAATACACTAAAGACTAGGTAAGTGTAGGTATATTGTCGCTCGGGTTATTATAATGAATAAATTAAATTAATTGAGTTGAACTGTCCTGAAATTGTACCTACAAGGGAAGTCATAGACGTAGGCACAGGAAAATTATTAAACTAAAGCAAGTTCGCAAACAATATGTTAAACAAACAATAAAATTAATTTCCGCCTGAATTGGTAGGAAGGAACTTATAAAGGATTCATTTCTCTTTCAAAAACTGATGTTCGTCGACTGGAATTCATTAACATGGATCTATCGCGACACAATGAAGGATAATCTTTGTATTAATTTCGTTTCGGAATTAGATACTTAATGAGGATATTATAAACCTTTGAATGCTAATTTTCGGTATTTATACATACGTACTTGTCCTACTGTGAGCGCTTCGAGCGCTTGCGAGCACCCATAACCCATACAAATGAAGTTTGATTCTGATTAGAATATTATCCAATAAAATTTAATAAAATTTTGATGATAAAAATTCGAAAATATAATCCTCTAGGGCTAATATCTGTTCGTCTATCAAAAATCCGTATAAGTAAAGTTATTTTACGAAAGTACCGCAGTAAGGATACGCCCATTAAATAATAATGCACGAAAAAGATTATAAAATAAGCCACGATCACATTTTAACGTTGAAATATTTCTGAATATAGATTTTATAGTATACATTCACGGATTTGAGTTTTCATGTTTACGAGAGCGCGAGATCTTTCATTGCGTGAATAATTTTAGGACAAAAGAGGATCGCATTCAATAATTTTTCCGTTTACTCCATATTTTAATATTTGGTAAAATATGTACGAAATCTCGATCTTTCGTAAAGAGATACGAGAGAGACATAGACATGAGAGAGACAGAGACATGAGAGAGAAGAAGAAGAGAGATACTTAATCTAAGTGAGAGAGTAATGATTGGTAATGACATACCCATGACACTTCACGCGAATCAAGTCTTGTAACGACAAGAAAAACATTATTATCTCTATGGAAAAACGCTATTATTTAAACAAACGGTTGAAAGATATATATATTATATATCTTACTAGGATAAATTATCTCTCTTCTTCTTCTTATATCTTCTTCTTAATATATAAAATAAAGTGTTTGTTGGAACACTTATCTCGAGAACGGCTGGTAATAAAATTTTATAGAAGACCAGTAAATACCAGGAAACGTAGCTTTGGTGAAATAGCATAGAAATGCTTATTTAAATCAAAGGGATGAAATTTCGTTTCATATTATTAAGTGCTTAGACCACTACTTACTTACTAGACTTAGACACTTGAGACAGGAACTGTTTTTGATGAGGCAGGGTTCCTAAATACTCAACATGCACTTAAGTAAGCATAATCGTATGAAAAGCTCGGCAACGTGCAGCTGACGTGAAGATTGATAGGCCCGAAACAATGATCAATAGCGTCTGAATGCGACATTATTTTGCGAGAATATGGCCATATTATTCTTGAGTATTATTCTTCTATATTATTTAAAGAATATATTATAGAAGAATAATACTTTATATTTCTTCTACATATGTCTTCAGTCATCTTTCTGGAACTTTATGGCAGCTCGCCTGGCCTATTAAAAAATATTCAAATTAAATAAATTACAATATTATGATTACAATTTTTTATGTCAAATGATTAGTCCATTGACAAAGTCATAAGAACAGTGATCTTATTCATTTTGGCGACGTGACTTTGGTCTGATCCTCTCTAGGATTAATTTTATCTTTAATTTTATTTTTTAATTAATCCTCTCTAGGATTATTTTTTGTGCATTGTACAAAATCATGCCAGCTTATGAACGTGTTTGTCTAGACGATGCCTGTTCATTTTTGTTTTGAAAGTACCTACATTACCGTAGTACCTCATTTCCTAAATGATTCAACCAACTTTAAGTCTTAAGGTGCGTCCAAACTTGAACATTTCCCCGAACCGAACTGCGTAACATTTCGGCGAACTTGTTACGCTCAATGTGGACGGCCGGCGAACCGAGCTTCGTAACATTACCGCGGACTTGTAGCACCGCGGGCAGTGCCTTGCAGCATCAGAGCTGAACAGCTGGGACCTGAAATTTAATGATACAGTCTATGTTTAATATCTTTAATATGAATTCATAATGAACACTGCCACAATCCCCATAGTTTAGGTGGGCAGTACCTTGCAGCATCAGAGCTGAAGAGCTGGGACCTGGAATTTGATGATGCAGTCTATGCTTGATACTTTTAATATGAATTCATAATGAACATGGCCCCATTCCTTATATAGTTTAGGTGGGCAGTACCCCTGCAGCATCAGGATTGAGGAGTTGGAGCAAAAAATTTTTATGGGACTGTTTTGCAAACTCTTCTGTCGATTAAAAGAAAATTACGCAAATTGGTTCCGAAATCGCAGAGTAATCGGTGAACAGACATAGAAAAAAAATACGCGATGAATTGAACCTCTCCCTTTTTGGAAGTTGGTTAAAAATTATTGGTTCATTGTTTTTCGAAATATTCGCGAACCTATATTTATATACATACTCATTTACATACATAGTACATATGTACATATATATACGGGTCGAATACAGAACCTCCTTTTTTGAAGTTTGTTAAAAATAAGCTCAAGAGCCTCTGCGCGAATGAGCATGATGCACTCACGCAATGACGGAGGAGTGGGTGAGTACGTGTTTTGAGTCGTGACATTATCCATCAATCCCATGATCTACGATCATAGGTCAAAGTACGGTACCGTAACAACAGGCGCACATGGTCACGTGACGAAATACAAGTGTGGACGTCTCGTAGTTACGTAGGTATTAGCGGAAATCCTTTGAAAAGACTGACTTTGAATGGATCGGCCCGAACACGTGTCTTTACTCCGAACATTTCAGAAATATCCGTCCACACTTGAACTCGCCGCACCGAACAATGTTCGCGAACTATGCCATGTACGGTCATTTCTTCGAGCGCTTGAGATGGGTTACTGCGTAATAGTTCGGCGAAAGTTTTGCCGAACTGTTACGCATTAACCCATCTCAAGCGCTCCAAGCGCGCCGTCCACATTGAGCGTAACAAGTTCGCCGAAATGTTCGCAGTTCGGTTCGGTGAAATGTTCAAGTTTGGACGCACCTTTAGCGAATACATCGAGTACATTTTCTCTGAATCTATCTATAGACTGTACCCTTAAATTACCTTAATACCTGTTCATTCGCCCACGTATAATATTACGCCCACTGAGAATTTGAATATTATATTAGATTTTTTTTGTATACTTACCCCATCTAGTGCCCATACATTCACGTTGATCCCACACAGCAGATTCTCCGAGCTCAGGAAATTAATCTTCGTACAAATTGAGACAATAGGAGACTATTAACAACATAATACAAATACTTGCCGGCGAAATTTTGCGCTCGAAAATTATTTCCCAACCTTGCAAAATACGATTATTTCACAGCGATATTTCAATAATATCCACGGTTCCGTTCAAAGAAAGTTTCGTGTGAATTGTGTTCTGGATTTAGAATTCGGAACATTGACTTATAATTTGATTTAGAATTCGAGTTAAAGTAGTGTATATTTTGATCAATCACTAGACAGCACTTTACTTTCAACTAAGTGCGTAGTGTTGCTTCCATACTTAGTTTAGTTTAGTAGAACGATTCTATGATTGCCTATTCGGTAAGCTTTTTGGGATAAAACTAAATTAGTTTGATCGTAACCTGAATAATTTCGCTAAATGAAATGAAAAGTGACTTACAAATGATATAAATAAATTGAAAATTTAAAAACCCCCGACATTCGCCATTTTGTGGCGGCGACCATCTTGGATTTGCAATAGTGCTATTCTACTAGTCAAGCCCTTTCATTTGATACCCATATTAAGTGAGTTGTGAAAAAACATGTAATCCTCCATTTTGTAGCGGCGGCCATCTTGGACCGATTTTCATCAAACATAGCTAACAACACTCTCGACTAATTCACCTTTCAAACAAAAAAAACCGCATTCAAATCGGTCCACCCGTTTGAGCGCCACAGGGGAACAGACAGACACACACACACACACACACACACACACACACACAGACACGTCAAACTTATAACACCCCGTCGTTTTTGCGTCGGGGGTTAAAAAAGAAATTGAGCAAAAATCATAAAGATAATTTAGCAATTTATTCAAATTAATGCGATGCTTACAACTTATGAGCTTAGCTGTGATTTTCTGAATTTTGCAGCTGAAGATAAAAATGTTAATCTTTACTTCACTTTCGCTTTTTTACTTTCGTATAATATTCATAAATAAAGCGAATGTATATTTAATCAATATTAGCTTCTCCCGCGTTGATTTAGGTTCTTTAATTAAAGTTCCATGGGAAATCTTTATTTCGGGATAAAAAGTATCCTATGTTTATTTCCGGGATTCAATTGATAAATGATGTGCTAAATTTTATCAAGATCGTCGTGAAAATGCATTAAACCTGCATAGTATTGTCCGTAACATGTAGTATTATGTAAAACCAAGATAGGTAAATAGCAACCTATAGATCACTCCTTGTATAATCCTCTCATTCCGTAAAGTCTAGCCCTGCAATGGTTTAAAAAGGCTTGATTTTGTGTTCAATTTTAGTTAAGGTTTTTGATTATTTTTTTCAATATAACGCTAGTCTAGACAAGTGAATCCACTTTTTATCCCTTTGAAAGAAGCGCCGTCAATTTCAATTCCGGTGATTTCCGCAAAGCAAGCTGATAAAATTATTTAAAATTTCCTGGCAGTGTTTCCTGGAGTCGGCGGCCCATTTCCCATAACCGTCGACGCGTCTGTCATTAATGTTTGGAATGTCAAATGTAGCATGACAAAATACAATCTACCGCCGACGAAATGTTAAACAAGCAAAAATAGTCTTTGTAGTTCTAATTTTAGAGATGAGAATGTTAATTAAATATTCACGCGAATTACATTCATGATTTGGACAATATGGTGGTATGGTGATATGGTGACCAAAATTAATTCAATTGGAGGAAATTGCGGGATCAGTTTATTAAATTACACAAAAAAATAATTTTACTAAAAATAATATTGACAGAGTTTCAATTTCAAAATAATTATTTTGGAAATTTTTGGAGTTATTTTTTAAGAAAATTGAAATCTATGTCTGTAATTTAGAAATAAATAATTTATTTTTTTTTTATTTCAGACAAAAATTGTCCATAATTCATTTTTTATACTCAGTAAAAAAAGAAAAGAAAATCAATCAAAAACAGAATTAATATAGATTAAGAATTAAAAATTATAAATTGAGTCAAAATAAATAAAACAATCAAATTAAAATATAAATTAAATAAAACATTCAAATTAAATAAAAGAATACATTGAGGCTGGTCTTAGATAAAAAAGAATTTTGGAATAGTATAGTGATATGATTTCAAAGTCTTAATAATTACATTTCTACTATTATTGAGTCTTGATGAGAATCCTGCTCTAGCCCTACGCATAACTGCATAAAAATCGTCGACCCTGTACACCGCAAACATACCTGACGCGCTACACCTCCATAGCAGCCCCAGCAGAGCTATAAACGCTTTGTTGTATTGCATTCTAAGAGTGTCAAAGGGTGACCTTTACTTGTCGGGAACAGCGTGTAAATCGCCTAGCCAGTTGCTTTTTGCAGCCAGATACCTTTTCTGTCTCTCTAAGTCAACATTGTCTTTCATAGTATCGCTTAATACATGGCCTAGATATTTAAATTTTGTCACATTACTCAAGTCGGAGCCACACAGTTTTATGGGCAACACATTTTTTGGAACTTTCTTGTATTTACATATCATTACTTCGGTTCTTCTTACGTTATACAGTAAGCCGTGTTTTTCCACATTTTTCTCACAGATATCAATTAAACGACGTAGGCCGCAAACCGAAGGACTGATCAGAGCCGATGACACTGACGCCTCCAACGACAGCCTGCCCTGGTATTGCTCAACTCCACGATTAACTCGTTTATATAGAGGTTAAACAGTATTGGCGACGTCAGACCACCCTGTCTAACTCCACAGGTTAACTTGTAGCTATCGGAAAAGTCATTCTGCCATTATGCTTGGTTATTTTTGTTTGTAACTTGGTTTGAAATAACTGATATTATACTAGCGGCACGCTATGATGGCCGGTTTGACACATTACAATAGTGATGTGGAATGTCAATTTATTCTCGAACAAAAAACAATTAAGTTTTGTTTTTGTACCTGATTAAATAGGTTTAATAAAACAAAAATGTATATGTTTATTTAATTTATTTGAACGAACTGAATATTTGAACGAAAATGAATATACATACTTTATATGCACACAAGAAACATATGAATACAAAAGATACCAAAAAAGGTGCCACAAAAGGCCATAATTAATCAGATTCGGCCATAATTAATCAGATCCGTCCATACTACTATTTTCACTGTCGTCACTGCTATCATCACATACATTAATAATTATATGTTCGTTTTCTATAATATTATCTATTTTCACATCTCTTTCATAATCTTCCCTTATTAATTTAACAGTTCTATTCACAACCTTTTCCCAGTCTCCTTTAGTCACATGTTCACAAGCTTCTTCTAATAATTTTAGCATTTTTTTTGTGGTAAATGGGGGTTCTGTATTGTGTCTTGCAGCATATCCCTTAATTTGAGCCCACACCAACTCAATCGCATTATACTCACAATGGTAAGGCGGTAACCGTATAACTCTGTGCCCATGTTCTAATGCTATTTCGTCAATGACGTATCGGATCTTGGTTGGTTTGTTTTCTTTTAAAAGACGTACTAATTCCGCTTTTAACATATTCATGTTTGCATCTACGCCATTTTTACGAAGCCATGCGACGATATCAGCTTTCTTTTGGGATTGGGCAGGTGGCTTGTCAATTTGCATCGAGTGGTATGGGGCGTTGTCCATAATTATAATAGATGGTTCAGGGAGGCTACACAACATTGAGGTAAACCATTCAGTAAACTTTTCTCCATTCATGTCTTCATGATAGTCTCCAGTGGTTTTTGACGCAAAAGCCATGAGAGAACCTTCGACAAACCCGTTGATGGTTCCGGCGTGACAAATTATAAGTCGCGATTCTTTTCCTACAGGAACTTTGGAAGTAGATGCTGCTGTGTCATCGTTCCAAGAACGGCCTACAGTATGGTTAGCATTAAGCCATGTTTCATCCAAGAACACAACATTTTGCCAATTTTTGATTTCTTTCACTTGCCGTAAAAAAGTATACCTTGCCATCGCTATATCAAATCTTTCCATCAATATTTTGCGTTTGTTACATTTTTTGTATCGAAATCCAATGGTCTTCAAAATCTTCGTTAAAGAACTTTCCCCACCGAAGAATAATCCAGCTTCCTTCAGTGAATGCACCAACTTTTTTCTTGTTGGATACTCCTTCTGTAAATAGTAGCCGTAAACATGTCTTCGGATAGCATCGGCATCAAAGCTATCGATGCCTACGACTGGTTTTGCTCGTTTTCTCTTTTTTGGTGTGTGAAGTTTATTTTCTTCTGTGCCAGTCTCGCCATATTTTTTTTTAGTTATCCGTCTAACAGTTCGTTGTCCAATATTAAGCGCATCAGCTACGCGTTCAACCACTGACGTTATAGGTAAAATTGGCCCTCCATTTTGAGCTTCACGATCGAAATAGTTACGAAGGCGTATTACGAACTCACGTGTCTGACTATTTAGAACAGTTCTCTGCGTACGTTCGGTCATATCGACGAAATCCACAACAAAGGGCTTGAACAGAGTCCAAATTAACGAGCAAGGGTCAACAGTAATGCAGTATCAATATTTGAAATCCAAAGCCAGGTCAAAACTATATCACAATCGCATTGCACTGACAGTTTATACTTTTCGAAGCAACGTCAATTCGAAACTGCTTTGTTTTGCATTGAGCATTGACGCGAGTTTGCCGGAGGTAGTAGTTGTGCTAGCCAGCGATCCTATGTGACGATCGTATTAGATTCCATTTTTAAAAATTTATTGATATTTTTTTGCGATTTCAGAGGTTTGTCCACATAGTGAAAATTGTTCATATTCACAAGTACATTCACCCCTTAAATGGTGCAAACTGATTTTTCTACACTTGTATACATTTAAGAAATCAATTTAATAAATAAATTTTGAGTCCTAAACCTAAAACTACATTCGATAAAATTTATGAATCTCTGCACATCACTATCGTCAATAAAGTAATACAATTATTTCCTTCAAAGTCGTTATCAATTAATACGGAACTTCATGAGAAACTACATTCGATAAAATTTATGAATCTCTGCACATCACTATCGTCAATAAAGTAATACAATTATTTCCTTCAAAGTCGTTATCAATTAATACGGAACTTCATGAGCGGACAAACGTCAAACCGGCCATCATAGCGTGCCGCTAGAGTAAGTTCATATGATTACCTAAACACATATTTATTAATTTTTCGTTTTTGTCCGGATTAATCTTTGCAATACCTCAACAGTTAGAAGAATATACAAGAATTTATATAGACTACATTAATCTTGGATTTTTTATATCCTGGAATAAAAATTCACACCACTTTTATAAAATCTAAAACCACTAGGACAAAGTGGAGGGCAAAAGCGGGCAAATGCTAAGTATACATTGCCGCAAAATCTATTTCTATGAATCGGATAATGTTAATGTTTTACCGTAGACCGAAGTGAACTGTAAAATTAAAATTTAATGACTAAACAGTAAATACTTACAATACCAATTACTATGAACAACTTCAGGAAAGCTTATAAAGTTCCTAGAGATTTAACTAAGGCGGAATATTTTCACGGAACGAGCGAATCTTAAACGAGAATATAAACAGGAAAGTGCTATACTTCTTAGTGACTCAACAAACAATTAAGAATAGTTTGAAGTAAACTCAAACTGTTATTCCTCAATTAGACGAGAGGAAGTTGAGGGGGTGACCGGCTGCGATGAAGAAAGTTTTCAGTGAAAAAACTTACACTAAATAATTTCCAATTTCGATATTGTTTGAGATTTTTTTTTACCTATAGTTATGAACTCGCTCGTTTATATTGTTACAAATTATTTTATTATTACAGCAAAAATTTTACCTATCTATATCTATCTATACTCTGTACATAATAATAAAATCGTAGAATTGCCGTATCTGTACATTGAAGATTTTTGCAAAATAATAACTGGGGGATGTTAGGGATAAGTTATAATAGAACGTAAAAAAGCTATTTTTGAAATTTTTGTCTGTTTGTCTGTATGTTTGTGCGCGCATCACGCAAAAACTACTGAACGGATTGAAATGAAACTTGGCGTGATTTAAGTTCATACTACGGAGTAACGTATAGGATACTTTTTATCCCGAAATTCAGCAACATACAGACAAACAGATAAACAGACAAACAGACAAATAGACAATTTGTCTGTTTGTCTGTTTGTCTGTTTATCTGTCTGTCTGTATGTTTGTGCGCGCATCACGTAGAAACTACTGAATGGATTGAAATGAAACTCGGCATGATTTAAGTGCATACTGTGGAGTAACATTTAGAATACTTTTTATCCCGAAATTCCCGGAGAGGGGATGAAAGTCAAAATGTGTACTTAGCTGTAATTCGTTAACGGGTGGTCCGATTTCATTCATTCTTTTTTTGTTAGAAAGGAAATACTTTAAAGATCTGGCTGCTACTGATACTGGCTAATCTCTGAGAGGCTGGTACGATTTTGATGGGACTTTCACTGGCGGATGTTTACATTTTGATCTACCTAAACATCCGCCAGTGAACTTTTAACAGTTTTTAGCAAGGTATGAGCTCAAAGGAGCTTAGGAAAAACAAAATGATTCTCACGGGATTTTTTAAAACCAATATCCACGCCCACGCGAACGAAGTCGCGGGTGTCCGCTTGTATTATAATAAAATTATTATTTGACGACTCTCTGGTCAGTGAAGTAGGAGTTATCGGATTCCATTCCCAGCAGAGGCAATTTGGAAATTTATAATTTCTAAATTGTCTCTTGTCTAGTCTGGTGAAAAGCTTCAGCCGGGGCTAGTTATCACGCTTTTTAGGCAGTCGGGTTTTTTAACAATCATTTTTTGAACTTTTGGATGCGTACTTTATTGGGTTAGTATTTAATATCCACGTTAAAAAAGTATTAATAATAGGTTCATGATGTTAAAACTTTTAATTTGAGTTCTCTGCACAATGATGCATATGTGCTAAGAAATATAACTCGTTAAAGACGTATCTTAGTACCTACTCGTTATACAACTTGACAAAAGGTATTAAAAGTTCTATCTTACAAACGTTAGGAAAGCGTTATCTTGGAAGAAATATTAGGGTATATTTATAGGGCGAAAACTTTAAATGGCTTCTTTATGACATTGAACATTAACTCTTAATCGCACAGGGCCATTTGGGCGTCGGGCGGTTAAAGTTTACGCTAAAATTTCCCACTGAAAAAAAGACTAGTGAGTTGCACAACTCAGTATCTGTACCTCCATACCCTCCATAGTTAACCATGGAGGAAAAAGTATTTAACTTTTTACCCGACTGGGTTATGTGTTTCACCTGTGTGTATGTATGTCCATTCCTATGTCCGCGTGTAACTAATAAACGGCTCAACGGATTTTGATAAATGATACGTCATTAGATTTGTCTTCATGACGCGAGTGTTATAGGGTACCTAAATTAAAAAAAAAATTAAAATGGCGGACTTTATGCGCTTTAATGTGCGAGCTGAAAAAAAATTTTTTCCTCAAGACCCTCGAGTGGGGTATCAAAATGAAGGGATTTAAAAGGCAAATACAAAAATGTATACAATTATATATTTGAAAATAAGTTGGAGTGATAAATCACAGAAAATGACCGTTTCCTATGTCAGTTCGTAACTACTCAACGACTCAACTTATTTTGATAAATGATACGTCATTAGATTTGTCTTAACAGCGCAAATGTTACGGTGGACATAAAATTAATAAAAATTCAAAATGGCGGATTTTATGCACTTTAATGTGCGAGCTGAAAAAATTTTTTTTCCTTAAGACCCTCGAGTGGGGTATCAAAATAAAGGGCTTTAAAAGGCAAATACGAAAATATATACAATCTATGTGTTTGTAATCAGTTTGGAGTGACAAATCATAGAAAACAAAATAAATAACAACTACACTGTGAATAAATTGGTGGTAATTTATTTAAGATCCCTTCCCACTCCACTCTACCACATTCCACACAATCCCCCCTACACCTCCCCCCTTCCCATCAATTATTGTAACACTTATAATTTAACCTTAAATCGCCAAACACTAAAATAATACAATAATATTATGAAGGACCTTATTAAAGTTTCTAGTGTTCAACAGATGGCGCTAATAGTGGTCTTAAACGCGCTATTACCTACACGCGGAGTGACACAGGCCTGTCTCTTGTAAAAATATGCATCTAAAAATTTTTCATAGTTTTGCACTAAAAACCAAGAAATAAATTACGTAATTAAAAAAACTAAAAACCCGACTGCGTAAAACAAACTAGTTCTGGTAACTGAAAAGCAAAAAACAAGCTTTGTACTTTATAAACTAGAATTTGATAAGATCATAAACATAATTAATGTTAGAAAATGTATGGCAGGCGGGGGCATTACTTAGCCAACTACTCAGGACTATTAGTTCGCCCCCGCATGCCATACATTTTCTAACATTAATTATGTTTATGGTCTTATCAAATTCTAGTTTATAAAGTACAAAGCTTGTTTTTTGCTTTTCAGTTACCAGAACTAGTTTGTTTTACGCAGTCGGGTTTTTAGTTTTTTTAATTACGTAATTTATTTAAATTTTTAAACATGGATGAAAAACTTTATAACCTTTATAAGTTAAAAAATCTTGACTTCTACTTAACCTACAGTGGCTGTTATTTGGTGGTAACTTCAACTTAGTAGTTTTGGATGGAACAGCTGAAAGAAGCATTAAATTCTCCCATCGACAGAGCTTATAACGACAGAGAATTAACAGAGTTCGAAAAATATTTTAAAATTTGTCATATCATGTTGGAGCTACAATCCTTAGTAATAAGAGAAGCGTGCTTCAAGAAAACTCAAAGCTTTTATTATTCCTACTAACTAACTCTAATACTCTCCATAGGCTCAGGTTAACCTGTGCCTTGGCATTGATTTGTATGAACTGAAAACCCAACGCAATTTTTTTTCATAACTGCTTCTGCTATCGAAAGTCTGGGCACACGAGTAGTTAATCTACAGAGAGGAAGCTTCCACAAGCGGCCCGCTGTAGGTATACTCACACGAACACACTCACCAACGGTTCACGGACGCCCGCTCGTTCCACTAACCGGTACAGTTGGTGACAAACGTGCACGTGCGAGTGTACCTACAGCGGGCCGCTAGTAGAAGCTTCCCCTCTGTAGGTACTCTGTGGTCTGGGTGAGTTGGAAAGTATTTTTGCCGCAGGCAAGGCGCTTTAACACCACCTGAACTGCCGTGTGAAGTATACGCTTTTTGTGGCTGAGCACTAATAGTTTCGTATCATTTTCCGGTGTCATGGTCGCCCTACACACCGGTAGGTATATACATATGAACTTGAGGAATTTATGTGACACGCACTAGCTGATGGTGTTACGAATTAATCACCGGGTCGCGGGTTGCGGTTAATTAAACACGTGATACGAACGCCCTTACTACCTCCTCGACTAGTCTAAATCCTGGACTTTGCTTCGTCGTCTCAAACGATACGCGTCTGTAGGACATAGGTATCTATAGCGGCTGCCCGTGCAGCGACTCGCTGGAGATCGTCTCTCCATCTAAAAAAGGTCTACTTAACTATATTGTGTGTTTTTCGATGGAAAGTCATCATTGCGGCACCTCGGGACCACTCCCTTTTAGGTACATATGTCTATGGTAGTAGGACTTCCTCTGCTACCCCATAATCTGCCTTCGTACAGTATATTATCTACTCAAGAATTTTCTAGCATAAATAACCAAAGAAAACTATTATAACCAATTCCATATACCATTCCATACCTCCCGCGCCTTTATAACACTTTTTGGATGGGAAATTTGCGTAGAGATAGTGTATGTGCTTTTAGAGATCTTCTCGCAGGTATAAACAAAATTTCAGCAAGAATTGTTTTAAAAATCCCTGGGGAATTTGTTTTCCCGGGATGAAAAAAATCGATGTCACTCATTAGATCCTCAACTTTACCCATGTAAAAAAATCACGTCAATCCGTAAGTAAAAAACTCCAAAAAACCTACAAACATACACCCTTTCTCATCTATCTATCTTCTATCTATACATATATAATAAAATCGTAGAATTGCCGTATCTGTACATTGAAGATTTTTGCAAAATAATAACTGGGGGATGTTAGGGATAAGTAATAGAACGTAAAAAAGCTATTTTTGAAATTTTTGTCTGTTTATCTGTTTGTCTGTTTATCTGTTTGTCTGTTTATCTGTTTGTCTGTTTGTCTGTATGTTTGTGATGAAACTGTTTGGATTGAAACAAAACTTGGTACGATTTAAGTCCATACTACGGAGTAACATATAGGATACTTTTTATCCCGAAATTCAGCACGGTTTCCTAGGGAGAGGGGATGATAGTCAAAACGTGTATTTAGCTGTAATTCAATAACGCGTGGTCCGATTTCATTCATTCTTTTTTTGTTAGAAAGTAGATACTTTAAAGACTACCGACTATCTCTAAAAGGCTGGATCGATTTTTATGGGACTTTCACTAGCGGATGTTTACATTTTGATCTACCTAAACATCCGCCAGTGAACTTTAAACAGTTTTTAGCATGATATGAAGCTCAAAGGAGCTTAGGAAAAACAAAATGATTCCTACGAGATTTTTGAAAATCAATATATATCCACGCGAACGAAGTCGCGGGTGTCCACTTGTTTATAATATATTAGCAGTAGGGACTATTAGTAGATACGAGTATATTAATAGGGATATGTTTGCTCACCCAAAACTCTGTAACTGGTAATGTTAGTCTCCGCATTAGTGATTATTTGTAGGAACTTTTTCTTTGGGGATCGAAAGAGATTTTCAGTTACCCCGAGTCGGGTATTCGATTTAACTTGTTCAATCAGGAGTTGACAGGGACTTGCTTGATTGGCTGCGAACATGCCGACGAAAGTTTCCCCAAACTGATTTAAAGACCCGAAATTATTTTATAATTCGACAATCTCAACGCGAGGTCGCAACGAACGAAGACGGACGTAGGATAATACTTTTTATCCCGGAAAATCATGGGATATTTAAAAAACTTAAACGTCCACGCTGATGAAGTCGCGGACATCAGCTAGTGTTCCTTCATGAAATTAAAGGCCTTCGCACTTGAAGAACTAATATTACAACGACTATGTAGTAGTAATGGAATATCATTGACAATTAGTACTTCCTTGGCGCAGGCCCTAATGGATATCTTCAAATGATGTTTAGTGAAATGTAAGTCTGTGAGCTTAAGGAGGCGTGTCCAAAAGTTCGTAGGTTAGGTACCAACCTTTAGGACTACTATTTAGGTCATTTGTAAAAGTCTGACTATTACTAATGACTGTACTTTTTAAATGCTGATTATACCAAGAAGCTAGCAAAAAAACTACCTACTTAGTTAATCATTTCGACTTTGGCAATTTAGCTTTTAACAACGAAATAGCACAACGTTATTAGTATAAAGCTGTATTGAAATGCCTAATCATAGGTTTCACCTGTGTCTATTGAAATCTCGTTCGCTGTATTATATCTTACTGACGAATTAGGTCGATGGCTGCCATCACAGTTAAAAGGGGTGTTTACGCACTGTTGACTACTCGTTCATCTATATTTCAGTCATGGAGAGTCGCCGGCAACTTTTCGACAATGCGCAATGGCTCGAAGTTCAAATGGAAAGGCGTGATATTAAAAATACCATAATAGTCCTCTTTCCTGTTCCCCGTTTTAACAAGTATAAATTAAAAATTTTAAAAACCCCCGACATTCGCCATTTTGTGGTGGCGGCCATCTTGGATTTACATAGTGCTATTCTACTTTATAGTCAAGCCCTTTCATTTGATACCCATATTGTGGGAGTTGTGATAAATCATGTTATCCGCCATTTTGTAGCGGCGGCCATCTTGGATCGATTTTCATCAAACATAGCTAACAACACTCTCAACTAATTAACCTTTCAAACAAAAAAACCGCATTCAAATCGGTTCACCCGTTAGAGCGCTACAGGGGAACAGACAGACACATACAGATACATACATACACACACACACAGACACGTCAAACTTATAACACCCCGTCGTTTTTGCGTCGGGGGTTAAAAATTACTTAATTACAAAGGGTGGCTTTGTATACATGCGACATCTCGAGCGTATAGCATATTATGTATGTGACCTAAATTATTCTCTGAGTCGTTTGTTGTTGTAATATTTTTCATGGTAATTATTGTAATTTAAATAAACATAATTAAGTCTATAGGGTTACTTGGGACACTGATTTCGGGTAAGCGGTTTACTTATCATTTTTCACGCCCTTAATATTTTGCTTCAAATGAAGATTCTTTGCAACTTGCCTGAGTGCTTAGTCTATGTTTCAAGCGCTCCAAAACTAAAAGTATACTAGAAGTATACTATTGATCGAATCACAAATGACTTCAGAGCAAAATGAACCCAAAGACTCTTACTTTAATGTCCATTTTACTCTGAAGTCATTGTGATTCGATCAATAGTATACTTATAGTATACTAAAAAGTCTTGGAGCGCTCCAAACTGAGACTAAGCACTCATTTTAAAGAGTAAAAAGGTGGAGCGGCGACCAGTTTTTAATTTATTTTTTATTCATCTACAAGTTAGTTCTTGACTGCGATCTCACCTGATGGTGAGTGATGATGCAGTATAAAATGGAAGTGGGCTAATCTGCAAGAGTTATGGCAGTTTTTATTAAACACATACCCCTGATCATTTCTACGCGGCATCGTGCCTAATCGGTAAATCGCTTGGTGGCACGATTTCGCCGATGGGATGGTAACTAGCCACGGCTGAAGCCTCCCACTAGACCAGACCAGACCAGACCAGACCAGACCAATTTATCTTCTTCTATCTATAATATAATAAGACTGTAACAGATCCAATTCTGTACATTGAAGATATTTTGAAAATTTTTATTGGAGTGCATTCTATAATCGATACTAAAGCCAAAACTGCAATTTTTTCATTTTTGTCTGTCTGTCTGTCTGTCTGTCTGTCTGTCTGTCTGTCTGTCTGTCTGTCTGTCTGTATCTTGGCCGCGCATCACGCCGAAACTACTGAATGGATTCGAATGAAACTTGGTACGATTTGAGTTTATACTCCGAGGTAGGACATAGGATACTTTTTATCCCGAAATTCAGCACGGTTCCCTTGGGAGAGGGAATGAAAGTTAAAACGTGTATTTAGCTGTAATTCATTAATGCGTTGTTCGATTTCACTCATTCTTTCTTTGTTAGAAAGGTAGTACTTTATATATTGTCCCGTAAATATTTCAAGGTTATAGGTTTTTTAGTTCAGTAATGACAGACATTACAACCCTCACTATTGGGTTCAAATAACTTGGGACCCGGATCTTTGAACGTACGGCTTATTTTAAACTGGTGTGCGCTTAAATTTATGTTTGTCGGTTTGTTTATTTGTTCCAGCTAATCTCCGAAACGGCTGGATCGATTTTAATGGAACTTTCAATGCTATAAGGAGTAACTTAGGCTACATTTAGTTTAGGTACATAAAAGAATTATGGGATCCAATCCGATCCTATATAAAAACCTATATCCATGCGAACGAAGTCGCGGGGGTCGGCTAGTAATATAATAAAACTGTAACAGATCCAATTCTGTACTTTGAAGATATTTTGAAATTTTTTATTGGAGGGCACTCTATAATCGATACTGAAGCCAAAACTGCAATTTATTTCATTTTTAACCCCCGACGCAAAAACGACGGGGTGTTATAAGTTTGACGTGTCTGTGTGTGTGTGTGTGTGTGTGTGTGTGTGTCTGTCTGTTCCCCTGTGGCGCTCAAACGGGTGGACCGATTTGAATGCGGTTTTTTTTGTTTGAAAGGTGAATTAGTCGAGAGTGTTCTTAGCTATGTTTGATGAAAATCGGTCCAAGATGGCCGCCGCTACAAAATGGCGGATGATATATTTTTTCACAACTCCCTTGATATGGGTATCAAATGAAAGGGCTTGACTAGTAGAATAGCACTATTGCAAATTCAAGATGGCCGTCGCCACTAAATGGCGAAAATCGGGGGTTTTTTTAATTTTCAATTTACACTTGTTGTCTGTCTGTCTGTCTGTCTGTCTGTCTGTCTGTCTATCTGTCTGTCTGTCTGTCTGTCTGTATCTTGGCCGCGCATCACGCCGAAACTACTGAATGGATTCGAATGAAACTTGGTACGATTTGAGTTTATACTTCGAGGTAGGTTATAGGATACTTTTTATCCCGAAATTCAGCATGGTTCCCTTGGGAGAAGGGATGAAAGTTAAAACGTGTATTTAGCTGTAATTCATTAACGGTTGTTCGATTTCACTCATTCTTTTTTTGTTAGAAAGGTAGTACTTTATATATTGTCCCGTAAATATTTCAAGGTCATAGGTTTTTTAGTTCAGAAATGACAGGCATTTAGTGGGTTCCAATAACTTGGGACGCGGATGTTTGTACGTACGGCTTATTTTAAACTGGCGTGCGTTTAAATTTATGTTTGTTGGCCTGTCTATTTGTTCCAGCTAATCTCCGAAACGGCTGGATCGATTTTGATGGAACTTTCAATGGCAGATAAGTGATGTTAAGGAGTAACTTAGGATACATTTAGTTTAGGTACAAAAAAGAATTATGGGGTCCGATCTGATTCTATATAAAAACCTATATCCAGGCGAACGAAGTCGCGGGGGTCGGCTAGTCTATAATATAATAAAACTGTAACAGATCCAATTCTGTACTTTGAAGATATTTTGAAATTTTTTATTGGAGGGCACTCTATAATCGATACTGAAGCCAAAACTGCAATTTTTTTCATTTTTGTCTGTCTGTCTGTCTGTCTGTATCTTGGCCACGCATCACGCCGAAACTACTGAATGAATTCGAATGAAACTTGGTACGATATGAGTATATACTCCAAGGTAGGACATTGGATACTTTTTATCCCGAAATTCAGCATGGTTCCCTTGGGAGAGGGGAAGAAAGTTAAAACGTGTATTTAGCTGTAATTCATTAATGCGTAGTTCGATTTATCTCATTCTTTTTTTGTTAGAAAGGTAGTACTTTAAGTATTATACCGTAAATATTTCAAGGTCACAGGTTTTTTAGTTCAGAAATGGGTTCAAATAACTTGGGACCCGGATCTTTGAACGTACGGTTTATTTTAAACTGGTGTGCGTTTAAATTTATATTTGTCGATCTGTCTATTTGTTCCAGCTAATTTCCGAAACAGCTGGATCGATTTTGACGGAACTTTGAATGGCAGATAGGTGATATTATAAGGAGTAACTTATGCTACTTTTAGTTTAGGTACTAAAAAGGATTACAGGAACCAATACTGATCAAATATAAAAACCTATATCCACGCAGACGAAGTCGCGGGGATCAGCTAGTAAAATATAAACTCTTATTGCCCCTGCCAGGAATCGAACCCGGTTAGGCCCGAACAGCGTCTAGTTATTGTTCGTATTTCAAAAGCATTCCACCGCGGAACACGAAAAGGACCCTCCTCTTATATTTTTTTAGAGGAGTTTTCATTTTGTAAAGTCCTTTAATCCGGGGGAAGGAAGCCTTTCAAATATTTTCCGGGCGACGTGTTCAGTAGACAGACCTCTCTATATTTTATTTTTGGTCGAATTAATTGTGAAGAAGCTTTGAACGAGGAGTTCGTGATTTAACAAAGAAATCGTTGAACGATTACGTTTACTTTCTGCGCTTGTGATCCTTTTTACGGACATCTGTATATAAATAAATAGAATTGAAGTGGTTGTCTGCGATTTAAAAATAATATCTTTGTACGGCTTTATAGAGCAAGAGCCCACGACGGCCAGACCTTCGTTATTTTATATTCGGAATAGTATTAGAAATCACGTCATGCATTGCTGGACACTTATTACAGTTGCTACCCCGACCAGATACCCTTTTTTAACTTTTAAATTTTAAGGGCGTCTGGCATGGGGTAACAACTGTAATAAGTATCCGGCAATGGATAACGTGATTTCTAATGTTATCTTGAAGAACATATAAAAATATTAAACTTTATACTTTGACGTAAGATTTTTTTACACCTTTATTACCTGTTATCTCCCAAAGTAACCATGATCCCAACTTCATAGTAGCTGATCTTTCCTCCCTGTGTTGGGGACAATACACAGAGAAACTTTCAGCTTTTATAAAATAACGAAGGTCTGGCCATCGTGGGCTCTTGGGCTATAACTTAGAAATACTTTAGACGGCGGCGGTATCTTGTGTAAAAGTATTTTTCTTTGTACTGTAGGTACAAGTATAAATAAAAAATTTAAAAAACCCCCGACATTCGCCATTTTGTGGCGGCGGCCATCTTGGATTTGCATAGTGCTATTCTACTAGTCAAGCCCTTTCATTTGATACCCATATTAAGCGAATTGTGAAAAATGTGTAATCCGCCATTTTGTAGCAGCGGCCATCTTGGATCCATTTTCATCAAACATAGCTAACAACACTCTCGACTAATTCACCTTTCAAACAGAAAAAACTGCATTCAAATCGGTCCACCCATTTGAGCGCCACAGGAGAACAGACACACACACACATACACGCACAGACACGTCAAACTTATAACACCCCGTCGTTTTTGCGTCGGGGGTTAAAAAGAAAAGGTAAGAGCGTGTTACGGGACATTCTAGGCAGTGCTCGATGCATGCAGTGTGCCGTGCCGTGAATAGTTAAGTATAGGACGTTTGTCTAATAGAATCGGGTAGTAAGGTTCCATGTTGATATATACGTATTTAGTCAGTCTGTCAGTTAATAAGAGGTTTTTCTTATAACTCTGGCCTTGTTTCGCACACAGCAAAGTATTTTTTACGCTCGTAGTTAATAAGAGAACATAACCAAAACTCACGTTTATAAAATTTTCGACTGTCTGTTAAATGATAATGATAATAATAATTCAAAGAATGATATAGTTTTTTTTAATGATAGTAAGCCAAAAAATCAAAATCCACCTGGACAATATCGCGGGCAGCAGCTAGTTCTGAGCAAAATCTACTTCTTCTTCAGATGCCTCTCCTATTAGCAAAGTGGCGAAGTGACTTTAATATTTTAAAGGTGCGTCCAAACATGAACATTTCACCGAACCGAACTGCGTAACATTACCGCGAACTTGTTACGCTCAATGTGGACGGCGCGCTTGGAGCGCTTGGGGTGGGTTACTGCGTAACATTTCGGCGTAACAATTGTTAGCGTAACAAAAGCCGTCTACACTACCGTAACTGTTACGTGGTGTTGACACGGTTACGCAGTTTGGTTTGGGGAAATGTTCAAGTTTGGACGCACCTTTAGCTTTATCCCTTGCGATTAGCCTCGCGTTGGTATTGGGGCAATCGCAAATCCTGGTTATTCCCTGACTTTATCGTTATTATTTACGGCCTTTCATTGTGGTCGTCGTTATCAACCGATAGACGTCCACAGCTGGACATAGGCCTCTTGTAGGGACTCCCACGCGCCGCGGTACTGTGCCGCCTGTATTCAGCGGCTTCCTGCGACTATTAAATTCTGTGGCTCCTGTGATGAGTGATCTAAGTCGAGTTGTACCCTTTTTGAGATTTTTACATAGAAATGATCAGAAAAAAATTAGCTTTTTTTGGTCTAACCCACGTTCTTCTAACTATTATAGTTTCGGAGATAATTTTGTGCAAAGTGATATAAGTGGCAGCATTTTTGCAAAAATATCGTGCATATAGATATATTTCAAGTTGTAACCTCAATAAGTAATTTTCTGCATGCATTATTTTTCGTGCTTCGTGGTATAAGTGCGATTATATTAATTTTCACATTTTATTTTTAATATATTTATCGTGAATATTGATATAATTAGAGTTATATCACATTGAACAGATTTTTTTCAAAACTGATTAGGGTACAATTATACATATACCTAATAATCACAATCTAAATTTATGCCTAATTTGTGATCAGTGATACATCTCGACTTGCATCATTGTGTACAAATCAACATTATCTGTGTAAACGAATATAAATTGAATTGTATCTAAAACTCAAACCAAATCTAGAAAAAATGTATGAAGAAGGAGACGTGCTAAATGATACAAGTGAAATCGTCAAGTCATACTCTTATGGAGATTGACACCAACCATGCGTTAGTTGAGCGTAACAAGAAGCACATGAGTATGGTTATTCACTTGCAAAGAGATTGGTACCAACTAGTGCGTACAGCTTCAAACAAAACAGCAAAGTTTAGGTAGGTACTGTTATCTAAATGACTTGTGATTCAACATGTTTTCAAGCAATTTCTTACTCTTGCATTGGAAAGTGGATGTGGTCTGATGTTCGATCTGTTTTGCATACCAAAGAAAATATTCCCCGTTTTTCTTACACAAAATGAATTCAAGGATGATGAATACAAGACTATGGATTGTTTGAAACGAGGTAAAGCTTACGCTATTACGATTACAATAAAGACAGTACCAATAGCCTACCACTTCAAGATTACTGTTTCAACCCATAAGAAGTAATATCTGTTTTGCTATGCTTTATTCAGGAGCGCGATCATGAGTTTTACAGAGTTTTAAAATATTAGGACTTTGTTATTGAATTGTTTTTCTTATAAGAAATTGACTAAATTCCGAAAAAATTAGTAATCTGTTGAAGCAAACTCCCGGGGAGAGTGATGGGTGTTGGAGATATTTCAATCGCAGCACCTTTAATTTAGCGACTGTCTGTTGTGAAGTATGAGGTCTAGCGTTGGTCTAAGTTAACAGCATTGGGCAAGAGAAATGACCAGTTTCGGTTGTTTAACTGCTGACGTTTCCATCAGGGTTTGAAATTGTTGATCTATCTTTATTGTCAGGCCAGATCTTAGGAAGCCATAGTGTATGATACGAGCACTGGTCCACCAAACACACACCAGTAGTTTTTTCTGAGTAAACTTTCGTTTGGGACAGTTTCACCAGTTGGGTTTCGCCAGTTCTCTTGGATTCAACCACTGTGATGAGCATTTCCTTCATTCTTCCTTGATGACTGTCGTACACCATTTTTCATCACTGATAACAATACGATTCAAAATTCCGTCGTTATTGTGACAATTGAGTAATGTAACGCAGCACTTAATGCGTGTTTGTTAGAGTTTTTCACTTTTCAAATTTGTTTTAAGTGAATTAATATTATTATATCACTCACACCGAAGCCTGCCACTAACTCTAACATAGTTTGCGATAGATCCGCTACCACAATCATCTTTAATTCTTCATTGTCAACTAGGGTTTCCAGCCGTCCACCGTCCAGGTCTTGGTTTGTTTTTAGGTCAAAATTTCCAGAACAAAAACGTTGGAACAAAAATCGTACCATGCTTTCTTTTACAGTAAGGGTTTCCCCATACTTATCATTAATCCTTCGAATTGTTTTTGCAGTACTGATGCCACTGTGGAACTCGTATTCGTAAATAATGCGATAAGTTTTCCATTTTTTGAACAGATCGATGTCAAAGAAAAATCAAATTGAGCGAAAACAAATGAATCACTAGATTCAAAAAACAAATACATAAACCACTTTTGAAATAAATTAATTTTGGAATACGCCAAGATATATGAGATCATAGTAGCCAGTTCGATAAAACGCCAGTTTCATAATATGTAAGGACTTAATCCATACTAATATTATAAATGCGAATGTAACTCTGTCTATCTGTATATTATGCTTTCACGCCTAAACCGCAAAACCGATTTTGATGAAATTTGGAACAGAGATAAATTAGACTTTGGAGACCAACATAAGTTATCTTTTGTTGCGAAATAAAGGCTTGAAAGGGTTGAAATAGGGGTTAAATCTTTGTGTGGGAGTCCATCATATTGAAGATAAAAACCTTTATATTTTTGCAGTTTACATCCTGGAAATCGATTTATGATACTTCTAAGAATACACCCAAAATGAAGTTGTGGGCATCAGCTAGTATTTTATTGGTGAATTACTGGTTTAGAAGAAGTTTCACAAACGTTGATTTATTTTTGTAAAACTTGTATTTATTTGCACCATAAAAATGCATTTTAGTGAGGGGTATAACATGAGTTGTATTATTTAACACATTTTTCAGAAGACCAAAATTTTAGCAAACTGATACAATTCATCTAAATTGTTAAAATAGCGGACTGATAAGTAAAAAAATCTCATCTTTGAGATATTACATTTATCCTTTGTTTGAGCACCATTGAGTTGGGAATATATTCTAATGAGTTATTAGATATTTTTACTTTATGTATATCAATTTACACGAAGACAATATATAGGTGTAACGTAATTTAACTGTACTTGTATCATTTATCACGTAATTTTAGCATCGATTAGAAATTAAAAAAGGTACAACTCACAGGTTTTTCAAGAATTACTTTAAAACTATAATATTTACCGCAAAAATTGAAATACACGGTGAAAGTGAATGTTTTTATCTACAAAAGAAAGCACTCAAGTTTAACCTAGCCTAATTAGATCGCGAACTAGAATTTTTTTAATCTTGTTTTTGCTCTCCTGTAAAATGGTGATTTTTGACTTGTATCACCTGTCACAGGAGGCACAGATTTTGATGTCGTCGGTCCACCTAGTGGGGGTCTGCTAACAGTATGCTTTCGGGTGCGAGGTCGCCGTTCCAGTACATTGGGATCCCAACGTCTATATTGTTCTTCGAACTGTGCCCCGCCCATTGCCACTTCAGTTTTGTTTTGTTTTACGGCCTTTTACAAGAAGTAAATAGAATGCAAGTAGAAGTAAATGGCGTGAATGAATGAATGAATGAATGAATGAACGCATGAAATATATACTTTATTGTACACCAAAAACATACATGAAATGCAAGAAACATACATTTTAAGAGAAATAGGTACAAATGGCGGCCTTATCGCTTAGAAACGATCTCTTCCAGGCAACCAGGCGGCGTGTATTTTTTTCTATTCCAACCAGAATTCACACAAGAACCTCATTACGATATTTCAATCATACGTACTTCTAAATTACGTATCGAATTCGATAAGGGAATCAAGTCCTGTACCAGGCATTACATAACGGCCCTTCTGGATCCAACCTAATACCGTGTTAGATCTTTGGTCCACCCCGAATCCACTTTCGATCCTTCAGAGGGCTTAACTTTATCCGAACCTCAAAGTCAAGACCTTTCCTATAGAGTGTTAATACTAGTTTACATTATTGATAAGCCAAGTTTCTCGTAAATATTTGTTCGGCTATTCTAGGGCTGGTTGTATGACAGGCAGTTAAAGTGACGTTTTTTGACTAGCACTTAGCCGGTTTTTTACTTACTGTTCCGTTCAATGCTCTTATTAAAATTATAAACCATGTAGGTAATTTTTCGGCAATGTTTGTCTATTAATAGTATAGTAACTATATGTAATACTTAGTAATTCTTATGTAATGACTGTTTTTTGGCCAAAATATAAAAAAAAATTATCATAAAAAAAATCCGAACCAGTGGTAGATTCAATTTGACGATTCAAAAGTACTCGTAAAAGTATTTGAATAAAAAACTTTTATATTCTATTCTATCTGAACCTCTCTACTATATGTAGGATGCTGCTATCATCTGCAAATGTTCAGGAAAACGCCGAACATTGAACCTCAGTCTCTAAACTTTGCACTGGTAACATGCAAATATGAAAACGTGCGAATTCTCAGCCACCTTTTGTAAATATAAGCAAAATATAAAGTGTCGGATTGTACTTACTTGCCCCGATATATGAGTAACACGCCTACGAAATAACACGCAGCTCAGAAAAAAACTTTTAATATTCCGCAGTTGCCTGGTGAGAAATTTTCCATTCCTTTGATATATTGCTCCGCGTTATTTGTTAAACTTTTTGATACATGGATTGTATCTACTTGTACATCGCTCCTTTCTGTTCATGAAACACTTCACGAAATACATCTATTTCACCCTCGTAGTTTTTATTTACAAAGGGTTTAAATGCAATCAAAATCGTTCGCTTTGATTCATTCAGTTTAAGAACTCTATAAAAAGTATGCTCATAAAATAGCCTATTATACAATTGAAGATTATATAAATGATAAAAAAAGCATGGATTTAAATCATGTACATAAATTGTTATGTTTAAAAAGAGCAACCGCCGAGTTTCTTGCTGGTGCTTCTCGGTTGGAACGGCATTCCGAACCAGTGGTAGATTCGATTGACGATTCAAAAGTACTTGTAAAAGTTTATTTGAATAAAAAACTTTTCTATTCTATTCTATTCTATTCTATTCTATTCTATTCTATTCTATTCTATTCTATTCTATTCTATTCTATTCTATTCTATTCTATTCTATTCTATTCTATTCTATTCTATTCTATTCTATTCTATTCTATTCTATTCTATTCTATTCTATTCTATTCTATTCTATTCTATTCTATTCTATTCTATTCTATTCTATTCTATTCTATTCTATTCTATTCTATTCTATTCTATTCTATTCTATTCTATTCTATTCTATTCTATTCTATTCTATTCTATTCTATTCTATTCTATTCTATTCTATTCTATTCTATTCTATTCTATTCTATTCTATTCTATTCTATTCTATTCTATTCTATTCTATTCTATTCTATTCTATTCTATTCTATTCTATTCTATTCTATTCTATTCTATTCTATTCTATTCTATTCTATTCTATTCTATTCTATTCTATTCTATTCTATTCTATTCTATTCTATTCTATTCTATTCTATTCTATTCTATTCTATTCTATTCTATTCTATTCTATTCTATTCTATTCTATTCTATTCTATTCTATTCTATTCTATTCTATTCTATTCTATTCTATTCTATTCTATTCTATTCTATTCTATTCTATTCTATTCTATTCTATTCTATTCTATTCTATTCTATTCTATTCTATTCTATTCTATTCTATTCTATTCTATTCTATTCTATTCTATTCTATTCTATTCTATTCTATTCTATTCTATTCTATTCTATTCTATTCTATTCTATTCTATTCTATTCATTGTTAGCATGTTACTAACCGAATTCCAAGAAAAGAGGAGGTTCTCAATTCAGCGCGTATATTTTTTTGCTGGTGAGAAATTCATTGCCACACTGACATTTCCAATGACATTATTTTCGCTCCGAATTTCACTTGAAACTTCAGTATTCGACCTATAGTCGTCAAAAAATTATTCATCCGATTATGATGAAACTTTTGTGAGCTATTCTGCATACTACCCCTTGTTGCCAAACCATTATACACGGTATGGCGACGCATGCCGGGAACAACTAGTTTAATGTTAAAAAACAGAAAAAAATGAATGTAAAATGGTGTTTCACTTTAGTGCACACACAAATCTTGGTAGATTCTATGGTAAGTAAAAAGTCGCCACTTTTAATTGACACGGAAAATATAAACTACGAAAATGGTAAAACTTTTGTTTCGCAACGAAAAATAACTTTTCTTTTGTTTGGAATTAAAAAGCAAACAGGAAAATTGACAGATTTCGTGTAAATTCAAACTCCCAGCCACAATGAAGCCATACGACGCCTCCTGATTGGACAAGTTAAATCGAGAGACCGACGCCCTGACGGATAACTATACAAATCCCTTCCAGCTTCCAAACGAAAAAGTTTCCCCAATTTGCTCTTGTACATAAACTTACTTCACCAATTATGTTGGGTTCAGTTTGTTCGGAGTTTCAAAACAAACGCCCATGTTTTATCTGCTTAGGTAGTGTTTATGGGGTGCCGTACCTCATAGTTGAAAAACGGAATCCTTATATGGATCACTTAGTTGTTCGTATGTCTGTCTGTCTGTTCGTGTGTCAAGCGCCCGGATAGTATAAACATCGAACGCTGAAGGAAAGTGGAGGGGGTAAGCTATTGTATTACGTGCGCTTCAGTTCCCATACGCAGCTATCCCCTCCACGTTTCGTTCAGCGTTCGATGTACGTGCCGCGGGTTATATATATGTACTTGTTGCAAGGCTAGGGAAGGGACTTTAGAAAGGAACCTTAGGATTATGGAAGGGTAGGTAAAGGACTTATTCTTCACGCTAGGGAGACGGTTTAGACATCGCAGGGCTAGACTATTGCACCGGTGTCGCTTATGCCCGACACTGGGCTCTGCCATTTGTGTAGTCTATCCACTTTTAAGTTATTGTAATTATGATCTTTGTTAAAATATGTCTATAAAGTATTACTTGTTCTCTGTACGCATACTGTTTAATTTACGTCATTCCTTTATCTTTGTCAGAGTATAGACAAAGCATACTTTTTATTCTCTGTTCTCTTTGCCCTTCACCGTAATGGAAGCTACACGAAGATCAGAAACTCCTGTTAAATAAGTTATAATTAAAAATACATCTTGCATAAAAACAGTTTACTAATTTCAATCCAGTAGGTTATGTGGCCCAGTCACGTAATCTGTTTTGGATATTTGGCTAAAATAAATCGTTAGTTAGAGCCTTGTTTGTAGTCTAGTAAGGAGCGCTACGGACAGGTGAGTTTCTTCTAAGCGACACAGATCGTGTTCTGTCGCGACCCTTGCAAGAGACCTATGTCCAGCCAATGTCGGTTAAGACGACGTGTCTATAGTTCGTTCGAACAGGGTGGTTATTCTGTAACTTAGTTAGCAACTGAAAATAGTTGCCAACGAATTAGTTCGATATACATTGCTGCTTTACTGTGTGAAATTATGAAAACACTTTATATTTCCCACAGTAAAGCAGCAATGTATATCAAATTTATTCGTTGGCAACTATTTTCAGTTGCTAACTAAGTTACAGAATAACCCAGCAGGAGTAAAGTTTGAAAGCATTGTAAGTTACAAAGTTGGTAACATAATTTTCCATCGTACGTAAAAGAGATATCACATCGTCTCACGGTGAAGACAACGTTTATGACAGTCTTTTATATCATTTTACTGAGCCCCTTTTCGTTACCAAAGCCAAAAAGGCATCGCAGACAGGCGATTTATTATGGGATAAGTCGTTAACCTTTCTTTTTACCGACGTGTCGGTGTCTGCCGGCAGCGGATGTATTCTACATTAATCAACGTTACATCGGTTAACGTGAGATTTAAATTTACTGCTCTCATGTATTCCTCTTGATCGTGATAAGATTTTATGAAAAAAAAAAACCGGCCAAGTGCGTGGCGGGCCACGCGCAGTATAGGGTTCCGTAGTCACAATCCTCGAAAAACAGATATAACTCCTTAACCTGTGAACCCTACTTAGCCGTGATAGTTTTCCTTTAAAATTGATTATATACCCTACTGCTGTGAATTTTTTCAAGTTCCTATATACTGCCATTGGCTAATAAAAATTTGCACTTTAAAACATCATATTTTACAAACAGATCTAGAAATCGAAAAATGATGTTCCCACACCCACAGTATTTTTAAAAGACCTATTCAACGATACCCCACACTATGGGGTAGACGAGAAAAAAAATATTCATCCCCACTTTACATGTAGGGGAGCTACCCTAAAAAAAAATATTTATCAAAATTTTATTTCACCACTTTGTCGGCGTGATTAATATTTATACTCATGCCAAATTACGGATTTCTAGCACTAATAGTCTCTGAGATTAACCGAGGACGGACGGACAGACGGACGGACATGGCGAAACTATAAGGGTTCCTTGTTTACTACGGAACCCTAAAAAATGATGTCCAAGACTTCGTCCGTGTAAATTTAAGTTTAAAAAAAATCTTCATACAAACTACTATTCTTGAGGAAATTTCACAACCGAAGCTGGTAAATTTTTAGATTTACCTGTTTGAAAGTTACCACCAACTTTACCAGTTACCACACACTCAACAGTCCATATTTTGGAAACTACTTTGATGAAACTTGCAATTTTTCATAAATGAATTTAAGCTAATAAAAAAATAATAGTCACAATCTGATTAATAGTTTCTGAGAAATCCACGGAGAAACATACATACATACAACTATGAAATTTTGTATTTGTTTGGAAGCCCTTATAAATTAATTTTAAAATATGTGAATATTTTGCAGTTTCAATAATATTACAAAACATTGTCGAACTGATAACCTGCTTTTTTGAAGTCGTTTTAAAAAAAAGAAAACATTTAGATTTACACATAGACATATAGATTAGATAACACATATATAAGTACATAGGATCGATTAACAATCAGTCTATCCGATCAGAGTAGCTCCGTTACTCCAAATCATTCTGAACAGGGCCGCGAACGAAAGAGGTTTTTGTTCCGAATGCGCGAATCCTGCGAACTCGAGCTGGCTCAGTTTTTTTGAAATGTTTACATGATTTATTGTTCCCGTTCGCTTTCAATTCGCGATCGATTTGCAATGTTCACAAAATTGAAAATGTTTCGCGTTACCTTTTTTTTTTGTTCTTTTTATTACGAAATGTTATTAGATATGTTTCACAGGTTTTCAGTGTGCTTAGTCTAAATCTTAATAATCTAAACTAATCTTAATAAAGTCATTGTTCGAATGCTGAATGTATTGGCGAACTCAAACCTTAATACAAGCCATTTTAGGTCTATTTTACTCTGAAATCGATCAATAGTTTTCGAGTTCGTTTTCGAGTGCTCCGATTTAGACTAAGCACACAGTATGTAAGTAGTTACTATTAATTTGTGTTGTTGTTTTAGTTACGAAAGTTGAAATATCGTAGTGATAAATTTTTAGTTTATTGAAAAATGGCCAAATATGAATTTTAGTAGTGAAATATCTACAACATACCTACTCATTCAATATGGTTATATATTCTCATGTTTATCACAAAACGAAGCTTATTTTGAGTAATTATACAATAAGTACCTTCTTATAATAAAATAGGATACAAAAGTTTATTAATTAAAGTAAAATTTTACGAAGTGCTTCAGAATAGTCAAGTGAAACTTGTTACGTACTTACCACTTCGGTTCGGAATACCTTTGGATGGCATCGATTCTTACGCGGTAATAAGTACGAAGCTGTGATAGCCTAGTGGTTAGGACGACCGACTTTTAATCGGAGGTCGTGGGTTTGATCCCGGGCACGCACCTCTAACTATTCGGAGTTATGTGCGTTTTAAGTATTTAAATATCACTTGCTTTAACGGTGAAGGAAAACATCTTGAGGAAACCTGCGTCCTGCATGCCTGAGAGTTCTCCATAACGTTCTTAAAGGTGTGTGAAGTCTGCCAATCCGCTTGGCCAGCGTGGTAGACTATAGCCAAAACCCTTCTCACTCTGAGAGGAGACCCGTGCTCTGTAGTGAGCCGGTAATGGGTTGATCATGATGATGATGATGATATATTCTCATGCCCATCACAAAACAAAGCTTATTTTGAGTAATTATACCTACAATAAGTAGGTACCTACTCATAATAAAATAGGATTAAAGTAAAATTTTATACGAAGTGCTTCAGAATAGTCAAGTGAAACTAGTTACGTACTTACCATTTCGGTTCGGAATACCTTTGGATGGCATCGATTCTTACGCGGTAATAAAGTACGTTTAGCCTATTTTTCATAAGTACCGCTTTGGTAAGTATTGGATGAACTATAACATAACGAGTGCCAGCAAATCCATCCATCTACTGGAATAAATGGCAGTCGAACAGTTACGATACGTAAAGCTAAGAGCTTTCAACCGTTACTAAGTACATGGTACGTACAATGAGTGCTGGGATATAATAGCTGCTAATACGAACGGCTAAAGGGGCATAAATTACAGCCTATTGAAGCAGAGGCATATTGCTGTAAGAGTACCTTAAAAACTGTTTCTTCAAGACGTATAATTATCGTATGGATTTTTAGTGAATACACTGATGGCTTTGATGACAAAATATACATCAATTTTTTAACCCCCGACGCAAAAACGACGGGGTGTTATAAGTTTGACGTGTCTGTGTGTGTGTGTGTGTGTATGTGTGTGTGTGTGTGTGTGTGTGTGTGTCTCTGTCTGTTCTCCTGTGGCGCTCAAACAGGTGGACCGATTTGAATGCGGTTTTTTTTGTTTGAAAGGTGAATTAGCCGAGAGTGTTGTTAGCTATGTTTGAAGAAAATCGGTCCAAGATGGCCGCCGCTACAAAGTGGCGGATTACATATTCACAACTCCCTTAATATGGGTATCAAATGAAAGGGCTTGATTAGTGGAATAGCACTATTGCAAATCCAAGATGGCCGCTGCCACAAAATGGCGAATGTCGGGGGTTTTTTAAATTTTCAATTTATACTTGTTCTACTAATC